>OY759267.1:46785849-46985849 GCA_963662155.1 Lamellibrachia columna
ACCTTCAAAAATAAGTAACACCCTAATATATATATATATATATATATATATATATATATATATGTCCATATTATTTCATCCAGGTCTGTACAATTACGTATCCGAAGGAAAAGGTGCAACTAAGATGTGTGGTATTCAAAAGAACTACAAGTGTCAGACGAGTATCTGTGAGGAAAGGGACACTGCTGCACGGGACGCTAGTGACGAAAACATTCGCAGAGAAAGAGCAACAGATGAAGACAGCTTTCAGTCGTACGTACTGTTGTAGTTTAGATGAGATACGTACTGTTGTAGTTTAGATGAGATACGTACTGTTGTAGTTTAGATGAGATACGGTAAATGGTGACAAACTGTAAAAGCACAACACAAATTATGAAAGGGCACCACTTTTTATAAAAGGACACCATTAATTATGCAAAGACAGTGACAGTTATTTGAGCAAAATGTACAGATTCATTAATATGAAGCTAACATGTAAAGCTAACTCGTTTAAATACTATAAAGACGGTGTAGTTTCAAAACATTTAGAACAAAAACGTACGATGTCGTCTTTCTAATTGATGTACCTTAGGCAGTGTAATCGAGGGCCACATTATTCATCATATAGAATTCCGACATCTGTCGCGGAATGTGTGCCAAGTTTAACTATGCCGATACGAACATAATTTGTTTGTAGGAGAGGAAGTGCGCCTAGGCTGCTGGTGGAAGTGAAACGTGGTGATCTAACGCAGTTTACGGTAATGTAATTATGTTGTGTAATAAAAATCTGAATACAATCTATACACTGTTTTCCTTTTCATGTTTAAAAAACGTACCTCAAACGATGCAAATAGCCAGTTCCAAATCCAGTCAATAGTGTCCACCCTCAACTATGTTTATGTTCGCACGGACGTACGCACACACGCACGAACGCACGCACGCACGCAACACCGGTTGTATTATGTACCCCGTATAAATGAATTAATCAACTCTTGTTGCAGGCCGACGTGTTGGTGAACACGCCAGCAGGAAAGAACGAAGACCTCGTGAAATGTGGTCGTCTGTCTGATGCATTTTGCGAAGTTGGTGGACCAGAAATGCAACAGGTACGAATGTTTGGCGTTTGTTGATTCTATAGTATAAGTATAAACACACGAAACATTGGCGTGATGGTGTTTATTGTAACTCGATGAATGAGTTGTCTACGTCCATGGCTCTATGAAGAAGCCGACCACACATGGAGAGGAGTAAGAGTGATATCATTGTGATTGTGTTTATTGTGACTTGATGAATGGATTGTCTACGTCCACAGCTCTATGAAGAAGCCGACCACACATGGAGAGGAGTAAGAGTGACACAATCGTGCGGCGACTTGCAATGTGAACATGTTTTCCACATGCGCCTACATTCAATGGAAGGGAATTATTCATACCAGGTAATAGTCGGTGTTGAATATGTGTATATTCAATATTATAACTTTTTTATTACACAGATTTTGCGGTATCGATGGATCCATCACGTTACTTTTTGTCTAGCAACCTCTGCAGGCTTCGTCAAGCTTTCAACAAACATGGCTGCAAATGTAAAGTTGCCAGACATTCCTTCATGTTTTTCGTTGAATGTTGGGCTTTATGTATGCGTAGGTATGATCGAAATTGAATGGAAATTTGCTGGCGAATATATTCCGCCCCAGTACATAACACTACGCGTACATTGCTAAAATGTTGTTGCCGGTCGCACTTTTGTGCGATTGGGTGAACAAACATTACACAACATTTGTTGCTGCGAGTACATTTTCGAATCAACAATTGTTGCGCCATCCAAATCTACACGCGACTCGGGTTTTGTTGAGTTGCGGATCAGCGTACATTGAACGACTGTTTCATTTTAAGTCAAGTAAACACACGATTCGCAACAAACGTTTAACAATGTACGATTAACATAAGTTGACATAACATGATTTGGTGCAAAACATTGGTGTGTTTACGTTGCGCTGACCATAACATAGGGGAAGTCGTACAAGTGTCCCATAATCTGAATCCATTTAAAACGTTTCTGTTGATTGCTTATTTGGAACAGCAGAAACCGAATTCTATTGTTCAGTCTTTTATGGTATCTGGTGTCGGAATCGCAATTCTCCCATATATTTAAATGGTAAGCATATTATGTTTTTACCATTTTGTTACTCTGACACAGCGTCTCATGGTTGCGATGTATCCCGGGCTATAGCAACCAAGACAATGGCGCACGCTCATTGGTTATAATTCGGAATCTGAAGTATCGTGGTGGATCCATAAGTTGTTATACTTCGTTGTTTTACTGGAAGTGGCTATAGAGTCTTTCAAAAACCAAAAGTTTATTCAGCATTTGGAAGTAGTTTAGGCTAAAGAGCCTTCCTAAAATATATTCATATCCCGTATTTGCTCTACTATAACCGTATTTGCTCCTCTTATTTGTGTGCTATTCCCTTTGCATGCAAACTGTGTCTTTATTGTACGATAACTTTAGATGGATGGACATCCGAATCTGAATTTCGGCAAAATTATTTAGGTATTTTATAGCCATTATTATTATTTACTAGTTGTGTTAAATATGTTATCTAGTATATTTGTTAATTAACTATGTATATAACTACAGCTCATTTAAAGTATACCTATTGTATCAGTACAATAGTTAGGCTTCATTTAGAGCATTGCATACAAACTTGGAGACAATACCGTAACTAGGATACAGATACACTTGAAAGAATGCAAAGGTGAGCAACTAAAATTATTCCAAAACTGAGAGACCTAAGTTATGAAAAACGACTGAACGAATGTGGTTTAACAACCCTAAAGACAAGGCGGTTAAGAGGAAGCCAAATTAAAGTTTTTATTATATGGAATGGGTATTAAAATATTGAGGTAATATTATTAAAGGATCGGTGTAGATTGGATATCAGGAAGTACTCGTTATCACAGAGGACAGTAATTGAATGGAACAAATGATCTACAGACTGTGTAACTTATACCAGCGTGAATATGTTTAACAACAAGGTTGACACATATCTCAGGAGGGCGGATTACACACAGATTAAAACTGTTGGACTCTCGATAAGCCAATGGCTTCCTTGTCCATCTTGTTAAATCTAGAAAACACATAGTATTATTAATGGACTATAATATTAGGTAAATACATCCTCCATTGTGACTATATCAGATTATGGCAACAGTCATAGCTAATCGTGACATGGTGGCACTTACTTGAATCTTACCACATCAATATTACATTTAATGTTACAGTAACTAAGATTGATGTAACTGAATATGTTTTGCAATTGTCAATGTATCATGATTTGTGACAACATTTTTATATTCACAGATCGGTAGAGATTATATATTGGTGTAAGTGTTTAATTTCTTACCACAGATTCTTGAAGATCAGATTTACAGATGTCTGAAGTTTGCATCTGACCTGGAAGCAGACTCCATTGCATTTCCAACCGTTGGCTGTGGGAAACTTCGCTACGACCCTGGCACTGTAGCTCAGTGCTTCAAGTGTGCCGTTGACAGACATGCTTCAGATGACTCGTGTCACATCTCAAAGGTGTGTTGATATTCGACAGATTTTTATCGGTTTATTGAACAAATATCTAGTTGATTATTTCACTAAAAATAATCACTTTGAAAATCTCTGGAATGCCCAGCCAATCAGACATTAAATGTCATCTTCTTAGTATTATATTGCAATGTGACAGGTCATTGGCTCTATTAAATTCCGTTTGTCTTTGTTTTTGTTTGTACTTCGCTATGCATGCAAATAAAACCATTTGATATATTTCCTTGACATATGCTTTATATTGCCAGTTTCAAATTCCTTCCACGATGTTTACTAAGCAGCTGTTTATGTATGTTCTTAATAACCTCCGTCAGTTTCGATCTTCTCTTACCATGCGGAGTTCGTTGCTTAATCTTTCAGTCCTAATTTTTCTCTCAGTTCTCCTCCATATCCACATTTTTTATTGCGCTACTTCATATTGTCCAGGCTTCACACATTAGATTAATCAATGAATGTCACCGCATGTATTCCGAAACACGTGTTGTGTTTTGAATGTAACAACAATTTAGGGGCCCACTGGCTGTAATTAATGTAATTGTGTTATCTTATCCGAATCATCTTGTTACTGTTATATCAGATATATTACCAAACGGTATGTTCGGCAATCCCACTGTAAATATAAGTATTGTATTCAGGCGCGTAGATATAGCTGTACGCACGTACGCTCGTGCTTTCACATCAATACGGCAAACACCAAACAATACCATCCGCCCCCACCATGCATCATTAGTTCGATGTATTGTTGCACTCGTAATGGCTGACATCCATCGTGCAGTGCAAGCACGAATCAAACAGCTGATACCCGGCGTCATCTACACTCACTGCAAAGAAAACGACACAAAATTAACGCGTCTATTGTGTATGCTAGCAACGAGTAACTAGTGAAACATACAATCGCCCAGCTGCAGCGGGAGAGGGCCGATCCCGAAGTATGCGTTCTTTGACGGGCGAGCGTGCAACTCAGTGCTGTTTGACACAGGCACCGTCCGGGACAACGTGTTCGCTGGTGTCTGTATCGACTGCCACAACAGAGCGGTCATTCAGTGCCATGCAACGCCTCAAGAACTTTCTCCGTTCCACGGTGACATCTGAGCACAGAACGTATCACCATCAAGTCTTTGGTATATATATATATATATATATATATATATATATATATATATATATATATATATATATATATATATATATATATATATATATATATATATATATATATATATATATATATATATATCGGACACGACTCGACGGCACAAGGTGACAAGGTGATATATATATATATATATATATATATATATATATACTTTTATGGTATACTGAACGTTCACATCCACCTTTTACCAGGGATGGGTGTCGAGTGTTTTTTCTCCGTGGCCAGAGGGTCATTCTTTTTATGTTTCATTTTGACTTCAAAATGCAACAGATTGCAGTTTGCCTTAAATAAAACTGGATACCAAGAACTCCTTCTTAGATTTGTTCTCCCACATGAATGTATACCTAGCTACGCTTCTGGTATTACATTGTGCATTATATTTATTCTACTCGTGCTGCACCTGGAAAGGACTCATCAAAGACGCATCATATTTTTTGCAGGTGATCATTGCTGCCTTTGATGGTAAAACAGAACGAACATTTAGGCAGTTACTGTCTCTGGCAGACTATTCACGTCCACATCCAAGTAAGTTCTAACTTTATGCACGCACAGGAAATAATCGAATAGGGCATTAAATTAATGTTTGTAATTTTGTGTTAGTCATGTTTACGTTGTCTTCCCTTGGCATTGTTTATGTGGATCAACCTGTTATTATATATGTATTAATAATACTGTGTATTGTATATGAGTCTAAATCTGAATACAACTTGCTATACAATCTGAATCTGAATAAAACTTGCTGTACAATATTCGGTAAACAGCTGGATCGCGCCGTCGTGCCATTGTTGCTGCAAGACAAACACATCGAACCGGTTTATTCAGCTAAATATCTGGGTATTTATTTGGTCTGTAAATTATCATGGTCTGAACATATTAAGGAACTTTGTATAAAGCTATCAGGTGTATTTCATCATATTGCCTTTTTCGTAATGATATAATAATACTATTATGTTATGCCTATGTATTTCCCCATATTAATTATGGGATCGAATTATACGAATCAGCGTTGGAATCAACTTCCTTGTCTATTCTACCAGTTTCACAAACTTAATAGTGAGGCAAATTTATATATACCAAGATCTAAAAATCGAATTGGAGACTCCTTGAAATTAATAGGGGCACGACTATAGAACAAACTACCTTTAGGTATTAAAATACGAATTTATGAAATATTTTAAAGCATAAAATCAGGACATTTATAATTGGTGTCAATTAATTAATTTAATGGAAATATATATTGTACTGAATACGCTCTTTAATTATCATATTCCGAAATATTATCTCCAGTTTTAATTAAAGGAATTTCATTGCCTGAATATATTACTATTAATTGCGTTTAACAAGATTTAACAATATTTGCCATCCAAGCCAAAGGCCCAGATGGCAAGTGGACAAGGGAGCCATTGGCTTATTGAGAGTCCAACAATGTTCATCTACTTATAACCCGCCCTCCTAAGATATGTGTCAACCTTGTTTTTAAACATATTCACGCTGCTAGCAGTTACACAATCTGTAGAATCCATTCATGTATTGCCCTCTGTGAGAACGAGTGCTTCCTGATGTCCAATCTACATTGATCCTTTACTAATTTTACCTCATGTTCTCTAGTTCTGCTATCCTTCTTGAGTGAGAAAAAATATTTCTATCAATATTTTAATACCCATTCAATATCTTAAAAACTTCAATCTGATCTCCTCTTAACCTCCTTGTCTCTAGAGTTGTTAAACCACATTCTTTCAGGCGTTCTTCATTTATTGCTTTTGATTCAACAGTATAACCTTTACATATGTATTAATATAGAGTATATTATATTTAGTTTGATTTATGCTACCAGCTCGATAAATTTATACTTCTATGGTAGCCACCTCATTTGTGTTAGTTTTATCTTGAATTATGTTGTATATATGATGTGAATAAGAAAAGAAAAAACTTTACTTTACTTACTTAACTTTTCCGAAAGCAGTTGATGTCTCCATATTATATTGTTACAAATACTAAAATGTATAAAGCGCCATATATCTGCGACCAGCCCGTTCTACGACCAGCCGCTGGTCCACAAGATACAGAAGAGCTGGAGAGAAACATTCCTACACCATCTTTCACGTCAGAGCTCTGGAGAAGTCGATGACTGACAGTTGCGTGGATGCAATAACTCAGATGGTTAAGGAATATTCAGCTGATGAAACAGTACAAGATGATTACATTGAAATGTTGTCCGACGAAGATGTTGCGGACATCACGGCACTCAGTTGTGAAGATGTGGGAGTCTTCGTAGGTAATGTATGCTGATATATGTGATGTTATGTTAATGGAAATATAAGTGTGTGCGTGTGTGTTTGTGTTTGCGTGTGTGCGTTTGTGCGTGTGCGTGCGTGCGTGCGTCTGTATATATTTGTATATACGTGTATGTGACCATATCGTATTATTCTGCTCTGATTATTCGGTTGCTACATGAGCTTCCAATGTCATATATATTGAAATAACTAACGACCATATATCCGTATTGCAGACACTCCAGCCAAGTGTGTCCGCGTGGTGGGAGCGAAACGGGCGGTCAAGAAAGTGTTTGCAGAAGTGAAAGAGAAACTGGTGGATACAGAACGGCTAATCCAACACAATAGGCCTGCCTATTTGAAGTACATCGCAAAGAAACCAATCGAGATTCCTGGTTACTGGATCGCAGTGAGTAGCCTACAGGACAGCAGAGGACACCGAGTGCAAGCGACGAAAGCCGTCGCCGACGCCGTCGAAGAGCTTGTTCAGTTGACGTGGCGCCAGGACCTGGTTGGGCAAGGCAGAGACGCAGCAAATCTGACCCACATGAGCATCAAAGTATCAGACGTGGAGCAGATTGAAAGCCCGCGATTACATCAGATGTACGGACTTACCGTAAGGTCGCTGTGTGGACGAGCACCTCCGGTGGGGTTCCCGAAGGTGACCCGCAACCCAAATGAAAGAGATGTGGAGACTTCAAAGGTCGGACTCAGTGCTTTGAACAACCAAATGATTCCAGAGATCAACGAGCATTATCTCTTCCACGGCACACGACCCGAACATGTCGATAGCATCGTACAAGGCGGCTTTGACTGCCAACGTGGTCAAGGCGGCATGTTTGGCCAAGGAGCCTACTTCTGTGAAATGTCCACCACATTGAATGGTGGACTCCACATCATCGAAACTTACGTCTGGTACCTGGACACGGCTTAGAGTGAACAGTTTACTTTATGTTAAAGCGGTTTATAAAATATACGCTAAATTGTATATACATAATCACATAAACAACAGCATCTAAATGGTGATTGAATGGTAAGGGATTACGAAGCACTTTTAGGGGGATATGTGTCAGCATTTTCGGTGTGACGGGTCAGTGTTGAGTTCCAAATTTCCGACAGTTTTTCTGCAGTTCTATTATGTTATATTCTTTAACATTAGCGAAACCTAATGATATATTAGCATATTACTGAACATGCATTTGACTTTTATTTGTAAACCAATGCAGATAACACGTCCAGTTTCTTTTGCAGCAACATGCTTCTAATAATACATGTCACATTACATGAGGCCTTTCTTTTATCAGACGACAAAAACAACCGGACGCCAGGAAATCACTACATGTTCCTCTCCAAAGTAATACTGGGGCGCAGCTACATCGCTAGGCAACCAGAGAACAACTTGACACGACCACCGTGTGTGCATCACTGTCCCGACGGAACGTGTCAACACAGAAAGAGCGAATTGCATCACTCTGTCATGGGCACTCACAGACTTCCCAGCATGCGGCTACTGTTCCGGGAATTTGTTATCTTTGAAAATTCTCAAAGTTATCCTGCCTACCTCATCACCTACACGAGGAGGTGAACCAATATGTCATCACGCACGCGCGCACGCACGCACGCACGCACGCACGCACGCATACGAGAAGGTGAACCTACCTACGTCATTACCTACAAGAAGAGGTGAACCTACCTCATCACCTACGACCTTGGGTGGGTGTGTGGGTGGGTGGGTGGGTGGGTGGGTGTGTGGGTGGGTGGGTGGGTGGGTGGTTTCGGTGGGTCGGTGGTTGGGTCGGTTTTTTTTTTTACACGTTTGCAATACCCATAACGATGAATCTTTCGAATCATTTACAAACGGCTAACAAATCTTGTTTCAGTAGCCACGTATGACTGATAATTTGTGTACAGAGAGAACGAATGAGATGTTCATGTGTTAAAAAATAGTCATAATGTCTTGGTGTACAGCACACGAATTATATATACAAGTTATGTAATTGTTTGTAGTATCAACACGTGTCGGTGCGTTCAAAACTGCGAACAATCACATATATGTAGTAATTACATATTAGGACTAATCTTACATTATTTACACGATTAAATGTGCTGCAGTTGATAGATGCTTATGCAGTTATATATTACACATATAAAGCATACTACAGTACATGATTGTTTGTGTGATATTTGTGTGATATTATACAAAAACTATTTTCATACTGTATTTACTTGGTTTTTACTTAATGTCATAACTATCAACAAGCTCGTTTTACAGAGCAGTCCTTAAAATGTATTCCAACATGAATGTGACACGTTTATGTGGTTGTGTTAGAATTGTAATCATACCATTGTTCTTGTTGTGACGTCATTTTACGTTTGTTCTATTAACGAATTAAACAGGTGGTAGCATTGTTATGCGTAAGCGGCAATTTGTCTGAGTGAAACAGCACTTTTATGTGCACCTACGAGCTTTCCATGTATTTATATACTAGTGCAATTACACACAATATATTATGTGTATAAGAATGTATGTTTTCTATAGACAGTGCAATTAATCATTACATTGTGTTCTCCAATGTGTTCTCAATAAAACAGTTGCTTTGCTTCTGCGTGAAAACCCCCGAGGAACTGAAAGATGGTGTGGTATGTATTATTAACTGAAAATGTGAGTTGTTATTGTATTGCAGATACGCTACTAACTTAATAATATTTTCATATTCTTATTTATTCTTTATGTTACGTTCTTTTTTGCGACCTGAGAGAGTTTCGAGAGTTACCAATTGTTACAGACGAAATTGCTTAAACGTAGCCAAACTTGTTCCTATCAATAATTGGAAAGTGTACTACCGGAAACACCAAGTTGGCCTGACATGGGGGAAGGCGTGAAACGGTTGGGTGGCAATGCCCCCCCCCCGCACTGTGTGTAAAAATTCCCTGATTTGTAGAGGATGTGTTCACTGCAAATGCCCGTCTCATATAACATAACCAGCCCATCATAGTTGGTGTTTAGCCTGTTCGAGAACGCTGACATTGGTTGTTCCGTTTTGCCAGCAGATACCGATAGCTCTGAGTGTGCGCTGGTGTTCGACAGCTTTGACTTGTTTACTGTATGTTACCCATGTTTCGCTGCAGTACATAAGGGTGCACAGTACAACAGCTATACCAGGACCCAAGTGAAGGTCAAAAACCCACGTTCATTGAAGACACATCCATTCAGTCTTCCAAGAAGGACATGTACACATCGATGATAAATTAAAAATGTTGCTTCCAATGTACGTAAAATGGCCGAGGTAATCCGATGTAGTACATTCGATGACACTGTTTGGTGATGGTGTTGCTAAAGGTTGTGTCGTTTGATGTAGAGTTTTTGTATTTGTGGCATTCACTGAGAATACACAGCGCATATATGCCTCTACAAGGACGTCGAGCGCGTTCTGCAGATCGTGTGCAGAGTGAGCAACAACAGCACAGTCGTACGCGTATTGAAGATCAACGATGGTTACTGTTTTAACTTTCGATTTGGCCCCTGGAATTGGCCAACCTCGGTACAATATATGGTGTGCACTCCCTTGTCTTGAACGAGTTTCGCTATTGACAGAAAGACAGCCCCTTAACGCGTCTCTGTTCACAGAATCAAATTCTTCGGTCAGATCGATGAATGCAAAGTAAATGTCACGTTCTTGTACCCGACATTGTCTTGCAAATGACCAGCGGCGAAATCTCAAATGGTTGTACGACGAACTTCCCGAAAAGGAAATGCAGTATTTATGCATTAGGCCAGACGGATTGTGGAAAGCACAACCGTTCGGAACAATGCAAACATCAGTGAACTCACGGGATGACCACTATGTGGCCAGCCAAATGAACCGAGTCGCCAGCCTCATCCTTCCCCGTCTTATAGAACATTTTACAGCAAGTTGTGCATCTTAAATATACAGCATACGAACCACCCTCATAACGAAACAGCCAAATATTCATTTTCTACAATTTCACAGTTCCATCGATTAGAAGATTACATTCATCGATGGTTAAATTGATGTTAAGTGTTAGGTGTTAGGTGTTAGGTGTCTATCGCGGTCAGAATCAGAATCAGTTTATTATTGGCAACTTTTTCAGTCGGATTGTACATACAGTCACGATAAAATACACAAAGCCACGCATGTTTAATTCTGTTATAGAACACCGGAAATTAGGTTAAAATAATGATTGCACATATTGTACGTAATAACAATAATACAATTAAATTAAAATTACATTTATATACATTCACTAAAACGAACCGTGAAATCAACCCACTCAGTAGGAGGCACTTTATATTAAAACTTACTGTATCTTTATAATTACATTAATACAGTTCATCCTACTCAACATAATTAAATTACATTAAAATAAATAAATTACTTTAGATATTACAATTGTATGATAAAACATACCCGATAAACCATTTAAGTGTTTTCACAGTGTACAAAACACCATGGTATTAACGAGTTTTTTTAGCGATTTGTGTTAGCCATTGGAACGGGCAGCTCGTTAAATGATCTTAGAGCATATGAAACAGTTCAAGTGTCCGGTAGTAGCTTATTCAGTTTGTGGTCACCACGCCTCATTCTACTGAAATACGCTTTACATATCGCATTGCGCCTGTCCTGCAGCGATGGCAAGTTTACCATCTGCAGAATATCCGCGTATGTAACACCTGGAAATATAGTTTTGAGACACCGTTTTTGGATTATCTCGATTTTGTAAGACAAATATTTAGGCAAGTTGGTGTGCCATACCGGACAAGCATATTCAACTGCTGGTCTTACCCCAGATACAAAAATGCTAACCAAATCGATTTGATTGATTCCAGCACGTGTCAATTGACCACTCAGATCATGCTAAACTTTTACAAAGCTGTAATCGAGAGTGTTGTCACCTTTTCGATCACAGTGTGGTTTGGTTCTGTACGGTCAAGGAAAAGCCCAGGTTGAATAGAGTTGTAAATACTGCTTCCAAAATAATCGGCAGATCCCTTCCCAGTCTTGAATCACTGTATCAGCAGCGCCTGTTAAGAAGAGCCGGTCTCATCTCTCAGGACCCATCCCATCCTGCCCATGATTTATTCGAGCCCCTTCCATCTAGTCGCCGGTTCAGGTCCATCAAAACTAGGACCAGCAGGTTCAGCAACAGTTTTTATCCCGTAGCCATCAAAGTCCTATCAAAACAGACGTGAACATTTTTCCCATCTGCAGTACACACAAATACCACATTCTGACTTGTATTTCACTGAGTATACCTAATTTATTTATTTTATATATTTTATACCAAGTTATTTATTTATATTTTATCCTAAATCATATCTTTCATTGACAGTGATAATTATGTTTTTCGCTTTATATTGGACTTATTTATGTGATATAACAGGAAACACGAAGTGAGAATGTCAAGTGCCAACAGAGTCAAGGTGAAGATTTTATTCTTAAGAGTGCATTTACTGTGCATGATGTTTAGTTTGTTTTCATACCGTTTGCTGCATGTGAGTGTATTGTCATGTATACGTTATAGTACGACCCAGCATCGATATACGTTCCTATGTTTTTATTGTATTACTGCAATGACTACACACGGCAATAAATTTTATCTCTTATCTTATCATGTAAACCCTTTTCCTTCCTTGTCGATTAATATATCATGATTAATTAGATCAAATGCTTTCCTGTAGTCCAGAAATAAAACTCTCACAAAATTGCCCGTTACATCGGTGGCTTCATACCACTTGTGGAGCATTTCAACCAGAACATCAGTAGTACAAGTCCCTGCCATACCTCCAAACTGCCTATCATCAACCTGAGGTTTAACACAAATATCGACCCACTTCAGCACAAGTGACTCAAACACCTTTGCCAGAATTGGAGTTAGCGATACAGGTCTAATGTCATTTTCCATTGTAGTGGAAATGTAGCGTTCATATGCATATGCTTATTATTAATTAAATGTAGCGTCCATATGCATATGCTTATTATTAATCCTAACAATTCACTCCCTCGTGTAGGTGATGAGGTAGGTAGTTTACTTCCTCGTGTAGGTGATGAGGTAGGTAGTTTACTCCCTCGTGTAGGTGATGGGTAGGTAGTTTACTTCCTCGTGTAGGTGATGGGGTAGGTAGTTCACTCCCTCGTGTAGGTGATGAGGTAGGTAGTTTACTCCCTCGTGTAGGTGATGGGTAGGTAGTTCACTTCCTCGTGTAGGTGATGGGGTAGGTAGTTCACTCCCTCGTGTAGGTGATGAGGTAGGTAGTTTACTCCCTCGTGTAGGTGATGGGTAGGTAGTTCACTTCCTCGTGTAGGTGATGGGGTAGGTAGTTTACTTCCTCGTGTAGGTGATGAGGTAGGTAGTTTACTTCCTCGTGTAGGTGATGAGGTAGGTAGTTTACTCCCTCGTGTAGGTGATGGGTAGGTAGTTCACTTCCTCGTGTAGGTGATGGGGTAGGTAGTTTACTTCCTCGTGTAGGTGATGGGGTAGGTAGTTCACTCCCTCGTGTAGGTGATGGGGTAGGTAGTTCACTTCCTCGTGTAGGTGATGGGGTAGGTAGTTTACTTCCTCGTGTAGGTAATGGAATAGGTAGTTCACTTCTTTGCGTAGGTGATAGGATAGGTAGTATACTTCCTCGTATAGGTGATAGAGTAGGTAGTTCACTTCCTCGTGTAGGTGATGGAATAGGTAGTTCACGTCCTCGTGTAGGTGGCGGGGTAGGTAGTTTCCTTCCTCGTGTAGGTAATGGAATAGGTAGTTCACTTCTTTGCGTAGGTGATAGGATAGGTAGTTTACTTCCTCGTATAGGTGATGGAGTAGGTAGTTTACTTCCTCGTGTAGGTGAAGGGGTAGGTAGTTCACTCCCTCGTGTAGGTGATGGGGTAGGTAAGTCTCTTCCTCGTGTAGGTGATGGGGTAGGTAGTTTACTTCCTCGTGTAGGTAATGGAATAGGTAGTTCACTTCTTTGCGTAGGTGATAGGATAGGTAGTTTACTTCCTCGTATAGGTGATGGAGTAGGTAGTTCACTTCCTCGTGTAGGTGATGGAATAGGTAGTTCACGTCCTCGTGTAGGTGGCGGGGTAGGTAGTTTCCTTCCTCGTGTAGGTATTGGAATAGGTAGTTCACTTCTTTGCGTAGGTGATAGGATAGGTAGTTTACTTCCTCGTATAGGTGATGGAGTAGGTAGTTTACTTCCTCGTGTAGGTGATGGAGTAGGTAGTTCACTTCCTCATGTAGGTAATGGGGTAGGTAGATCACTTTCTCGTGTAGGTGATGGGGTAGGTAGTTCACTCCCTGGTGTAGGTGATGGGGTAGGTAGTTCACTTCCTCATGTAGGTGATGGGGTAGGTAGTTTACTTCCTCGTGTAGGTAATGGAATAGGTAGTTCACTTCTTTGCGTAGGTGATAGGATAGGTAGTTTACTTCCTCGTATAGGTGATGGAGTAGGTAGTTCACTTCCTCGTGTAGGTGATGGCATAGGTAGTTCACGTCCTCGTGTAGGTGGCGGGGTAGGTAGTTTCCTTCCTCGTGTAGGTAATGGAATAGGTAGTTCACTTCTTTGCGTAGGTGATAGGATAGGTAGTTTACTTCCTCGTATAGGTGATGGAGTAGGTAGTTTACTTCCTCGTGTAGGTGATGGAGTAGGTAGTTCACTTCCTCGTGTAGGTGATGGGGTAGGTAGTTCACTTTCTCGTGTAGATGATGGAGTAGGTAGTTCACTTCCTCGTGTACGTGATGAGGTAGGCGGGATACGTTTGACATCTTTCAAAGATGACAAATTCTCGGAAGAGCAGTGGGGTGGTGGGGTTGGTGGAATTGGTGGAGTGTCTGTGAGTTCCCATGACAGAGTGATAGATCTGTTTGTGCCAACACTTCCCGTTAGGACAGTGTTTCACACACGGTGGTCGTTTCAAGTTGTTGTCTGGTTGCCTAGCGATGTAGCTGTGCCCCAGTATTACTTTGAAGAGGAACATGTAGTGATTTCTTGACGTGCGGCTGTTTTTGTCGTCTGAAAACAAGACATTCGTCATGTTATGTGCATGACATGTAACATTGGGAACCTATTGCTGTAACAAAAGCAAGACAGATTATCTGGATTCGGTTTCAAATGAAAGAAAAAATATGTTACATAATGCGGTAAACAAATAATTTGCTTGTGCAAGCATTAATTAATATATCTAAGAACGCCGGAAAACAGCAGGTAAGTTGTATTTAAAAAAAAAATTACCTCTCCCCCTAATAAATGACAAATATTCCCTTCAATTTATTTCGTGATTCCTACACCGGCTACATATTTAGGCGCAATTTCTTATGGCCAGTGAATACGAAATTAATCATATGTGTTATAAAATAGTATATCCATTTTAATTTCTTTGATCCAACCAGTTCTCACTTTTCACTCCTAACCGTAATCCTGAAATATGTTGTTTTTGCTACAGTTAGTCGGGGTCTCGTCTACATAACATACCTGCATACTGGTCAGCTTTGGTGGACATTTCACAGAAGTAGGCTCCTTGACCAAACATGCCGCCTTGACCACGTTGGCAGTCAATGCCGCCTTGTACGATGCCATCGACATATTCGGGCCGTGTTCCGTGGAAGAGGAAATACTCGTTGATCTCTGGAATCAGTTGGTCGTCCAACGCGCTGACTCTGCCCATTGAAGTCTTCACGTCTATTTCATTTGGGTTGCAGCTCACCTTCGTGAACCCCACCGGAGGTGCTCGTCCACACAGCGACCTTACGGTATGTCCGTACATCTGATGTAATCGCGAGTTTTCAATCTGCTCCACGTCTACTACACTGATCACGCTGTGAGTCAGGTTTGCTGCGTCTTGGCCATGTCCAACCAGTTTCCGGCTCCACGTGAACTGAACAAGCTGTTTGATGGCGTCGGCGACGGCTTTCGTCGTTTGCACTCGGAGTGCTGTTTTCACGCGTAGGTCCCTCACCTTCATCCAGTAAATAGGAATCTTGACTGGTTTCTTTGCGATATACTTCAAATAGGCAGGCCTATCATCTTGGATTCGTCGTTCTTCTGTTTCCAGTAGTTTCTCTTTCACTTGCGCAGTCACTTTCTTTAACGCGCGTTTCGCACCCTCCACGAGGACACATTTGGCCCGGGTGTCTGCAACATTCAAATGTAGTCGCTAGTAATTTCAATATGCCATTGGAAGCACATATGGCAATAGAATAATTGAGTAACAAAATAATACGATACCACGTCACATACGCACCGTGATATACGCACGCACGCACGCACGCACGCACGCACGCACGCACGCACGCACGCACGCACGCACGCACGCACGCACGCACGCACGCACGCACGCACGCACGCACAGTCACGTCTCATTTACCCTTTATTCCATGATCCGTTTTCTTTACAAATCCGCACGTTCGTATGGGAACAATCTCCACACAATGTAAATTTCTTCATTACTCCGCGATTCACATGTCTTCACGCTTCGTTAGTTCAACCAAAATCATTGGGAAAGCGTGCGGATGAAAGAGACAGAGACTTCATTGTGCGTCATGTGTGTGTGTGTGTGTGTGTGTGTGTGTGTGTGTGTGTGTGTGTGCGTGCGTGCGTGCGTGCGTGCGTGCGTGCGTGCGTGCGTGCGTGCGTGCGTGCGTGTGTATGTATGTAAACATATGATTGTCTGTACAGTTAGTATTTAATCAGGATACCATCGCAACTATCAGCATACATCATTACCTACGCAGACCCCCACGTCTTCACAACTGAGTGCTGTGATGTCCACAATTTCTTCACAGGACAACTTATGAAGGTATTCATCCTGTATTTTTTCAACAGCTGAATACTCCTTCACAATCTTATTTATTGCATCCACGGAACGGTCGGCCATCAGCTGCTCCAGTGCGCTGACGTGGAAGACCGTACAAGAATGTCCCGGTTGAGGTCTCCTGTCTCTCACAGGCGAGCGGTACTGACGAGTCGTCTGTTTCTGCCGTCTCTGGTCAGCGAATTGCTGATATTTAGCTAAATGAAAATACAATATATTTATGTTTTAGGTAACTAATACCACAAAGAACTAGTAAACGGTTAAGTCTATAAGAGTCAGTGTTGCTAAAACAAAAGGTATACATTGTTAACATTAAGCTAAACGAATATGCGTTTAATATGCACATAAACAATTTCAAGGAAAGCGAAACATTGTTATTCACATGTGCTTAAAACTATCCCCGGAAGACAAAGTAATCATGAAATAACACAATATGAGAAATATTTTGTTTTGGTAATAATATGTGCTGTTATGAGGTTTGTTAACAAATGATTGTTCACGCATTTGAATGCAGATGTTTCTCAATTTATTCAAATGCAAATACCATTTTCCAAGATCAATGCAAATTCAAATGCAAATGTTTGGGGTGGCATTTAAATGTTTTTGTTTTGCGTACGCATTTGCAAATGCATTTGAATTGTTTTCAAAAGATTTGTTTTTTATATAACATTTATAAATGTATATTTTATTCATGATGATTCAACACAAAAACAGATATGCATGATATATAACACGAGGTATATTAAGCTATACTATAAAACTGTGTACCAGGTGCATAATCTAACAATAATAACTATTTTAACAATTACGTCTGCATGTGATTGCCATTCGAAAAATCAAATGTTTGGGTGTAGCATTCAAATGCACATGTTTAGAGATGCGAATGAAAAAGGTCACGGCTGCATTTGAGTACGCAGTCACATAGGCAACATTCAAATTCCCATTCACATACATTTGTATTTGTTGACATGCCTGGCTATGATGTTACAAGATGAGTGCGCACCTGAAGGTTGTCGGGAACAGTTTTCCACAGAGAATAACTGCCTAAATGGTCGTTCCATTTTATCATCAAAGGCAGCAATGACCACCTGCAGAAAATGTGTTAACATATTTCTCACTATGTTGATCGTGCACTGTGAAACGAAGCGTGTCACAAGACACACGTCATAATTCTTAATACTGCAGAACACACAGTTTGATAAATGTCTGATATATGCGTAGGTAGGTGATTCGCATCAGACAGCATATGTATATTAATTAAAACCAGCGGTTACTCTAAACTCCTGTTACATTCAAAACACAACATTTGTCGTTTTGGACTATATTCGGTTACATTTTGTCATTGATAATGTGTAAAACCTGGACAATGTGTAGTAGTGACAGAAACGCTAGGAAAACTGTGATACATGGCACTAGAAAACTGTGATACAGGGCACTAGAAAAAAGAAGGAGGTTATAAGACGGTATATAAATAAACAGGCTAGGACACATCGTGAGAAGTGAAAAGATTTTGAAGGTGACAATCAATAGAAGGCGGCATAATGTGGAATTAATGCATCAAGGACGTCATCTAACAGAAGACTTCGACGAGTATTAATACCGGATTAGCTGGTGACCTTTGGCGACTTCAAACATTTATAGTTTTGGTGAAGTATGCAACAAGATATTTGCTCAATGAAGCTATACACAGAAATGACGAACATCGACATACTTTTGAGATGTGACAAGAGTCATTTGAAGCATGTCTGTCAACGGCACGCTTGAAGCACTGAGCTACAGAACGAGGGTCGTAGCCGAGTTTCCCACAGCCAACTGTTGGAAATGCAATGGAGTCTGCTTGCAGTTCTGATGCTTTTTGCAGACATCTGTAAATCTGATCTTCAAGAATCTACAGTAAAATGTAAGACACTTAAAACATATCTTTACCGAGCTGTGCTGTTAATCCTATTTTTATTTTAAGACAGTGATGACCCTTTTACATAGTATGTCGAGATATCTTCTCAGCAAATTGCCTTCTTATGGACATTGTGCCGTCTTGACTACGGACAGTGAAAGTTTTGTTAGTGAACATTCGCTAAAATGTGACGCGCATTGATTAAAAGGCACCACCGCGATAAATTAGCTGATGGTAAATCAGAAAGGGAAAGGTGAAATTTAAAGGGTAGGGTAGTAATGTTTTGTAGTGTCTGTGGTAAAAGATGCACTGATATGTTGTGTTGCTTTAAATGAACCGATCATCTAACAAATTACCAATAGTTACTAAAATGTAATTTTGCTACATGTTGCGTATATAAATCGTTATATTTCTGCAGGTAGCTAAACGGAAACGTATGTTCCACACCGACTTATATTACCTCGTAGGAATAATTTGCTCCCAGCGGGTGTAGGCGCATGTGGAAAACATGTTCACATTGCAAGTTGCCGCACGATCTTGTCATTCTCACTCCTCTCCATGTGTGGTCGGCTTCTGCATAGAGCTGTGGATGTAATAATCCATTCATCAAGTCACACTAAACACCATCACGATCATCCTCCGTCTGTCTACATGTTTATGCTGTCAAATCAACAAACACCAAACATTCGTACCTGTTGCATTTCTGGTCCAGCAGCTTTGCAAAATGCCCCAGACAAACGACCACATTTCGTGAGGTCTTCGTTCTTTCCTGCTGGCGTGTTCACCAACACGTCGGCCTGCAGCAAGAGTTACATGGCAGATACGTGGCACACATGCGTGCGTACAAAACATATTTAACACCAGATTTTGGTGGTTAGTCACAAGTGCATAGGTTAGTCGTTTATCGTGAAAGGCTTTTTAATGGCAATAGTATAGCAGAATTTAAAGCATTTGGCAACTAATCAAATTACTCGTTTTGGTATGGATAAGAAAAGACTGGTATATGCTTCGGAATGAAAAACATTGTCATAGGATTCGGACGCTGTTGAATATTTGGGGGGGGAGTTACATTGATGGTTGCGGCATTTCAGCTGGATGTTCGGACCTTAACCGGTGTGTTGGGGAACATATTGGGGAACACCAGTTCCCTAAATCACCCGGTTCCGACTCCTATGGTGGTATTAAACATTGCATTCAGACTTTGATCAAGCCGCATAATTACCGTAAATTGTGTGAGATCGTCACGTCTGACTTCCACCATCAGATTTGGCATTCTTGCTCTGCTACAACACAACAGTGGTCGTAATAATCAAGTTACAAATAGCACAAACATCATAGATCAACCGGGCATGTAACCTGAACATATCAAGACCCTACTGAAGAGATCCCAGCATATCAAGCCGCTGTGGTCATCTTATCAATTGTAATATGTGCAACTAACATTGATCAATGCCTTGATGTATTGATGTAGAGTTTATTTGTATATTTCTTTTGCTGTGGAGTTTAACAATCTTGGCATATGGCGGTATCCACGCGAAATGTATTATTCAGTATGACGTGAACATGTAGGACTACCCCATGAAAACAAAACAGTGTCCCTTAATTATAACTAAGGTAACATCACACGACGCAAACTGTCTATATGCACATTACAAATGACTGCGTTCAATACCGCATCGCGACAGGAACTACTTGTTTTATCGCGGCCAATACGTCGATGATTTGCATTATCTTCTTTGCAGTATCTTCTGCCGGAAGATAAATTAAAGATGTAACATAGTGTAATGTAGAATACATGTAGTCCATCATATAGCCAAACTCGACATGTGAATTGTGACAGTTGCAGGCCCAACAGAAGATTCACAGGACGGGGGGTGGATGGGGTGGGGGTGGTATTGTCGAACACTGCACACAGTTATGCGACCCTGAATTATGACGCCTAACAAAATGCCAATAAGATATTATCGTACCTTTATATATATATATATTTATATATATATATATATATATATATATATATATATATATATATATATATATATATATATATATATATATATATATATATATATTCTACGCCGCTGTATATAATACAAACGAGTTTACTTTTCACATTAGTTTCATGTTAACTTGTCATGAATTTGTTCACTTGGCTGAAATAACTGTGTCATATTACAATTAATGTTGTCCTTTTAGGAATTATTTTGCCTTTCACAGTTTGTCACAGTTTATACATTACACTTATACAGTTTGTCACCATGTACTTTCACAGTTTGTCACCATGAACCATGTGCCTTTACTTTTTTACAGTTTGTCACCATGAATCATGCACTTTTACCGTGTGTCACCATGTACCCTATATTTTCATAGTATGTCACCATGAACCATGTACTTTTACTGTTTGTCACCACGTACCCAGTAGTTTTATAGTTTGTCACCATTTACACATTGTTACCAGTCATCATTATATCTACACTTTATTAATTCTAACCTTATACATCTGTCTTCAGCCATTTCTCCGTAAGTTTCGTTACCGAATTCTACATCACCAAATTCTTGTCCACCGAATACTTCGCCCCGGAATTCCTCCTCCCTTTCAACGGTGTTTTGTCTCTCTTCACAGACGCTCGTCTGACACTTGTACTTCTTCTGAATATCACTAATCTTACTCGCAACTTTTCCTTCGCACACATAAGTGTACAGACCTGGATAAAAGACAATGTATGTGGACATAACACAATGCTTTTGTATTACAACAAAATAAATGTAAATATATATATACACGTACAACGGGTCACTTGCTTGACAAGCAATTGTTTTTTTAAGTAATCAACCTTTATTTTTTCATTCGATCATATCTGAAGTTTGTATATATGTTATAGTTGGGTAGATAAAGTATTATTATTATTATTATTATCCATAGCATCGCAAAATAGTGTGGTAATGACAAAAAAAACAAGCGCGCACGCGCCCGCACGCATGCGCAACGTGAGATTGTGGCTTCAAGGATAATACAATTATTCGGTTGATTAAGATAAATAAAAGGAAAACAAGTAGTTATACATCTATATAAAGCATTAATTTGGCTGCACAATGTATCTAGAACATTGCATACAAAACTAAGAGGTCATATCGTAAGAAAGAACATGTATAAGCTAGTGAAACTATTAAACTTCATACTAGCACCTGTTTCAAAAGTCTGGTAATCAGCGTGACATCACTACGTAAAAGGTATGTATATATTATTATGATACTCCACGCTATTGCTACAAGTATAACCAGTGCAACAGAACAGTGTCAACTCTGACGTAGCTACGCCAACAAACAGTCATAGAGAGGAACATTGCCTACCAGGAATGCTGAACTTGACTGTCTGGTGGATGATTCTTCCCTCCATCTCCTTGACAGCTGTCTTCACGTCTTTCAGCACCGTTTCATGACCACTTATTCGAATGAGGAACCCTTTCTTCTCGGATGACTGTCCCATCCTCACATATGTGGTTTTAGCACTGTGAATACATGGTAAGTTATATTGTTTTCCTGTTTTACATGAATAATTGTTAGTTGGTATGACTATGTACGTTACGTATGTAATGTATTATGCATACCATGGGTGGACAAAATGACGGATTATAACACGTTAGGGTGAATGTAATAATCATGACGAAGAGGTGTGATCAAATATTGGCAAAGGTTAAATTTATTTAAAACATTTTTTACGAAGGATGTATTCTACTATTAAATATTTACAAAACATATTTTCCAGTGGAAATAGCCACGCTGCTTCGAATTTCCATTAGTAATCAAGGCAGTAATAGCACTGTTGTGCTTTCTGTTATATTTTACTTCGTCATGATACCTTGCGTTGGTAAGCATAATTTCCCCCAAACACTCACCTGGTAGCCCTGTTCCATCCTAAGGCATTGACGTCTAGCTTGCAGTGGTTTGTTAACAGTTTCCAGTCGTCCTCTGCCAGAAGGATGTCTTCTGTTTGTTGAGCATTAGCATCCAGTGCTTCACGCAACACTGCCATGGCATCGTCACCACAGTCACCCATGGCCTCAATCACTAGTGCCGATTGTTCTTGTTCTACCGTAACAACGTATTTGTTCTCTAAGTCTTCTATCAACTGTTTGCATCCAGCTGATTGTAGGAACTCATGATGGATGTCCACCACTGGTATCTCAAAGCTATGTATGTTCTTCTCAAGTGTCTTGGAAGCCGCCGACTTCTTATATGAATCTGTGGCAGTCAACCACAGCTGATCCTCTGTCACAGACACCACGGCCTGAATTCCTTCTGTTGAGAACAACTCTTGGACGAATTGTTGGCCTCTGTCTGACATCAGAAGTCTAACCCTTTGACTTGGCACATATGAGATGGCATGGCTGACAAAAGTGAACACTTGTTCAGCCACAGCCAGTCTAGCCCGGGTAACACACTCAAGTGTCGCTGTCAACGCAATTCCCTGTGGAACACGTTTCAAAGAGCAGTTTGGCAGAGACGACTGTAGGCCTGGCAGTAACATCTCTAGCAGGCAGGCTTTCTCTGGGGGACATGTAACTACTTCTGTAATAAGGCTCTCATCCGTTGGGCATCTCATAGGGATGGAAACTTTGTTCTCATCCACGTGTTTATCACCAGCGTGTTCCTGCTTGCTAGTGATATCATTCTTCTCTAGCAGGTCGACTTTATCTGGCGGATACGTAACTACTTCTGTAATCTGGTTCTGATCGGTTAGACATGTTGTAGATACAGAGACCTTGTCATTAACCACATGTTCATCACCAGCGTGTTCCTGCTTACTAGTGATTCCACTCTTCTCGCGTTTCATATGAACAATGTTTACAACTTCACCACTGATGGTGACGCGCCTACCACTATCATATCTCGAATCTGCAGACAACATGAAAACAGTATTTATAGTCATGCACGCGAATAGGATATTTTTATCTACTAAATGTGGCATACACCAATCCCACATTTTGCGATTCTTGTAGATCACTTCACATTCCCACATGATTTCCTAGTACTCAAATTATCTCAAACAATACTGCACACTACCTATGTTACGACACCACAAAACGTATTACTGTAAGAATATTGCAAGTAATAAGCAATATGTCATGCAGGAGTTAATATATAATGTTTAAAGTAACTGTTTACTTATTTCTAGTTGATATTTTCAATGTTACTTATACATAAAACGAGAACCAAAGATCTTGAAAAAAGATTCTCTCCGTACTTTACCTCCTTTGATACTTCGATCCAGCCGGACGATGGCTTCAGTTCTCCCATATCTGTATTCGACATTAATTACGTCACATTCTGTCACAGCTTCAATGTGCAGTTCCAACGCGTCTTGGTGTGTATGTGGCGACAGATTCTGAGCAACACAAATGCTGTACATTAATCTCCCTGACCACACGTTATTAAATAATATTAATCATCTGAACAAAACATACACTAAAAGCTGGGGCAGTTTTATAACCAATGCATATATGAAATATTAAAAAACCAAAACACATAATAAAAATAGAAGAAAATATACGTTTCACTTACTTACTAATTTAATTTCATATTATATTGTCTTCATACCTCAGTTGGTGCATAATACCTACGATACTTTTCCAGACATGTCAATAGTAATTTGATCAGAACGAACTGATTTGGAAAAGTTTAAATATTGCATTATTAAGTTGAAAAGAAAATAACTAGTTGGCAAAAGCAATCTTGAAGTAATATACCACATGGACGAGGACAGTACTCGGAGGCTGATAAATTAATGTACCACATGGATGAGGACAGTACTCCGAGGCTGATAAAGTAATGTACCACATGGACGAGAACAGTACTCGGAGGCTGATAAAGTAATGTATCACATGGACGAGGACAGTACTCGGAGGTTGATAAAGTAAAAACTTTCATCCATACAAAGACACTTCGTCCACTCCTGGATAAGTGTTATAGTAAATTAATTCTACTGTTTTTATTATTTATACGTATCGTTCTTATATTTTGTTAACAGTCCTGTTACTGGGTCTTCGGACCTAACAAAGTTTACCTGAACCAGAAGAGAGCTGGCACCTTCTTCTTCTGCAGCCATGTCTGTATATATATAGATCCCTGTTGACGAAATAAGAACAGTGACATTTAACCTATTTATGTTGTTCCTTGCTTAATAATAAAGAAAACCCAACCAGCATAATGATTTGTTACGTTATGTAATGTGATTACACCTCTACTGAAGAAACCTAACCTTGATCCAGACTCGATGAACAACTACCGGCCAATATCAAACTTGTCATTTGTGTCAAAGTTACTGGAGCGCCACGTAGCAGTCGAACTTCGCCAGCACCTAGACAACAACAATGTTACTGGAGCGCCACGCAGCAGTCGAACTTCGCCAGCACCCAGACAACAACAATGTTACTGGAGCGCCACGCAGCAGTCGAACTTCGCCAGCACCCAGACAACAACAATGTTACTGGAGCGCCACGCAGCAGTCGAACTTCGCCAGCACCCAGACAACAACAATGTTACTGGAGCGCCACGCAGCAGTCGAACTTCGCCAGCACCCAGACAACAACAATGTTACTGGAGCGCCACGCAGCAGTCGAACTTCGCCAGCACCTAGACAACAACAATGTTACTGGAGCGCCACGCAGCAGTCGAACTTCGCCAGCACCCAGACAACAACAATGTTACTGGAGCGCCACGCAGCAGTCGAACTTCGCCAGCACCCAGACAACAACAATGTTACTGGAGCGCCACGCAGCAGTCGAACTTCGCCAGCACCCAGACAACAACAATGTTACTGGAGCGCCACGCAGCAGTCGAACTTCGCCAGCACCTAGACAACAACAATGTTACTGGAGCGCTACGTAGCAGTCGAACTTCGCCAGCACCTAGACAACAACAATGCCTTCTCTCCTTTCCAAAGTGCATACAGGCAACATCACAGTACTGAGACAGCGCTGGTGCGCATTCAGAATGACCATATCCATTCTCTTGACAGAAGGAAAGGTGTGCTGGCAGTGCTGTTCGATATGACCGTTGACCACTCGATGTTAATCAGCCAGCTGCGCAGCATAGGCATTCAAGGCACTGCACTGAAATGGCTGGAGTCATACATGTCGAACAGAACTCAGACAGTTTGCATTGGTGGCCACAACTCCCAGAGAACGTTGATCGAATCTAGCATCCCACAAGGGTCTGTGCTGGGCCCAATTCTTTTCTCCATTTGCCCTTTGCCATTGGGGGGGGGGCTATCTTCAGGAAGCATAACTTACAATACCATCTTTATGCAGATGACACTCAACTCTATGTCGATCTGAGTGGAACGCAGGATGGAGAAGTTACTGATGCGGTTGAACGCATCGAGCGATGCATCGAAGAAGCGAGGCAGTGGATGTCTGACCATAATATCCTGCTGAATGATAACAAGACCGTGGCTATTATCATCACGGCACCAAATCGTAAACACCAGCAAGACGTCTCGTGTGTTAATGTATGCGGATGTAACATTGTTCCTTCACCGACCATCCGCGACATCGGGATTACGATCGACTGCGGACTAACAATGACGTCACACGTGTCGCGCATGTGCACGGCAGCGTACTATCATCTTTACGCTATTTCAAAGATTAGACATTGTCTTACTACTGATGCGTGTAAGACACCAGTCCACGCCATAGTGATATCACGACTGGATTTGGCACGGACCACAGTCACTTTTCCCATAGACGACCATTATAACGTTCTTGCGCCTACATTGAAAATGTATCGTACAATTTTTTTTTAAAGACACCTGGTGTGTGAAATTCGTGAAAATGACATACCTCCTTTTCGCACAAATTGCTTCAATGCATGACACCCCTACGTTTCTGCCATGAAATTCCCCGGTTTCCAAAATATGAGTACACCCTGCGTGATGGCCACTATGTCCTTACGCAACTGGTATACCAACTGACAAATGGCATCATTTCAAAGCTTAGATGCTACTGTGCACAAAACCATCACTTCCACTCGCCCATCCACATAATTTCTGCTCTCACCAATAAACCCTATCTGCACAATTAATTTTTTCCTTGGGACTCTTTATCGTTGTAATGGCGGACGGATTCTGACTGTGGTGCGTGCCCGATTACAGCATCGCAGTGGGGCACGGACCACAGTCAGAATCCATCCGCCATTTTCACGAATTTCCCACACCAGGTGTCTTAGTGGGTCTGTCATTTGTTGTGAATTAAAAAGCGTGGACTAGTGCCTTAAACGCATCAGTAGTAAGACAATGTCCAATCTTTGAAATAGCGTAAAGATGATAGTACGCTGCATTGCACCTGCTGGTAGTTCCGCGATACAACCTAGAGAGCTATGGCAAGCGAGCTTTCTCGGTGTCCGGATCTACATTTTGGAACGCTTTGCTCGAAAACATGCGACAAATAGACAATCTGACTAAGTTCAAGACTCTCCTTAAAACTCATTTATTTAAGCTGGCTTACTTCCACTAAGGGACTGTGCTTGACGATTTTTTTTATGAACATATAATTTATATTTTTGTATATTTATTATTTTATATATTTTAATTAATTTTAATATATAAGTATTTATTTAATAATTATAATATTTCAGTCACTTCGCCATGTATTTTAGTTACTTAATATAGCTAGTATATTTAAACTTCGTCTAAAATTACCTTTACTGCTATATATATATATATATATATATATATATATATATATATATATATATATATATATATTTAACAAGATTTAACAAGATTTGCCATCCAAGCCAAAGGCCCAGATGGCAAGTGGACAAGGAAGCCATTGGCTTATCGAGAGTCCAACAATGTTCATCTACTTATAACCCGCCCTCCTGAGATATGTGTCAACCTTGTTTTTAAACATATTCACGCTGCTAGCAGTTACACAATCTGTAGACAATTTGTTCCATTCATTTATTGTCCGCTGTGAGAACGAGTGCTTCCTGATGTCCAATCTACATTGATCCTTTACTAATTTTACCTCATATCCTCTAGTTCTGCTATCCTTCTTGAGTGAGAAAAACATATTTCTATCAATATTTTCATACCCATTCAATATCTTAAAAACTTCAATCTGATCTCCTCTTAACCTCCTTGTCTCTAGAGTTGTTAAACCACATTCTTTCATGCGTTCTTCATAACTAAGGTCTCTCAGTTCTGGAATCATTTTAGTTGCTCTCCTTTGTATGCGTTCAAGCGTATCTATATCTTTCTTACGATATGGTCTCCATGCTTGTATACAGTATTCTAAATGAGGTCTAACTATTACTTTATAAAGAGGTATAATTAACTTTTTTCCCTTGTATGTTATGTTTCTTCTAATCAATCCAAGAATTTGATTACCCTTGGAAGCTGCAATACCACACTGCTCTGAAACTTTCATATCAGCGCTTATTGTAACTCCTAAGTCCTTTTCTTTTACAGTAGTACCCAGAACAGTATCTCCCATTTTATAGTTTACATTCAAGTTCCTATGTCCTGTATGTAGGCATTTACATTTCCCAAAATTGAACAACATCTGCCATTTCTCAGACCATTTCACTAATCTGTCTAGATCGTTTTGTAAATGTTGTTTATCACCATCAGTATTAACCTTTCTAAACAGTTTTGTGTCATCCGCAAATTTCAGTACGTTACTTGTTATACTGTCGTCCAAGTCATTGATATAAATTAAGAATAATATAGGTCCTAATACTGATCCTTGAGGTACCCCACTCAAAACCGATTTCCAATTTGAAACTTCTCCATCTACTACAACTCGTTGTCTTCTGTCAGTCAGCCATTGTTCTATCCAGTCAGTTATGCTGTCCCCGATACCATGGGCTTTTAATTTAAGTAGTAATCTTTGATGTGGCACTTTGTCAAAAGCTTTCTGAAAATCTAAGTAGATAATATCTACTGGCGATCCCACGTCTATCCACTTAGTGATTTCTTCCAAAAAACATAACATATTTGTTAAGCATGACCTCGCTTTAAGGAATCCATGTTGAGATGAATTTAATAATTTATGCTTAACGAGGAATTCCACCATATGGTCTTTAATTAACCTTTCTAATAATTTACAAATCACTGACGTTAAACTCACTGGTCTGTAATTCTCTGACTTATTTCTCGAACCCTTTTTAAATAATGGTATGATGTTTGCTTCTTTCCATTCAAACGGAACAACTCCCTCTTTTAATGACAAGTTGAATACTCTTGCAAGTGGTATACTGATTTGTTCTACTGTTTCCATTAGTAATTTTGGAGGAATCCCATCCACTCCCGGTGATTTGTTATCTTTCATTGCCTTTATTTTCTTAGCTACCAATTCTGGAGTTACAACTAACGGACCTAAATAGTCAGATTTAGCCCCCTGAAATTTAGCATCAGCAACTGGTAATGAACTAATATCTTCTTTGGTAAACACTGAACTGAAGTAACCATTTAGGTCTTCCGCCATTAAAAACCCCTGTGATATTATATTTCCAGCACTGTCTTCTAGAGGTCCAACCTTGTCTTGTACGTTTTGTTTACTCCTGACATATGCATAAAAACTCTTGCTGTCATTTTTTATGTTACATGCTAGTTTTTGCTCATAGCTTCTTTTAGATTGTCTGATTTCAGTTGTAGCTGCATTAAGTGCCTCTTTGTATTTTGCTTAGTCTTCGTCCTTTCTGGTACGCCTATAAACCCTCCACATAGTTTGTTTTAGCATTATTTTTCTAATAGCCTCTTTTGACAAGTGTTTCTTTCTACACCGTTTTCCTTGTTTTTGGAAGGGAACAAATTTATCGATGATACTCTCAATTTCATATTTTAGAATATTCCAACATTCAATTGCGGTCTTATTCATCAGCATGTCATTCCAATCTAGCTTTGCTAAGTATTTTCTCATATCTTTGTAGTTACCTTTGTGGAAGTTTCTCTTGTACGTTTTCTTATTTTTACTTTCTGATTTTACATTGATGTCAAAATGTATTTGATTATGGTCACTATTACCCAATGGTTCAAATATTTTTACATTGTCCACTAATTCTTTTTGTGATGACAAAACTATATTTAATACATTTTCTCCCCTGGTTGGTTCTAGTACGTGCTGAGTAAGAAAGCTATCCTGGATTAAAAATAGAAATTGTTGGTCCTCAATCCCTGTGCTCTCTAGAGAATTCCATTGTATGTGTCCATGGTTAAAATCTCCCATTATGATACATTCCCCTTTACTAACTTCCTTTATAGCGGCAGACCACCACATCATCTCCCTTGTTTAAGACTCTGTCGGTCTTCCTAACTATCGAATCCCCCACAAACACCCTCACTCTCTTCCTCACCCCCTCTATCACTGCTGCAGAATAACTCTTCCGTTCGATCCCCTCCATCCCATTCTGTCCTAACCCCTTCCCTCCTGTCTCCTTCGCTCCTGTCTCCCCCACTTCCCACTCCTTTGCTCTTGTCTCTCCCACTTCCCTCTGTTTCACTCCGGTTGTTTTCCCTCCCGTCTCCCCCACTCCCTTCTCCTTCCCTCCTGTCTCCCCCACTCCCTTCTCCTTCCCTCCTGTCTCCCCTACTCCCCTCTCCTTCGCTCCGGTTGTCTTCCCTCCCGTTCCTTTCCTTCCCGTCTCCTTACGTCCTGTCTCCCTACGACCTGTCACCTTCCCTCCTCTCAGCTTCCTCCCAGGCTGCGGTGAGCTCTCCCTAGCATCTCTTGTGTCTTTCCCCACTGTATCATCTACTGTTCCCCCACCGGAACTACTGACACAACCCCCCTGTTCCCTTCCCACCATTGCCACAACGAGCAGCCTCAGCTCTTCCAACTCCACCTCTAGTTCCTTCATCTTCGTACATCCCCTACACTCAAAACTAAAACTATCTGCCTGAACCTCAGCCCAGGACTTCTCGCACCCAGACTTGACGAAGTCCACCCAGTTACTACAACTGCCACAAATTAAGTGCCTTGTGGCCTTTAACTGCCGTTTGCACGGCGCCATCATACAATTTAGTTTTAATTAGTTTGCAACGTTAGCCTTGAATAAGGCTGTTTTTGTGATCAAAAGAGCACTTTAGTCTAATATACTTGCTAACTGTGTCTTCTATTAACCTCGCATGAGAAAAAAAAACCCTGCCACCTAGCGAATACGGAGAACACTGTGTAACAAAACAACGAATTCAGTGTGTACTAATTTACGCTAAAATCCTGCTGTTAATTCCTTTTTACCGAAAACGTTTACTACCACTATGTCAGATATTACCTTATGTATGTAATTTAAGTAAATAGATCACTTTATCTTATATATATATTAGCCAATGTAAACTATTCACTATGCTATCTCAATTTTCGAATAGTAAACAACCCTATTATCGCTCGCTGAATTCCCTGACAGAATCCGAAACTAACTTACTCTAAAATACTCCCTCTGACTAATAATTAACAAAACCTGTTTCCTAATATATGTCTAAAATACGTTTGTGTATAATATATATTCAATAGTAATACTTATTCTATTTGATATACCGCGTTTTTCTGTAAATGATCTACACCAAATTCAAGTTAAGTAGCCGGAAGTCAAGTCAATATATATAAATAAATATATATATATATATATATATATATATATATATATATATATATATATTTCTTAAATGTTTCTTATGATTCCATGTGCATCTTATAATGTGTGTACGCCCCTATGAACGGGCTGGTCCCGGATACATGGTGCTATATAAATGTTAGTAATAATAATAATTATTATTATGCGATTATGCGCGGAATGGACACGTGCACACATCTGCATGTAGATATCACATATAATGTTTACTACTGAAATACTAATGTCAGTTGTTGTTTAGTAGTGTCTAGCTAGTAGCTACTATTAGCTACTACTATGTCACCCACTGGCACTGACACCCAGTGGCATTTCCAGCAGGCCTGCAGTCACTAGCCTGAGACAGATCAGGTTGAGACATATGTGAATTAGTACAAATGTGAATGAGTCAGTACATGGGAAATTGTAGATACTAAATAGTAGTCACTATTTCACACAATTGAAAAATACCAATTACCAACTGGGGCTGGTACTTGGTACTGGCAGTCTGGCACTACTGGGCAGTGGCCAGTGGGCTGGTCATTCAGGCAGGCAATGTTTGGAGGGAAGACCTAGACAATAGAATGTCCACTGGCACTGGTTTGGTCAAAGGGTGATAAGTTGATGGTTAATCATGGCTTGATTGCCTCTGCAAATATGTCTAAAGTAAACATTTGGGGCTGGCTGCTTCCAGCCAGGTGAACTTAAGTGGCCTGGTATGGGGTCATTAGATCTATGCAAAAGGGCCCATTCATGCCAAAAATATGCGGTTTACAGAGTCTAGACATCACAGATTAATGGATAGGAAGTTAAGTTTGAGCTGAAGAAGAATGATGGGAAACATGCATTAACTGTGATGAAGCCAGTGAAACAAGTGCCACTACTCCAGTCACAGTGTCTTGGAAAGCCAGTACATGTTTAAAGAATTACAATACAAAGATATGGGCATGCGACTATGCATATATTTATATGAAATGTCTCTATTAAAAGAATGCACATTATTAAAATGATACCATAGGAAGTCCCATTGTTGAAAAGAGGTTAAACTGCATTCCAATGTATAAAGCACTAATGTCATTCATAATGCCATGCAAGGTCTCAATTTGCAACTATATAATACTAAAGAAATAATTTTAAGCATTGATTAACCGGAATTACAATTTATAATTAGTTTTTATTAAAAATAAAATTAATAATACTAAAGAAATAATTTTAAGCATTGATTAACCGGAATTACAATTTATAATTAGTTTTTATTAAAAATAAAATTAATAATCTGGGTTTTGTATGAATATTTTTATTATGTCCAAGCCCAGCCCAAGCCCGGCCCGGCCCGCTCACAGTAGGCCCAAGCCCGGCCCAAGCCCGATGTGTTTAATTTTTTTTCAGCCCAGGCCCGGCCCGGGGGCTGCGGGCCGGGCCGGGCTTTGGGTCCAAGCCCGGCCCGTGCAGGGCACTAATGCCTTTACAAATGTATGTCACAAATAACCTCCATGTCACACTTACCTGCGTCAGAACGTTGCTATACCAACTTGCCAATTGGTTACTGTGTGCAGGCCTATCGGTAACGTAGTGACTTAATTTAAGTATACATCACACGAATCCTACTCCGATCAATTAATAACAGATTCATGAAGCATGATCGACCGTATAAGTCGTTACAGTTAATCGCATTGTAACGTACAATATCACAAAACCGCCTGCTTTCTCACTGTAGTCGAACGAAATTGTAGTCAGCCACCTAGACTGTATATATTCCCCCTGGGTATTCCCCGTAGCCAGTCTGCGCTTTCAGTTTCCATAATTATCTGTTACCAAAGGTAAATATCTAGAACAGTAGTGACGCCTAGTAGCAACCATGGAAGTGCCGAGTTATGGTTGTGTACCTTATGTTATGGAGTGTGACTGCAGACATAAATAGAACACCCGTTAGTAAATTAATGGTATTTATAACTCTATACCTATGTGTGTCACTAGAATCCAGGCGTTTCATGCACACCGAAATTGACACGAATCCCATTTATATGCACTTTTCGGCTACGGTGCTATTTCAGCAACATTAATGATACTAGTCCACAGCGCATGCGCACAGTCCACCACAAACTCCCGCGTTAGCCCAAGTTTGGGCTGTTTGGAGTAAACCACTTGAGACTTGAGGTCAGCGAAGCTAAATAGCTATGGTGGCCACCAGTCGGTAGCACTGTGGGTGAGCGACCGCTGATTGGCTGCCAGGACGTATAAAGTAGGAGGACCGACAAGAATCGTCGCCTGCGCCACTATTGAGAGCGATGTCTGTGACCTGGGATAGAACCCTAGATGACGGCTCATAAGTATAAGACGTAGCTTATAGAACGTGAGTGTTACCTTTCGTATATCAACACGTCTATACCACAATGGTGTCAGTTCGTACGAACCACGCGCCAAATTGTCGTGTGTTGCTGTGCAAATAAAGTTTGACAGCCCGCCGCTCGTTGTGAAACTTGCGTGCCCAGCCCGGGTCGCGGATGGTTCGGCCCATGACGGGTTCCATTTTTAGCGCATTTGTATGTTTTTCAATATTACTTTAATAAATAAGTAATATTAGTTCGAAAACGCAACACAAACAGTTACAATTCGTTAGTCGTTTCGGCCCACGGAGCCCGCTGGCACCGGTTGCATACACGGATGGTTCGGTCCGAATATTTCCGTCCCCTCCGCGTGAAGGGGAAGGTGTCTGGATAAGTCTCCGTCGAGCTAAATCGGGTGAATCTAGTTGCCTAAGTTGGCCATGGATCCACCCCATCCCTACTCCATTTTCGGGATTGTGGCCAACTTCCGCATGGAACAAAAGTCAAATTCGACTTCCCATCTTCAATTGATGACAGTACTACTGGGACAAAAGTCAAATTCGACTTCCAGTCTTCAATTAATGACAGTACTACTGGGACAAATGTCAAATTGAACTTCCCATCTTCAATTGATGACAGTACTACTGGGACAAAAGTCAAATTGAACTTCCCATCTTCAATTGACGACAGTACTACTGGGACAAAAGTCAAATTGAACTTCTCATCTTCAATTGACGACAGTGCTACTGGGACAAAAGTCAAATTGAACTTCCCATCTTCAATTGACGACAGTACTACTGGGACAAAAGTCAAAGTGAACTTCCCATCTTCAGTTGACGACAGTACTACTGGGACAAAAGTCAAATTCGACTTCCCATCTTCAAATGATAACAGTACCACTGGGGCAGATGTCAAACATGCCTCACCATTAGTCAGAAGTACACACCTGAGTTCAGCCACAGGTCACACATTGTTGATTCCAGCAACTATTTCTGGTAAAGACACATTGATGGTAGTGGACACTGCGGCTCAGATTTCAATGGTCAGCCACTCATTTATCGACTCATTAGGTCAGACACTTACTATGTCCTCATGAGGCATAGCTATCAAGAATGCAGAAAATAATTCATATATACAGTGTTGCCTAATTAAGGGGCTACCAATAACAATACAGATTGTAACACTAGATGGCACCACTGTTCATGCTTTGATGAGAAAGGCCCCGACAATGTGCTATAATGTGACCAGAATATTAGTAGCTAGTAGAGTTTGTGTGATGGTGAATTTCACCAACCCTGTCTGCAATGAGTACGTTACCTCACCAAGAGTGACAAATGAGTTAATAATACCATCTTGTATCGTTCATGGAGGAAACGGGCCGGTTGTTGTGGACATCATTAACGACTTTAATAACCTAGGTGTCTTGCGACAGGGAGAGACACTGATCCACGCTGTTGAATTAGATGTCATAATAGACGAAGAGTCACCTCAAAACAGGGTCCAAGTTTGTCGCACGGAGATGGGTGAAAACACTAATGGAGGAGATGATCCATTGTGTGAGGAAGTTAACATGATTAATAACACACCATTGCCTGTAGCTGTGTCACTCATTCCTTGATGAGACTTGCATTCTAACTCAACTCAACAAAGTCGAGTCTAAAATGCCAACCCACCTAGTTGATACTTTTACGAAAGCTAAGACAAATATTACAACTAGAGAACAAATTGCTTTGGGACTCTTGTTATTGAGGTACGCTTGTTATTGAGGTACGCTAGTGTGTTTTCTAAGAATAGTAGAGATTTGGGGAGGTTCACTCTGTTGCACCATCGTATAAGAACTTATAATGAGGATCCAGTCAGAGAACGACTGAGGCGCACTCCATTAAAGTTTCAGGAGGAGGAGGATGAGAGGACACTAACTGACATGCTGGAGGCTCAGGTTATCAAGCCTCCCACATCAGATTGGGCATCGGCACCTGTCTTGGTAAGGAAAAAGGACGGGGAGGTGAGTTATACAGTTGATTATGGGCAGTTGAATATCAAAACTGTAAAAGATGCATATCCACTGCCACTGATTGAGGAGTGCATTGATACATTGGCATGCACTTTGTGGTGTCGTACATTAGACCTGGCCTCGTGTTATTGGCAAATATTGGTTGTTTGCCGACCTATGCAAACTGTTAGAAGTAAACAAGACTCGGACGACTCCTTATCATCCCAGTTTAAATGGTCAAGTAGAGCGCTACAACCAAATGGTCCTGTCCTTTATCAGGTGCTATCTTGTTGATAAAATGACTCAGTCTCAATGGGACAAACACTTGCCAACATTAGGCATGAGTACCCAGGTATATGAGCCGCAGTTAACAGAAGTACCAGGGTACTGGGTTCACACCGAATATGTTGTTATTAGGTTGGGAAGTATGCATGCCAGAGGAGATCTTATTCGGACTCCCTAATGTTAATACACTGAGACAAATACTATCTAGTTATCTCAAGGACTTAATTTGGAAACTTAGGGTCGCCTTCATAGCCGCTCATGATAATCTTCGAACCAGTTATATTATTGGTCAGTTTGGCCAAGCTGACGATCAGTTATGAAGATCAATCCGATTCCCAACACTAGTGGTGCTTACATTTAGGTAATAGTTATATGTGTAAATCATAATATACCTAAGTGACTACATACACTGTATAATACAAATAGAATATCAAATTAAAATATCAGTGTGTAAGGAAAATAAAGTAGCAGCTAATAGCTGCTACTTTAATTTCCTTGAAACACGTTAGTTGAAATGTAACTATGTTTGCAGGATATTGCCACCATTATTTGTTTTGCTTACATGCTGGTAACCACTTTTACTTACAGCTTTTTTCCATGAATGGATTATTATTGAATTGTATTGTATATATTCTAAATTATTTGATGAGTACATAGCTTTAAATTATGTTATGCAGGTGTTCTTCACGAGATGGCTGTCATTCGCGAACAGCGTCCAGGCTTTGTCATCATGCTTGCCAAGTGTCATCTCGGCCATGTACGCTGCAGCTGTTGAGCGACTGTCGGACGGTAAGGCAGTGCTGTTTGGCTGTGTGAAGCAGATGGCCACATACCGCTTCCTCTACTTGACTGCCTTCCTCTCCAATGCCGTCGGGATCCTTGCCATCCTGAACAAGTACATGCAGAAAGACCGCCTCACCTATGCAGCCCTCAAGCCGCATATCGACACATCCATCCTGGCACTGACATCACTGCTGACCACAGACGGCCCCATCTCGCTGCCATGAAGAAGCACCTGCCAACTATTCCAGACAGCACAGAGTTTGAGTACATGGGGCACATCATCAAGGACAGTGCAAAAAATTGGGCCAAGACCCACGAAGCTACCCTGCAGCTCATCGAGGAGGTGGTAACCCGTCTGGAGGCCGCATTCCCAGATGCTGGCATGCTGCATGCCCTCACCCTGTTCGACCCGTCCCAGATTAGACAGGATGCTACACAGGAAGACCTTGTCAGGTACAGAAAAAACATTTATTTGGCAATAAATAACCTATTCTATAATGATTTTTAGTAGAATCCATTTGGATTTTATACTTTATATCGAGCAACGCGTTGTTGGCAGGTACAGGGAGAAGTTGGCGGTACAACGGGACAACTTCACTGACAACAGCAAAATAATAGGTGCAGCCCATTTGCATATTAAGTACAGGAAGAAGTTGGTAATACTACTGGACAACAACCAAATATTTTCATGATCCTTTCGGTTTGTAGGTGCAGTCTGTTTGCATTTTAGACTTATTTTATATCCAGGAATGTGATGTTGGCAAGTACGGGGAAGAGAAGTTGGCAGTACTGCTGGACCACTTCACAGACACAGACACCATAATCGACGCTAAGTTGGAGTGGATCGCCATGCGTGGACTTCTGCTGTAGGCTGCGAAGAAGGCTCTGTCACAGGAGGCATTTTATGCCCAGCTGATCTACCCAGCACTCGACTCCTTCCCTATCCCGGGGAAGATAGCAATGATTGCAGTGACTGCAGTGGGGAGTGGTGGTCTAGTGGGGAGAGGTGGTCTAGTGGGGAGCGGTGGTCTAATGATTAGAGCACCCGCCTGTCGATCGAGAGGACGGTGGTTCGATTCCACCTCCGCCGTTTTGAAGCTTGGGCAATTTCATTCACCCCACTTTGCCCGTGTCTTTCGGAAGAGACACTAAAAGCTGTTGGTCCAAACTCCTGCGTTAGCTCAAGATTGGGCTGTTTGGAGTATAACTACTTGAGAATTGAGACTGTCCCGATAACATCTGTGAACTGCAAGAGGACAGTTAGCACCAGTATAACCCCATCAAGACGGACAGAAGAGCTTCACTGAAGGTATCGTCTGTCCAGACCCTGGTAATGCTCAACCGTGAAGCTGCTTCTGTCCATGCTTTTCTGTACGAGGAAGCATTCAAGATATGGACAATGAAGAAGCAGCGTCCCAGACTCACTGCTTTAGTGAAACAGGTGGACACTGTTGCAGAGTAGTGGTGATCTGGACACTTGTGTGGTGACGTTCTGTGATCGATTTTCCTGTTTAGTATTTATAATTAAACATTGTTCTCTTAATTTATATTGGTGTTATGTTTTCTTGTGACTATATATATATTTAATATACGTATATTATGTTTATATAATATATCACATTATTTGTATGTCATATTTTGATGTTTTATCATTTTAATTTCTGCTAAAAAAATGGCTAAACAAATTCTCATTTGGCTAAAGAAAATGTGAACCTTTAGCCAAATTGGCTAAACAGATTTTAGGCCCAGTGCTAGCCTAGACTATTAATACACTAATAGAGTAATTACTGAATAGAAGAGGTATTTAAAACTGGTCACATGAAAATAAAAATTGCTTTAAAATCAATCAATTAATACAAATGAAATGCAATAAAAGATAAGAAGAGATAAAGCATGGTAGTGACAATGTATATAGGGCTATAAAAGGTTATAATTGGTGAATGCATTTAAATGAAGCTGGCACCCTGATATATGGTGAGATTATGTCAACTATGTTCGCGGACGTAAAAATTGTGTAATCTTGTAGTTGATTCGCCATACTTTAGACTACTAACTGATTGATCTGACTTACCAACAGGCTGCACCAACACCTATATCTTAGTTTAGCTTATTAGAGGGATATTCATCATATTGATAAAAACATGCACTTTATTATTAAAATGGAAGTTGAAAGTCGGCCAAATTATCGAACTAGCGAATAAAATATACATAATTATGTGTATGTACATTCTACAGTAGTTTCAGCCCGTTGACGTCGCTGGCATAAATGGTGGGTTCGAAAGTTGCCAGCAAAACCAACCCGATAAAAGGTGGCGTTACTAAAACTCAGCTCTACAAAGTTTGTAATTTCCCATTTTCAGAAAAGCAAGGGCAGGCATGTTGCCAACAAACACGGATGGTTCCACAGATGAAATGTTCACAAACAGTTTGGGTGTATGTTTGTTCAGATCGTTTCATTGTATTTGTTGCACTGCAAACATAATCAGTTGCAGGGCTGGCGTCAATTCCATTTAATCAATTCCAATTCCAATTCCTTTCAGTTCAATTAATTTTTTTTTCAATTCGAAGTCCAGCTCAAATATTTCAATTATAATTCAATTCCAATTCCAAATTTATTCTATGGGAGTTTTTCCAATGCAAATACGTGGGATAATAGTAATATGTAATTGTAATAGGTAATATGTTTTTTTTTAAATAGTAATAGAGGAACTTTTTTCAAAAGTAATAGTAAATAAAGTAATAGATAATAGCCTATTACTGTACTTTTCTATTACAGTGTATATTTATTGCTGCAAACTTACAAAATGTCAAGTTTGTTTATATGTTATTCCAACTGCTAGAATTGTAAACAATGTACAAACAATGGCTGAGCTGTTATTCAAACAACATAAAAAGACCAGTAGGCTGGTCATTTTAATGTTTCAGAAATACCTGCTCAATGAAACAATGGGGGAGTAACAAGCCAATTACTAATTGTTTGGATGCCCCATTGGGGTGGCTATGGCTTCACACATTCCTAGCACACACAAAGGGCATGGTTTCAGATATGTGCAGGCAGACAACAAATGTTATCTTAGAGCAGGAGCTGCAACCTGTATTGAATTCAAAGTAAGCTCATCACACCCCACCATAGTTTGATTTGAGCAGAACTTTTGAGTTCTTTTTTCCAACTGCCACATGGTAACATTGCCACGCAGACCCTTTGTTCAAATTTGGACAAATGTAATGTTCTCACCTCAGAACTTCAAATGGTGTACAAATGTATGTTTAGCTGCTACAAAGACTGAGTTCATATACAATTCTAGGGTTGGATTGAGGGCCACATTGGAAATAAAACCAGATTGCACCAGCACAAGAAAATGAGGTTCAATTCATTTTCTTCCAATCCCATTTCCAATGCAACTTACTCAAAATCTTTCAATTCAAATTCTGCTTGGTGAAAAGCTTTCAATTCAAATTCAGGAATTGAATTGAATAATTCCAATTCATTTATGAATTCACCCCAGCCCTGATCAGTTGTTTGTGTAACCACTCTGCCAAGTTGTGGTGTTGGTGGTAATGGTGTTTCAGTGTTGTGTAACCACTCTGCCAAGTTGTGGTGTTAGTGGTGATGGTGTTTCAGTGTTGTGTAACCACTCTGCCAAGTTGTGGTGTTAGTGGTGATGGTGTTTCAGTGTTGTGTAGCCACTCTGCCAAGTTGTGGTGTTGATGGTAATGGTGTGTCAGTGTTGTGCAACCACTCTGCCAAGTTGTGGTGTTAGTGGTGATGGTGTTTCAGTGTTGTGTAACCACTCTGCCAAGTTGTGGTGTTGATGGTTATGGTGTTTCAGTGTTGTGTGGCAGGTTCAATCCCTGCTGGTGTTTGCATTTTGCATCCAAACACTAATGGCTGTGCACACCTACTGAATCCATTCACTGCCTTCAGCCTTTTTAATATTATCACTGAATTATATTTAACTGAATCAGTTACTTGGGAATGGCAATAAGATAATGTTTTTAACATGTATCCAACATCAATGATGCAGCTGTGTTATTTTAATAGCATATTTAGACATTGGCATATACATTGCACTTGCTGCATCTGCATTATTAAATAACTACTCAACGTAAGTATGATTTGATGAACCAAGTGAACTCTCCTGGTTTTACTTGTACTTGAATGCTGTGTCAAACAAAGTGATGGATTTATCATAAAATTTCGCCTTGTTAATCTATATATTTAGTAGTTTACTACTACCAATTATCAAACATGTTATCAATACGTATTGATCACTGGTGTGTGGATATGCCCCAGGGTACGGGGGCATATTCACATAGGTAGGGGCTAACACACTTTGAGTATTTCAGGCCTTTGCCACAGAGCAGGATGTGAACCACAATGGTAAATTTCTTCTTCTTCCTGTCAAGGACTGGGCTCCTTAAAAGCATTGTAAGTCCTGCGGCATGTTTCTACATGTTGTCTACACTGCCTGCTTGGCGCATCTCATGTGCCAGGAATTGGTGGGTTAGAGATAGAGACCACCACTCTTTGAGTCCACGACAGGTTACACATTTACCCGTTGTGTAGGTTCTTTTACTTCTCCAGGAATTGACACCAGGTAGAACATTTTACTTATTATTTATTTAATTTGTTTATTTAACTTATCTGATTAAATTATATGTGTATCTAATGTATCAACTTAATTGTAGTTGTTTATTTGAACATTTTAATTTAATGTATTTATTTATTTAACTTTACATAACTCATTTATTTAATTCATTTATTTAACTTTTTATTTAACTTATGTTTACCTGCCTCTTAACCACATTTTATTTTAGCTTTTCAATTTATTTTAAATTATTTAGCATTATCTTGTTAGCACCTTTCAGCAGGTTTTTAACACTTCCAAAAGATACGGGCAAACTGGGGTGACTGAAATCGCTCAGGTTTTGAAACAACAGCAGATGGTTTTGAACACCAGTCCCCTTGACCGAAAGTCCAACACTCTACCATAGCTGGTTTTGAACCCTGGTCCCTTTGACCGAAAGTCCGACGCTCTACCATACGACCACCGCGCCACACAGATCATAGCATATAATAGTGCATATAAAATAAAAAAATACTAATTTAATCACGACTGTCTCATTTTGTTGAGCTTTCAGGGTGAGTATCCGATAGATGTTAGCTTCATTTTGTACCAGATTTTGCGACGTTCGGAGTTTCATAGTTTGCACACGTGCTGGGAGCTCCAGGGGCCGATTTGTCCCAGGTTACCCTATTTAATTCGTGTAGAAGGACAAGACTTGACCTATATATGCTGTGGAATATGTTTAATGCAACAATAGCCCTAAATAAGACACCATTTTAGGTCGTGCATCAAAGATACACAGTTAAACGACGAGTCAGATTTTTTTAATGGCTGATTAATATGAATTTAACACAAATAATTGTTTACAAGCATTGAGATCAACAAAGTTTAGTATGTTTTTTAATACAAAAGCACAATGTGCGCACACTTGTGCAGTTGTATTGTCACCAGATAGCCTGATAGTCAAATATTTTATGACATTGTGTATGTTTGAGCTATTCCCTTTCTGAATTCAGTGAAACCACACAAACTTGTCTTCAAGAGGAAGTATCTTTTCAGGTCAGAAGCCCTGAGTTACAATTGTCTAACACTATACCAGCTTGCAGTCTGGTTAGAGACCCTTAGAGTACACAGAGCCCTGGACAGGTGCTAATCCACCCTATAGGCAAACAATAATTACCACTGCTACAGCCACAGACACACAGCATGCTTTCCTTTCCAAGACAGATTATGCAACTACAGGGGGTGGACATTGTCTAATGTCTTTATATAAGCAAACATTTTACCCTCTGTTAAGACAAGTACCTAAATCGATTTGAATAGAACACTTTTGAAAGAGTTTATCAACATCCATATAAATGTCTATATACCAGATTTAAAAAAATCAAATAAATAAAAAAATCCTATTTAATCCATATAAATCAGGATTTGACAGTGACTTGATTAGAATATAATTTAGCTACGTTTGTTGGTTTACATTGCTAGATAATTTTATTTAAAACTGAAAAACCGCTGAATATTAAAAGAAAATTGTGAAAAGAAGTTGTGACAAACTGTCTGAAAAATAGTTTATTCGTTGAAAATAATTAATCATAAAATAAATAAATAATCATCAACCAATGACGCCATAGCAACTGTCAACCTGCCTTGATGAGACTGGTAGTAGACATGAATACTGTCAACCTGCCTTGATGAGACTGGTAGTAGACGTGAACACTGTCAACCTGCCTTGATGGGACTAGTAGTAGACATGAACACTGTCAACCTGCCTTGATGAGACTGGTAGTAGATGTGAACACTGTCAACCTGCCTTGATGGGACTAGTAGTAGACATGAACACTGTCAACCTGCCTTGATGAGACTGGTAGTAGATGTGAACACTGTCAACCTGCCTTGATGGGACTAGTAGTAGACATGAACACTGTCAACCTGCCTTGATGAGACTAGTAGTAGACATGAACACTGTCAACCTGCCTTGATGGGACTAGTAGTAGACATGAACACTGTCAACCTGCCTTGATGGGACTAGTAGTAGACATGAACACTGTCAACCTGCCTTGATGAGACTAGTAGTAGACATGAACACTGTCAACCTGCCTTGATGAGACTGGTAGTAGATGTGAACACTGTCAACCTGCCTTGATGGGACTAGTAGTAGACATGAACACTGTCAACCTGCCTTGATGAGACTAGTAGTAGACATGAACACTGTCAACCTGCCTTGATGGGACTAGTAGTAGACATGAACACTGTCAACCTGCCTTGATGAGACTAGTAGTAGACATGAACACTGTCAACCTGCCTTGATGGGACTAGTAGTAGACATGAACACTGTCAACCTGCCTTGATGAGACTAGTAGTAGACATGAACACTGTCAACCTGCCTTGATGAGACTGGTAGTAGATGTGAACACTGTCAACCTGCCTTGATGGGACTAGTAGTAGACATGAACACTGTCAACCTGCCTTGATGAGACTGGTAGTAGATGTGAACACTGTCAACCTGCCTTGATGGGACTAGTAGTAGACATGAACACTGTCAACCTGCCTTGATGAGACTAGTAGTAGACATGAACACTGTCAACCTGCCTTGATGGGACTAGTAGTAGACATGAACACTGTCAACCTGCCTTGATGAGACTAGTAGTAGACATGAACACTGTCAACCTGCCTTGATGAGACTAGTAGTAGACATGAACACTGTCTGTCAATGTTATATTCATGACCAAAACTTATAAAGAAGTGGATTAGGGGAGTCAGAGAGGATCTAAATGAGGTCCTTGTGATGGAAAACATTGGTGTGAACTCATTGACCATTACTATAGGACCAACAAAAAAAATATGAAAACTATTTTACTTGATTGAATCCTATTTTCAATGGAAAATGCTGTTTTCATGAAAGTGACCACTCTCAGGCTTTTGAATATGTATTTAATGATTTCCTTGAGTCCAGAGACATAGGATTATATTGTAGTGATGTGAAATTATGCCAGAAACTGATTTTTTTTTTAAATTGCATTGTTTAGCCCTAGTTCACGAAAAAGTAAGAAATCATGCTGATTTTACACCAATTTAAAAAAGAGTATTTTCTTTCTATTGATATATTTGCCCATCAAATAAGGTGGGAGCCCCTGGGTTCTGACAATCTCACCAGAATAAGAGACAGTTTTCCCACAACCCCAGGAAGTATACGATGTTGCTGTGAATTTGGCCGGGAAGTAGTGTGACTGCTTTGATCCAGACCAATAACCCAAAATATTATCTAATGATGTAGAATCATATGGGTGGCCTTATGAGAGTGAGACTACTGCATGTATGCATGCGTGCGTGCGTGCATGTGTGCATGCGTGCGTGCATGCATATATCCTGTAGAAATTTGGATAACTAGAAGCCCTGCCACCTGGTGTCTTTTGAAAAGAGGGCACCACCTGTCAGGGTCTGTATCCACCCATGTATAGGTATCTCCACTTGCCTTAGCCATGAAAAACTATTTTGTTTATATAAAACTGACAATGTGGTGTAAATTACTTATAAAAACAGTGATTAATAATGTAGAAAGATAGATTATTAGAAAAAATAAATGGAAAGATTTCATGTCATCATAATGTATTAGACAATTTAAACTAGCAAAAACTAGTCAATTGTACTCAGTTCACATCGATATCTCACCAGTAAATATTGATCTGTAGGAAAAGCTTTTGGATTATACAATTTTTAAAGAATCTGTTGTCACATTTTTTCAGAAAAGCCATCATTCGTGCCAGAGCCATGATAAGTTTGTCTGTTGTGTAAAACAGACGTACTGTAAGAAGTCAACCAGTTGGTGTGCAGCACATGTGAAGGAGCCAGGGTCAGTGGAGCCAGGGTCAGTGGAGCCAGGGCCAGTGGAGCCAGGGTCAGAGGAGCCAGGGTCAGTGGAGCCAGGGCCAGTGGAGCCAGGGTCAGTGGAGCCAGGGCCAGTGGAGCCAGGGTCAGTGGAGCCAGGGTCAGTGGAGCCAGGGTCAGAGGAGCCAGGGTCAGTGGAGTCAGGGCCAGTGGAGTCAGGGTCAGTGGAGCCAGGGTCAGTGGAGCCAGGGTCAGTGGAGCCAGGGTCAGTGGAGCCAATGTATAATGTTATATGCAGTGTATTGCATGACTGCTGTGTCATGTCTTGACCAAGAAATGTCTACTCAGTAGGTCATGTTGACGTCCTCATTCAGCACCTGTTGCTCCAGTGCAGATTCAGTCTCCTGTTTGGATGGTAAACACTACAAACATGTTTCCACACAAACATCAGTCATTGTCAGTATTATAGACTGATTGATTTTCTGTAAATCAACATAGAGTATAACATGTTTTTCTTCACCATATCCACATCAAGCCGTGTGTGTGTGTCTGTAGACTATGCACCACATAAGTAGTGCCAATAATTATTCTTGCTGCTTGACAATTCAATCTGCTGCTGCATCATTATAGACTAAATGTTGTAAAGACTATTGTATGTGTTGTTGTTGTTGTTGTTGTTGTTGTTGTAATGCTATAGTCCATTTAAACAGACAACTTGCATTCTCTCCTCAATGTATGTCTTGCATGTCATGTACCCTGCAATGTTGTGTACACTCGAACCCCCTTCTCAAGTCTCAAATGGTTATACTCCAAACAGCCCAAACTTGGGCTAACGCAGGAGTTTGTGGTGGACTGTGCGCATGCGCTGTGGGTGGTACATTAGACTAAAAGACTAGTAACTTTAATGTTGCTGAAATGGTTTTTATCTGATAGTTTTATTTATTTTATGTATAAGATGTTAATCGAACATTTTTAATAGGTTGGTTATGTGTATGGATACTGTCGCTGTCTTGCCACATGCTCACATAGACAGTCTCCATACCCACACTAGTGCCCTGCGTGGGCCGGGCTTTGGGTCCAAGCCTGGCCCGACCCGCAACCGGCGGGCCGGGCCTCTACATAATTTTGTGGGCCGGGCCTGGCCTGGGCCTACATAATGCGGGCCCGGGTCGGGCCAGGGCTTACAAAAATTTAAACACATTGGGCTTGGGCCGGGCCTGGACCTAGTGTGAGCGGGCCGGGCCTTGGCTGGGCCTGGACATAATAAAAATATTCATACAAAACACCTATTATTACTTTATTTTTTAATAAAAACTGATTATAAATTGTAATTCCGGTTAATGAATGCTTAAAATTATTTCTTTAGTATTATATAGTTGCAAATTGAGACCTTGCATGGAATCTAATGGCCCCATAAGTTCACTTGGCTGGAAGTAGCCAGCCCCAAATGTTTACTTTAGAAATATTTGCAGAGGCAATCAAGCCATGATTAACCATTAACTTATCACCCTTTGACCCTACCAGTGGACATTCTATTGTCCAGGTCTTAGCTCCAAACATTGCCCACCTGAATGACCTGCCTGCTGCCAAGTGCCCACTACCCAATACCCAACCCAGTTGGTAATTGGTATTTCTCCCCAGTCCTAATTCATTCACACTTGTACTAATTCACACATGTCTGAACCTGTCTGTCTCAGGCTAGTGACTGCACACCTGTTGGAAATGCCACTGGGTGTCAGTGCCAGTGGGTAACATTTAATTGAAATATCATATTAAATTATGTTAACTTAATTGAACTAATTCAATTAACAATATAAATTGGGGTTATGGCTTGCATATGGGTTAAGTCAGGGTTAGATAAACAAATCTCCTACCCTAACCATAAGCCAATACATTAAAGCCAAATATAACAAATGTTATCATATTTAATAGTAATGACACTAAGAAGTTTTTATTTTTTTTTCTTCAGGATATTCGTAAGTTTGAAGAAGTTGATGGTGCTGGATTTTGAGAACTCATCCTCGTCTTTGTTATAAGATGATAGGTTTATCTTCTCTAAACTTAGTGGGCCGTGGGCTTGCGGGCCGCGGGCTTACCCATCTTTGGCCCGCGGGTATGGGCCGGGCCTGGGCCTGAAACTTGTGGGCCGGGCCGGGCCAAAAATTCACAGTCTGGGTCGGGCCTGGGCCGGGCCTGGACCTAAATTCTAGTTTGTGGGCCTGGGCCGGGCTTGAAAAATTATTGCGGGCCTGGGCTGGGCCTGGACTCTAACTGCTAATTGCGGGCCGGGCTTTGGATCAAATTCTAGGGCCGCGCAGGGCACTAACCCACACCATGGATAAGTTTATGCTGAGCACTGTGTTTTAAAGGCAGTTTAGGTGAGGAGGTGTGGTGAAAGGGAGTTCCATAATAGCTTCTTGAAATGATTTTGGGTTTTTTATGTTGGTAATTTTTGGTGGAATCATATTCCATATGCGAATGGCTCGGGGATAAAATGAAAAGACCATTGCATTTATACGACACCTGGGGGCAATGTATCGTCCACGGGTTCGAGAGCGGGTTAGTAGGCCTGGAGGAGGGGTGATCTCAATAATGTTATTTAGAATTTTGTAGAAGGTTGTGGCTTGTTTAATGATTAACAATGCACAAACGTGGGCTATTATTGAGCACTAAAAAGTGTCGTTTTTTAACATAGTTTATGCACAAATGCTGGGCGCGCATAGAACCAAATCACAGAATCTCCGTGCATACATAATTTCCACCACAATAAAAAGTTCGGTTTGGAAGCAGTATCTGGCGTGTGCAACAAACGGTGGCGCCACATCCCGGAGCCCAGATAATTGAGTAATGTTCATTACAGATAATAGTGTGGTTGGTTCCGGGCTTACCGCCAGACATCGCCACTGCGTTCTGGCTAAACCGCCGGCAACTAGACTTGGTAACCTCTAAACGTCGGGATTGCGATGCACCACAATCGTCACAAAGCGTTTGCTCTACCGACATAGCAACGTTCAATATATATTTGCAAATCATAGTCGTAATGGCCTGACCTATCTTTTCAATGTCATTATATATACTATGAAGTTACTTATTATCAGTCTTTGTTGAAAGGACAGCGGGCTTACTGTCGTTGTTTTCGCTTTGATATGGTTGTCATTGGTACAAAATCAATATGTTCCAGTATACATACGGGCATGCTAAACAACAAAACAAAGAGACCAATATGTTCCAGTATGCATACGGGCACGCAAAACAAAGAGGCCAGTATGTTCCAGCATAGCATTTAGGATTCAAACTTAAAACGTCTCCCATAGTTCAAGCAGAAAGTGATATAATATTATCGGACGAAGAAGGCTCAACATAACCTCTACAAGTTTGTCGCACAACAGACGGTCTTGTTTAACCGTCCTCCCTCAATTCGATTTGTTTTCAGTTACCTCGTGTCACACTTATTTCGCGAACAATTGTACCTGTCCTCAACTACGACATGGTAGCTAGTTTGTACAAATTTGTTATTTAATTTTTGTGTGTGAAATCATTGGAAAAACTAATGACTCGAATTATTACTTAAACTACACATTTGAACAACAACGAAACTAAATCGCGATGGGCTAAGCCAATTGAAGAGCGAGTATTAAATAGTAAACACATCTTCGTATATTATGGGTACACCACAATATGCATGTGTTGAAGTGTTTTGTGCATTTTAAAGAATGTTTATATAAGTAGTAGTTAGGCAATTATAAAACGAGCGTGGAAACTCGGTGGCCTCCATAATGGCCTCATGAAAATCGATTCTGGTCCAGCGGCGTCTACGTCACACCTTCATTTGGGTAATCGCATTGACGTTCTGTGGCTCGGGCAGAAATCGAATTTGTAGTCGCTACAGGCAAAATGACGCAGAATGTGACATATCATGGGGCAGTAAAGCATAAGAAGCGACAATCGATGAGCTATTATTTGACAGAGTCCCGACAAGGACATGGTTGCTAAGGAAACGTAACACAATCTTCGGCTCCAGGGTGGCACGGTTCCTTGTTTTGGATCACGTAAATAGTAACAGAGCTCAAAGAAAACACGTTCAATCGATTTTTGGTGCACCCAGCAATGCACTAACTGGTGGTTGTTTTGGAAGGGCCCACCAAGGCGGTAATCGTTAGGCGAATCACAGCAATGCGGTAATGACTCTATTTGGACGCTCCGTAGCCGTGCGGTAAACGATTTAACAATATTATTGCCATCAAATACAAGTGGACAAGGAAGCCATTGGGTTATCCAGAGTTCAACAAGTATGATTTTTATGTTATTGTGTACAAGATGGGGGACACTCGCCATATTTCCACCTTCTCTGCGTCTCGCTCTGCGTTATACCAAACCGCCACATTGAAGCTTTGTGTGGGTGATATAGTGTGTGCAAAAACGCAGAAAAAATGTTGCGCTGTAATTGGCTCACCAATTGGCTCACCGATTGGCGCCGCTCGGGTTGAGTTGGGAAAAGCGCTCAGACTCACAACTGCTCGTCGCGTTCAGTTGCGGTCGCACTCAGACTTACAGCAAGTGTTGGGCCCGATTCATTTTCTGAATGAGATAAGATTCCGTCGTAGGAGTCGTAGCCGACTCTAGTCGTTAGAATACATAGTCTGAATGAGCTAAGATTCCGTCGTAGGAGTCGTAGCCGACTCTAGTCGTTAGAATACATAGTCTGAATGAGCTAAGATTCCGTCGTAGGAGTCGTAGCCGACTCTAGTCGTTAGAATACATAGTCTGAGGCGGGCATTAGTTACACTGGTTGCGAATGACATGTTACGTCTATATTAATTTAAATGTGCTGACTTATTAATTATGTGTGTACACTTGTCAGAGACGTGTTGTACCCAATGGGTAGATGTGTTGGCTGAGTTGTTGTGAAATTTGAGTACAAGACCTACGTCAATTATGCAAATAAAGCATTTATCCAACTTACGCTATACTGTGGCTCAACTTGCCCCACACCAAGTGTTAATTGAACCAGCTTACCAACCCTATTTAAATCAGCTACATATAATTGTATACGCACACTAGATATATTATTTTGACATAACATGATCTACTAATAATCATAGTTTATGTGAGTAAAAACTGTTTTACCTATGAATATGATTGTGCCCTACATATCAAAACCAATGAAAATGGCTCAATTAACACTGCATTCCCCTTTGGGGGCTATTAGAGACATGGGCACACATTCGGCCCATGCCGGGAATGTTCATTCGTGGAATGTCCGCGGCTAAGTCGTGATGACCTGGCCTGAGGCCATGGCCAATATGATGCAAGGCACGGCGTCGGTCGGCAGACGCCTCGCCCCGGTCGTCTCTCAAGCACTACCGGGGTTAATCAATAGATCCTGCTGCTCGCAGATTCCCCGCTGCATCAATTTAGGTCACGCAAACAGCGACCGTTCGGCAGAGACTTCACGGCGCATCAAACACGTTATTGCTTACCACGGGAGGGCGACGAATACCCGAGATTCACAGAACATCGACCGACTGCCAAAGTAGCTATGTAACACACTGTGACCAAAATCAACCGCGAATAGCTACGTCCGACTCTGCAGCCGAAGTTCTCGTTACGCGGATGTAATTAGAGACAAATGACATTGTGAGGTCAACGCGCGTGTGAGCAGCGGTCGGAACCGGCAAAAACGGTCGCTGCTAGTGGCGCTGTGCCGGGCCCGGGCAGGTGAAGCATGCTTTGTCCAGCCATGAATGACAACCGCGCAAGGTAAGCGGCTGTGTTCAATCACCCATATGTAGGTACGAGCAAAATATTTGTGAACAACAACGACAACCGCCAGGTTTTTTTTATAATAGGATTCTAAGAGCGAAGTGCAGAAAAGTCAGAAACGTCATCAGCGTGATGTTGTATTAATAGGCCAGTGCAAATTATCTGCCCTGTGTTGTAGTACCCGGTCTAAACTGGCATACCTTTCAGTCTATTGCAAACATAGTCCCTTCAGAAAGTAAGCAGCAGCGTGCTCTCTGATTAGTCATATATGACATTAAAAATGACCAAATCAAGCTGTAGCACCTAGACTTCGAAACTTGAACGTCGGTGTATCCGTAAACAAATGGTGTGTTACCATAACATAAAAACATTATTTATTTAAATCAGCCCTTCGCGCCATCCAATCCTCTTTGAAAGTCGAAGTCACTTCATGGCTCGCATACGTTATGTGCCCCCATATCTATCGGAATACGGATCAACTTTTCAATGAAGACATCGCAAGTCTTCCAAGAAGTCATTTAAACTGTATTTACCACCCATGCCCGCAATCTCTAGAATTGTTCATAGGCTGTGGACCCGCGCTTGTCTATAATTATGTCAGCTCGACTGTTAGAATTGTAACGTAAATGTTTGGATGACATATGCACTGGTGAAGTTTGGATGACACGTGCACTGGTGAAGTTTGGATGACATATGCGCTGGTGAAGTTTGGATGACATATGCACTGGTCGAGTTTGGATGACATATGCACTGGTGAAGTATGGATGACATATGCACTGGTCGAGTTTATAGTCTGAATGAAGGACACGAACATTTAACTTAGTTCTTGTTTCGACCGCCTCAATGTTTTCTTAACCAAACCAATAGATGGCGATGTAGCCCACATTATAATTATCTTCGATTAAAGGATAAGAGATACGCAAACAACACCAAGAATGCGTGTCACTGGAGTAGAATTCAAGTGCGACAAAAGGAAGAACAATCCCAAGAACAATCGCATTATCGCTTTGAAAGAGTTGCAACGGTGAGGATTTAGGCGAAGGCATATGGTTGTAACAGTACATCACAATGTCACCGTATCTTCACAAAGAAAACAGGCAACAGTATAGAGTCTAGGGTACAGGCACAAAACAAGCAGGGAATATCGGCAAAAGGCTCTTCGAACCAATGTAGTGAACAACCCCCTAAATCCGAGCACAGCGATAACTTAGCGGGGGGTAATCAATACAGCTAATAGTAAAACAAAATATGCGTCAGTGGTCAGAGCCTGAGAATTGGTCGAACTACGACACTAATCACTTCTGTGATTACCGGTCCACACAAAGCGTAGTCCGCTAATATAATATTATCTTGGTTCGCCTGAATTCATAGTAGTAACTCGGTTCACTTGCGTAGCCCATTTGATATCGATGAAGTGAACTGTTGTCGTCTCTGTTGACTGCGCTTTAATTATCTATGGAAATCATCTATCTATCTATCTGTCTGTCTGTCTGTCTGTCTGTCTGTCTGTCTGTCTGTCTGTCTGTATGTCTGTCTATCTGTATGTCTATCTATCTATCTATCTATCTATCTATCTATCTATCTATCTACCTTCCGAACACAACGCAAGACATATTCCCATCCCGGAGAGGACCCACCCCGCTCAGCCTGCGTCTCACGTGTTTCCCCATCCCGGAGAGGACCCACTCCGCTCAGCCTTCGTCTGACGTGTTTCCCAATCCCGGGGAGGACCCACTCCGCTCAACCTTCGTCTCACGTGTTTCCCAGTCCCGGAGAGGACCCACTCCGCTCAGCCTTCGTCTCACGTGTTTCCCAATCCCGGGGAGGACCCACTCCGCTCAACCTTTGTCTCACGTGTTTCCCAGTCCCGGAGAGGACCCACTCCGCTCAGCCTTCGTCTCACATGTTTCCATTCTCGTCAGCATTTCTTGTTACAAAGGCCTCCTCCCCTAGGCACGGCGTCATCACAAATATGTATATGCCAAGTCATGGTTGTCGACACCTTTGTCTGACTCCTCTTATAAATGTATTCTACGTACATGTGTGTACAGCATATATATATATATATATATATATATATATATATATATATATATATATATATATATATATATATATATATATATATATATATATATATATATATATATATATATATATATATATATATATATAGTTGACAAACGTATAGGAATGCGTCTTTGTTAATTAATCCGTAACATCTTCTCAAGTGTGAATAATTTCTAAGCAGCGGTTCCGTTGTACACTTTCTGCTTCATATATATATATTTCCTAGTCATCGTTTATAACCTCAGACACCAGCCGGTCCATATTTAACAAATTTTCGTAAGCTGTTCACACGAGCGATTAGTTGTCCGATTGGTCGGGCGATACAGTGTCGCCCATCCAATGGGATGCATCATTTCTTGAAAGCAACAAGAAACGACGCATCCAGTTGGTTGGGAGGCGCAGTATCGCCATATCAATCGGACAACTAATCGCACGTGTAGACGGGCCTGTGCACTTCCAGTTCGCCATGTTGTATGTTTTCGTATGCGCAGCTCCTCTCTCCCAATCGTCCATCGTCTCGACGCGCGCTCTCATTGACTTCTTGAAGTCTGTTTTTACACCGGAAACTCCGTCTGCTCCCCCCCCCCCCAAAGTTCACCTTTGGTATCTGATCATCGACAGGACCTAGTCTCAGATCGTTAACGAAATCTTCAAAATGAAAGTTGCTTAAACTCTGCGTTGTCTGCTCTTCTTGATTCACCACATCAGCTGCGGTCATACTGGTAGTAAGGTAAACACATCTTCTTGAATCTACAAATTGTACGGTCACATACCACACCTGGAAAACGTCTACGCGTCTACACACGAACGCATGCAAACAAAGACATGTGCGCTTGCGTTGTTCTGCCGCGTACGTGCGGGCATAGTTGCCGTGTACGTGCGGGCGTACGTGTACATCGCCACGTTTCCAGCTAGGCTGTCCTGTCCCTGTGTCGCGCCTGGTCAACGTGATGAAACTGCTGACATCGTTAAACCAAAATCACCGACTCTCGCGGCGGAAGCTGGCGACAATTAAGTTCGCATTAGACTCGTGACATTACAGTGTGTCAATCGTTGTTACGATGGATGATCGGATCTGGCGTCAACGAAAGACTTTCTTCGACATATTGAAGAGAGATTGGAGCATTTGTTGATATCTTATGCATATCTCCATCCGATCATAATATGTTTTCCTATTAAATTGTTCGATTTGCGTTATCGTTGCCATCTTCTACCTTCCTCCCATGTTAGCGCACACGCACTCACTCGCGAACACACGCACACACGCACACACGCACACACGCCTACACGCGGTTAGAAGGTTGGGCTCTCAATCGAGAGAACCCGGGTTCGAATCTTCTTACTGCCGTTTCGACGCTTTGGCAATTTCGTTCATCTCACGTTGCCACAGTTCACTCAGCTGTATAAATGAGTACCTGGCAATACAGACAGAGATGGATATCGGAACGAAGAGTCTTCGCGTAGTAACTGCAGCGTGGCTGAATGCTTCCCAGTGAAGTCGAAATGGCGTTGGAATAAACAGGTCTGCCAGGGGGTGAAGTGTAAAGCGCTTTGAGCAGTCCCGTGGACTGTATACCGCGCTATATAAGGACATACATTTACTTTACACACATACGCATGTACCCACACACACGTACGCGCGTACACACACGCGCACACATATACACACACAGACGCGGTCTCGCACACATTTTATCCCCTATTACATAAAATATGTAATAAAGTGGCACTATATCTAGAATGAAAGCGTCGTTTACTACATTTGGAAGAACAGATGTTGATGACTGCCAGGGATATTTTACTATCTCGTTAATATTGTACTTGTACCGACAGTGCATGCAATTGTGTACTTGTACAGAATGTTTACGACATTGTGTACTCGCACTGGTTGTTTATGAAATTGTGTACTGTAACGATTGCGTATGACGTTTCAAACGCTAACGCCCGTCACGTAGACACACTGTGTTTATTTAGACCAACTTACCTTTCACTGATTCTGTGTAGACGTTTACCAGAGTCGGTTGCTGGTTGTCGTAATTGGACAATGAGTCACACGGTCAATAGTGTTTATTTTCTATCAAATAGGAGAATACAGCAAATGACTACACTCTTTTATAATGTTAGTAGAATGGGTATGCTGAAGAAATATCTTAGTCTACAGACAACAAGCACAAAACTCTTAGTTTGAGGTTAGCTCAAATACGTACGGTTTTTATACTACTATTATTATTAGTAGTATTTTGCAGCGTAGCTAAGATGAACGCGGTGTTCCTTGCTGAACTAAGCCAAAGAACAAACTTGCTGACATCATTCCATACCTTAAAACTGCAGACGTCACGGCGATTATACGTACATTGCTGAACATTTCAAAGCAAACGCACAAAATGGGAACTAACTCTACTGGTTCTGAAATGTAGCATCACGCCTAACACAGTTAGTTTGGTTTAAATAAAATGCTATGTTATTCCTGATTTAAATATTGATGGTGTTAATCATCAAAATAAGTTGTGATATTCAGAACATTGATATGTGATATCCATTAATTTACAGTATACATTCTACTTAATTAATCTAGTACATAATAACGGAACCTTTACCACACACTGGTTGTGCATGACACGTGCACAAGTGAAACCACAATGCGGGGTGATTTTGTCTTCCGACTGCTGTAAACCATGTAAGAAAATAGTACACGTATCAGGAGAAGTGTTACATTCGTCGTACGATGACGTTTAGCCGTAGACAACCTACGGTACAACACGTAGACAACCTACGGTACAACACGTAGACAACCTACGGTACAACACAGCTAAATTAAAACACTTGTTCGAATACACCCATTATATTGACCACGTGTTTATATAGTTAGGCAACTAACAAGAATCACACAAAACAGTTTTTCTAGAAGCTGTATTATTGTCTGGTGCAATGCTGGCAAGGCGTCGACGTCTTAATGACCTTTTAGTTTGTAAGCGCAGTGATTGGCCAACGTTAGAGACCGGCACATCGAATAACTTTTATTTGTTTGTTTATTAATGTATAAACAAACAAAATTAGTGTATATAGAACTTTTTACTCACTCTCTCAATATTCAGCAAGCGATAATAGTAGACACTATACGTATAATCTAAGCCATCTCTCTCTCTCTCTCTCTCTCTCTCTCTCTCTCTCTCTCTCTCTCTCTCTCTCTCTCTCTTCGCGTCGTTCACGTGATACTAAAAATTGCGTCATATTTTGACATTTTCGTTTTGTATATTTCATGGAGCCGTTAGACGTATATACAAATACACTGAAATGATCGGTGCAGCTACTGCCACCTGGTGAATGAAATAAATTCCACACTGGATGAGCACAGTACCCTCTTGGATCACAATAGAAGCAGTGTGGGTGGTAAAGGTATAATAATAATATAATATATGTCGTTACCGAATATTTATCAACGTTAGGTAAATTGTTTTTACAAGTTGCATCGAGTTTAACATAATATTTGCTATATATTTTTTTAGTTATTATAAGTTACAAACGTAAAGCGAGTATGTTTACACTAGCTACGAATCAGTCCCGTAGTTGCACTGATATGACCCAGAATCGTAAGTGGACGTCTAAGTGGAACCAACAGCAAACATTGCCGCCGTCACAATTGGCGGTGTCCAACAACGACGTTGAACTGAAGAGGTCAGTGTCATTAAGACCTACTTTAGCAGCTAATAATTAGAATCGATCAGAGAAACGGCGATGGATGAGCGAGCGTAATATGGCTGCACGGATGACTTTGGCTGTGCCACTGCTGCGTGGAGGCGTCTTTCTGACGGGTGCGTGATGGAATGTTCTGGTTTTATATATTTAAGTATCATTGCTTCACTAATTCCTTTCATTGGGCAGACACCGGATAAGCAAAATCACATTCTCCACACATTCGCCAAAATATTGATATGATCATATGAACATATACATATTATGTTAATGGCATTCTTCGTCCGATTGGGAATGCTGTGCGTCTCTCGGAAATGATTGACACGAATCAGAAGAACGATCCTTTGACATTTCTAAGTAATTTGCTGGACAATACGCCAATGTCGTCATCCCGGTTCGATACGTCTGTGTTGTATTGATTCGAGGTGCGCTGGCGTCACAACAACGGTATTTAACTAAATAACGCGTTCTTCTCTCAGCCACATGTTTACGTTTGGGAAGTCTGGCTTTGTTATCGTACTACAATAGCGCGGCTGCAATCTGCGTGTGAGAAACACCATCTCACAAAGAGAAACGACTGGCCAGCATTGATAAATACAAGTTCCATTGTGCGTATTGAACGCATGAAACTCGTTAAACGCTGCACATCGCGCAATAGAACTGTCACAACCAGATAAATAATTGGTTTGAACAGTTCAGCGGGTGAGCTATCGACACGTTGAATCAAACGGTGACAACACTCTCACTAACGGAATGTGATTGCATTGTTTCCACTGATAATACGCCAATGACAATGACATGAGGAATTTTATTATAGTATTATATAGATTTTTTTATTGATAAGAAAAGAACGATTGGCAGCATTTATTTTCCCTTTTATTTTGAAAGGCAATTCAATAACATATATTATATGAGGGTCAGTATCTTCCACCAGAATGCGTAATATGTTTTTGCTTACTACGTAATATGTTTTTGCTTACTACGCTCCTGACATATACGAATATGCAGCTTAATTATTTAGAAGATACTACCTTCCATCCTATGTAGAAAACAGTTCCTTCCTTCCTTCTTTTCTGTTGTTTTCTAATACTTCCATATCTTCGGACTTTCCTCCTGCGCCAAGGTGCATATTATAGGTTACATCGCTTTTATCGCAAACATCTGTCGTGTGTGTGTGCGTGCGTGCGTGCGTGCGTGCGTGCGTGCGTGCGTGCGTGCGTGCGTGCGTGCGTGCGTGCGCGCAGCTTGCAACAACTAGGACAATAAACCCCATTTATCTCGAGGTCAACAAGAAACCATGCGGCACATTCAAATGACCCGCTCGGCAACAGACGCGCGAGACGAAATACATTTATTACATGTTGCGTGTAATACTATTGCAAATTAAGAATTTATATATGCAACAGATCGTATAAATCGATAGTTGCGTGCGATGTCTAGGTTTGTTTGGGCGTAGTCAAGTCAGCGGTGAGACTGGATAACGAAATGAAACACGCCCTTAACACATTCAGCGCCAGATAGGCCGGCTCTTGGGAGCAATAAGCGGGTTGAATAGTCTTAAGCGTATTCGAATAGGCATTTGAGCAACTCTTTTAATAATACATTTTAATAAGAATACTTTACAAAGCTATTTCATAAAGAACATGCCGGACTATAAAAACACTTCATACAGAACGCATATATATATATATATATATATATATATATATATATATATATATATATATATATATATATATATATATATATATATATATATATATATATATATATATATATTCATACAGAGTAGAACGGTGATCCGTGTATGATGTCATAAGCAGGGGCCCGGTCGTGTTTCTGTAATAGTAATGTCGTACATAATTAAGCGAGTGGGTGCAGGGCGATTGGTAGCCATGCGATTCATAATCAAGACGATCTATAGCGATACACTGTGTACCCAAGTCAACATTTACCCGATTTCCATATTCCACAATATTTATAATTCTGGTTTTGTCGGTTGTTCTGAATACGATCATCCCGGGTACGTATCATCCCGGGTACGTATTATCCCGGGTACGTATCATCTCAGGTACGTATCATCTCAGGTACGTGTCAACCCGGGTACGTATCATATCGGGTACGAAGAGTCTTCGGTACGAATAGCTTGGGTACGGGCTATCTCGAAACCCGCGCCCGTTGGGCCAAGTCCAGTGCAGTGGTGTCGTTATCTTCTGTTGGTTCAATGCACCGTGTTCAGCATATCCGATGTCTAGACGGCAGTGTCATTAAATCGTCATCGTTATTCATGCTAACATGTAGGTTTTTTTGTACGCCACGGGGTATGGCTATATCTGCTTATATATGTGCTCGAGGATGTTTATATAGTGTTGTGTTCTAGCAAGGTGGTAGTTCCACCCATGTATCATGTTCGCCGTCCTGTGTGATTGTCGTGACTGGCTAGCTCAACTTGTAACTCACGTGTGCTTGTGCGCACGCGCGCGCGCACACACACACACACACACGCACGCACGCACGCACACACAAACACACACACACACACACACACGCATGTTTGCTGCGTTTAAACAGTAACGTTGATTGACACCAACTTTTACGTGCGCATTCACGCGCCAGAGGCGGACACTAACACTGACCTGGCCGAAGTCGTATATTGACGTATTAGCATTTTCCCCGCAGTTATCAGATTACTTACACTCGGCGATGCGGAATACGAATTCTAGGAAGGTCCTGTATAGGTCGTATTTATTTATTTGTATCGATAGGTGTCCTGTTTCCGCAATTCACACGCGTCTAATGTGCAACACCTGTTCGTGTTTACATCACCTGTCAAGGCGCGTCACGGCAGGAGAGGTTCGTGGAAATGTAGTTGCGAAAGACTTGTGCTTCCGTTCCGTATGCTTCCAACTATGTTCTACTACTATTCGTATATATGTCGAACACAAACTCTACGCTGTGCAAAAAAGAAAAATAATTATATTACATTTTTAGCATTATGTAAGTACAAATATTTTTTTTTAACATATTGCGTTTTCTACATATAAGACAACGCTTTACAAACATCTGAATCAAACATTTCCCCAATAGCCTGGCGAATAATAACTATAAAGACAAAAAAGAAGAAGACATCAAAGTGTTCAAGTTACACGTTACGCACGCACTCATAATTATAATATTTTGGCATCGCCTCGTGAAATTGTGCCTCTCTGTTACTGAGGACGCTGCTACACAGCTGTCTGTATTGACGCTGCGTGACACACGGGTCTGCGACACCTGTGTTGTCTGGTGTAATTAAACCCCGTATATGCAAACAATGGAACCCATCGTTCGTAGCGCTAGTCATTTAATCGATAAGGATTTCAGTTGGAATTAGCTCTAAGATGTAGTCCACTATGCTTATGGTTACATCATTACAAGTCTTTCACGTAAGGAATACTGTGTATCGGCGACCTGTTATCGTGGTTTGCGCCGTCGATCGTACGCACTATTCATAGTAAGCTGTTATTGGAAAAAACGTGTTCGTTTCCTAGCAGCAGTTAGGCCGATGACAAGAGCATTGACCTCATTCACCGGTCACTGACCGATGTAGAACGTTGTCCCAAGGTAATTAATATTTAATACTAGCCATTATATGCATGGCGTTATGCAATAAACTACATCATTCTGTGTTAAATTAATATTGCATGTCTTTATAAATTCGTAGCCTTTACATAAAACAGGTTGGCCCCTATTACTATCTGTGTTTGTACTTTGTCAACATAAATCAATTATACCTTTATTTTTGTGTAAACACTCTGTCTTCTAAACTAAGAACAGTTTAGTCGATAGTTGTATCATTTCCAACTGATCTGTGCCCGTCTTCTAGCAAGTCCATACCATTAAAGTAGTCATTAAATATTGATACGTGTAAATACATAAATAGTTTGTTGCTCTTACATGTTATAATTATATTCATCATTTTGTCTTTCCATCATTGTCTTACAAAGCTGCCTTCTATTAGTGAACTCACACTGCGCATGTTTTTCTCTGCAGATCGCAGGACTGCTGCTATCAACAATAATTGCCCTAAGTAATTTCTAAGTACCTGTTGACATTACATCTGTGTTATTCGAAATAGACAGACCATTGTAAAGGTCGCGCATTAAGGAACTAACCACGGCGTCCTTTCCTCGCAGCTGGTGTTCAGGAAATGGACAACATTGAATAAATGCGAACTGACGTTGATTGATTCTTTCTCACTGCGACCTTCGTTGCTAGAGAGCATTGACCTTCCTCGTCGTCATATCTGCTTGGTGCTCCTGGCTGTACCTCATATATCAAATATGTTTTCCAGGCAGTCGTGAGGAATGTGTACAGTAATCACAGCGATGTTGTTATACAAACTAAGAAGCACTGCCCTGTGGCCTTTGATTTGCTTTCCAAATCTTATTATTTGCCCCCGGGCATGCTTTCGCTGTCTGCCTTCGCTGTGTGCATTCGCTGTCTGCCTTCGCTGTCTGCCCATCTGATTACAACACTCCAGTTTGAAACTCTAGTAACACTAGAACTCCTGTCAGCGTGGTTAGAAATCAACGTCCGCCATTCAGTACGGTTCTTGTTCCGGTCTGTTCTTATTACGTCTTTGAGGCTGGTGTTTCCTCCAGGTGGCTGCTGGTGTCGTTGATCCACCGTAACCCGGGCCTTCCTCTCGGTCTCATTCCCTTCAGGTGGCTGCTGATGTAGTGGATCCACCGTAACCCGGGCCTTCCTCTCGGTCTCTTTCCCTCCAGGTGGCTGCTGATGTCGTTGATCCACCGTAACCCGGGCCTTCCTCTCGGTCTCTTTCCCTCCAGGTGACTGCTGATGGTATTGATCCACCGTAACCCGGGCCTTCCTCTCGGTCTCTTTCCTTCCAGGTGGCTGCTGATGGTATTGATCCACCGTAACCCGGGCCTTCCTCTCGGTCCCTTTCCCGTCATCTTCACGCTTAGGGCCACTTTGATGACAGAATCATTTTTTTTTCTCACATGACCGTACCATCTCAGTTTATTAATCTTGATCACTTCATCATTTGGGGTGACCTTGCTCTCCCTATAGAGATTTCGCTTGATGTCCTATTAGAAGACACCCTGTCCCATTAGATGACACCATGTCCCATTAGATGAAACCCTGTATCATTTATGCGGCTTTGGTGTCTGCTGCAGTGACTCGACGTCTCTCTCTGTCAAGGTCAAACATCCAATGCCAAAGAGGAGAATAGGTCTTAAAATGGTTCTGTGTATGATCTATTTGGCTTTCTTAGGTACTTTTTTGTTGTTCAACAATCTGCACATACATTCGTTGTCCCCTTATACCATGTATATGTATTTGGGAGCTATTGCTCACAACCGTAGCTCATGTGTATATAAAATTATATATTCTTAGCTATGCAGAAGTGGGCCTAAGTTCAGCGGCAACGCCTATCAGAACATGACTCACAAACCTAGCTTTCTGAATAAGTATTATGCGTCATGTTTTTACCTTTTTGACCGTTGAGAGTCCTTTGTGGACCTTGACAAGCGGGTGGGAATTCGCAAAACAGTGATTCAATAAGAACGCTGCGTGAATACAATGTGCTGGATTAGCTACAACACGAGCGTGAACTATACGCGTGCTATCGATTTTTGACATCAGATCCATCGGTCTCAATTGTACACCTATCGGTTGCCCAGGCCAATGGCATCTAGGTCGAGCCAGTACAACAAAGTCACCAGTGATGTTGTATTTTCAAGATGATACATCCCCCTACGAAACAGCTTGTTGATTTGTGTTGACTAATAAATATGACTATTACAAAACACACAAAGGACAAAATGAATGGTTATTACTACCTCGTGGTGGGTGCAGCTGTATTTATGACTGACAACCTACATAAACTAATTCTTTTCGGTATGGCATATAAGTGTTTGTTTTGTCACATGGTTGCTTTATGATAAAGGTAAAACGTGTCGTGTTATCGTAAAATACTGCTATATACTATGAACTATATATACAATCTAACATCTTGGCCGCTCAATTGTGTGTTGAAAAACACAACTTGTTAAATACGGTTTGACTGTTTCTGTTTAATTTTGAACGTTTTGGTCGGAATATCACATTTTCATTGTATGCGCAGGGAACGTAGCGTTACGGGTGTTAACGATATGCCAATGACGTGATCCAGTGAATGCAGACATTGACAAACTTTGTCCACACGTATTGAAACAAACTCCGTACCATAGCTCCATTTCATGATATGCCTAGTGGCGCCACTGTCGGGGAGTGTAGCATTGAACTTTGTCGATAGATGTTAGCGTATGTATTTGAACGGCAAGGTCGAAATTAATAGTCAAATTATATCAAAGAAGTGTGGTTCACTAAAACTGTGGCCGATCAAATGTTATGATATATATATTTTATTCTACATAGCATGATTTTACAATAACATTTATCAAAGGGAGGGACGGAGGGAGGGAGGGAGGGAGAACCATTTCCGACTCAAAATATCTGACTGATGGACTACATAGCATACACACTGTAACAGTTGATCTTACAAACAATAAATAATGGTGCTTCAGTACATATGGATTCGAAATAGGTACATTATTTTGTTAACCTTGGAATTGTGGTTTGGCGGTAGATTTTGGCTCGAAAGCGATAGATCGTGATATTGTATAAAACATGAAGAAAACGCGGTAATTATATTGCCAAAGCGGTAGACTTGACACGTCTGCCTTGACTCACATGTTGTTATGTTATGAATGAAAGTCGAACATAAAGCGGGGAAAAAACTATTGAACATAATGATAACAGGAGAAAGAATTATATTAACCTGCAGGAAGACATGGGAATAGAAAAGCGGCATGGGAACATTCGCCAAGGCTGCATTCTGTGACACCAATAGTCGCCTCGTTTTGTTTTTCACCGGAGCCGCAGTAACGTCACAGATACCGGCCGGCAAGACGCCGTCAGTTCGTGGAATAATTGACCCGACTCGTGTATTTACGACCACAGTTACGTCAACAACGGTGACAGGCTAAAGAAAGCAAACTGACACATTTTTTTTCGGTCGACTTAACTGTGCGGCTTCGTTCCCACCGTTCGCTAAACCCTGTTACTGCGTACAATCGTCGGGGAATCTTCGGCGTGTCGATCGAACACTGCATTCGTCATCATCCAATTACTATTATCTTTGCATATGTATGAGTCATGCCTCATAACTTGTCATTTTTAGCCGATAATAAAGAAGCGCTTTCCAACATAGAACATGTTTTAAAAGTGCAAATAGTTGTAGAGTCGTCCTATTTTCTCCACGGGTTCCCTTTATGCGTTACACCACAATCATAATTGTGCTAGATTTTACACGATTACCTCCCAATCAGCACAAAGATGGCTTGTGGATAATGAAGCATTTGGCTTATCGAGGGCTAACCTTTTTTTATTTGTATATGGTCCATCCCCGTCAAATCCGTGTCGAACGTATTCAACTACCAAGATTTGCATAGCCAGTACAGGATAATTCAGGCATTTGTACTGCCACTATTGCCGATCGACAATTTATGTATAAATAACGCACAGCTGTGCACCGATATGTACAGGCATGGTGTAATGTAGCAAGACGTTTAAACCTGCTATCATACAACATGCAATATAGTGAGCGACGTATCTGGTGTAAATAATGACTGATAATATCAGTTATGGCAGAACATCAACTGCAGCGGTCGGGCAGTGGCAACCAATAGAGACATTGACAACACGTCCGATTCGATGCGTTGTTATCATTACGCCGGATCTCAGCGTTAATGTCCCTCATTGACGTCATAGGGAGGCAGCGATGTAACCTGATTACTGCATGAAGCAGGGCCGGTGGTACAGAATTAGGCTGATAGAGTCTTATGTCATACCGGGGCTTCCTTGTCACCAACGAATTACAGGATAATGCGAGTAAATAGATTTATGTACATTAATTCGGCAAATAATTCAGTTATGCAAACAGAATCGACGAAGCGAGCACAATGCGTGCGCTAAATTCAAGGTCCAATAAAATATAATAATTAGGAAGGAATAAAAGAAACGAAAATTAATAAGAAACCACAACATGGTTGAATCGCTGGACCGACGGGTGGGCGAGTGGGCGAGTAATGGATACTTGGATGGGTGGATGGAAGGAGGGATGGATGGGTGGGTGGGTTGATATGTGGATAAAAGGATGGATGGATGGGTGGGTTGATGGGTGGATATAAGGAGGTATGAATGGGAGGGTTGATTGGGGATAGAAGGGTGGATGGATGGATGGGTGGGTGGGTTGATGGGTGGGTGGAAGGAGGGATGGATGGGGGGAGTTGATGGGTGGATGGAAGGAGGGATGGATGGGTGGGTTGACGAGTGGACGTTAGGAGGGATGGATGGGTGGGTTGGTGGAAGGAGGGATGGATCGGTGGGTTGATGGATGGATGGATGGATTGAGGGATGGATGGGTGGGTTGATGAGTGGATGGAAGGATGAGTGGATGGGTAGGTTGGTTGATGGGTGGATGGAAGGTGGGATGGATCGGTTGATGGGTTGATGGATGGATAGAAAGAGGGGAGCTGCATATTCGGTTGAATAGTGTGGTCTAAAACCAAACCGATTTCCAGACAATAGGTTTGTATTTGCAAAATACATAAACAGTTGGTACAAACTATATTTGTCTACGTCATTTTATACGACTGGCAAAACGGACATGGGCCTGTGATTAGTAAAATATATGAGATTTGTTCAATAAATTTTAGTAATTTGCTGGATATCCATTAAAACCCGCAGATATCCCATCAAACCGGCAGATTTTTTTTAGTTTTTGTTTCTTCGCTCAACCCAACGTATTGACACTCGCGAAGATCATTCTAAGCTGAGCGTGGCAATATCTCCTAGCTGTAAGTGACAACCACAGTTCAAGGTCGTCGAAGTCACAATCGCTTCGTTTAATGTGATATTATTTAAAACCGCGAAACCTTATAATTAATATTGGACGTATCCTTCGTAGTCGCACGCAAGCACACACACACACACACACACACACACACACACACACACACACACACACACACACACACACACACACACACACACACACACACACACACACACACACACACACACACACACACACACACACACCCACACCCACACCCACACCCACACACCCACCCACCCACCCACTCACACCACTGTTATTATTTAACATTATTGATATTTCTTAGAACCATTATATGCAGCACAGATGTGTGATAACAATGCGAGTGTTAATGGTCGATAAAGTGAGTTAATTATTGGTGATGCATTACCCGGTCAAATGAACGTGCGTCAGCGAGTAATTTGTAGGTCATCAGTAAAGCAAATATTGACCAGGACTTAGAATATCGCTAATTCATTCGTCATTTACAAGTTATATTTTAATGTGTGCTTACAAATGTGTAACTGATGCAATCGGGTTCCGTTTACTTGGTCACGTATTTTTTTTAAAGATCCGACACATACTAACATACCTTGCAGGGACCAGTAGAAGACCTTATTTGACTGTCGATGAGCATAGTGTGTCCATCAGTTGAATTAACAGCCGAAGTGGATAATGATAATTTAACAAAATTGAACAACATTTAACAAGATTGCCATCCAATGCAAATTAACAAGATGGCAAGCGGTCCAGGCAGACAGAGGCTTATCGGTGTGTTACTCGCCTTGCTTAGATATTTGTCAATTTATTTTAAAAATAGTCCCGCTGTTAGTATTTACACAATCGGTAGATCACTTGTTCCATTCATTTATTGTCCTCTGTGAAAATTAATACTTTCTCATATTCAATCTACACATAATAAAGTTAATAAACAGAGACATAAATACTCTTCTTACATTTTCTGGATCGTTGAATCTTATTTCACGCTGATGAACACTTATATATCCATCGTTGTTTTGTTACACAGTGTTCTCCGTATTCGCCAGGTGGCAGGATTTTTAGCCTAAAGTGTTCTTTTGATCACAAAAACAGCCTTATTCAAGGCTAACGTAGCAAACTAATTAAAAATAAATTGTATGATGGCGCCGTGCAAACGGCAGTTAAAGGCCACAAGGCATTTAATTTGTGGCAGTTGCAGCAACTGGGTGGATTTCGTCAAGTCTGGGTGCGAGAAGTCCTGGGCTGAGGTCCAGGCAGATAGTTTTAGTTTTGAGTGTAGGGGATGCGCACGGATGAAGGAACTAGAGGTGGAGTTGGAAGAGCTGAGGCTGCTCGTTGTGGCAATGGTGGGAAGGGAACAGGGGAGTTGTGCCAGTAGTTCCGGTGGGGGAACTGTAGACGATAAAGTGTCGAAAGACACAAGAGATGCTAGGGAGAGCTCACCTCAGCCTGGGAGGAAGCTGAGAGGAGGGAAGGTGACAGGTCATAGGGAGACAGGACGTAAGGAGACGGGAAGGAAAGGAACGGAAGGGAAGACAACCAGAGTGAAGGAGATGGGAGTAGGGGAGACAGGAGGGAAGGAGAAGGGAGTGGGGGAGACGGGAGGGAAGACAACCGGAGTGAAGGAGAGGGGAGTAGCGGCGACAGGAGGGAAGGAGAAGGGAGTGGGGGAGACGGGAGGGAAAACAACCGGAGGGAAGGAGAGGGGAGTAGGGGAGACAGGAGGGAAGGAGAAGGGAGTGGGGGAGACGGAAGGGAAAACAACCGGAGTGAAGGAGAGGGGAGTGGGAGAGACAAGAGCAAAGGAGTGGGAAGTGGGGGAGACAGGAGGGAAGGGGTCAGGACAGAATGTGATGGAGGGGATCGAAAGGAAGAGTTATTCTGCAGCAGTGATAGAGGGGGTGAGGAAGAGAGCGAGGGTGTTTGTGGGGGATTCGATAGTTAGGAAGACCGACAGAGTCTTAAACAAGGGAGATGATGTGGTGGTCTGCTTGCCTGGAGCCAAAATAGAGGCGATAACTGAGAGGGTAAAAAACATCGTAGGCTCGGGTAAGGGTGGATCTGTTTTAGTACACGTAGGGACAAATAACGTAGAGAGGGAGGGTACAACTGCCATAGTTAGGAAATATAGGCAGTTGGTCAGAACACTAAAACAGACGCGGGTTGAGCAGGTAATACTGTCAGGGATTTTACCTGTAATGGGCAGGAGGGGTCACAAATATCGAAATTGTCGGGGGATGGCAATTAACATGTTAGTCCAGAGGCTGTGTAGGGAAGAGGAAGTTGGATTTGTGGATTTATGGGGAAGTTTTGTTGGGAGGGCAGATATGTACATGAAGGATGGGCTTCATTTAAGTGGAAAGGGGGCGGCAGTATTCGCGGACAAACTTTCAGCAGCAGTAGATAGCGACTTGGGTACAATGACAAATGTTTTTGGAAGTAAACATTCTTTAAACTAGAAGTGCAGGGGGGTTACCTAGAGGTGTCTCAAGCAGAACAAGAGGCCACTAGCACAGATAAACCAATATCAAATCATCCGAAAAACATCTCTGAAAAAGGTTATATATGCGTATGTTTAAATGCAAGGAGCATAGTAAATAAGAAAAACGAATTAAACATTATGGTAGAAGATATTGACCCTCACATAATTGGTATAACTGAATCATGGGCCAACATAGATATTACAGATGCTGAATTAGGACTGACAGGATACGTAATGTTTAGGAAAGATCGAATAGGAAGAAGGGGCGGGGGAGTTATTTTATATGTTAAAGAATCTATTCAGGCTTATGAAATAAAACTAGAAAGGGAAGCAGATTGCGATGAAGCTGTTTGGTGCAAAATTGTTTCAGGAAATTCAAAATTAACTATTGGATTAGTTTACCGAAGTCCAAACATAAACGAAGAGGACAACACAAAAATAAAAAACGCTATAAAGGAAGTTAGTAAAGGGGAATGTATCATAATGGGAGATTTTAACCATGGACACATACAATGGAATTCTCTAGAGAGCACAGGGATTGAGGATCAACAATTTCTATGTTTAATCCAGGATAGCTTTCTTACTCAGCACGTACTAGAACCAACCAGGGGAGAAAATGTATTAGATATAGTTTTGTCATCACAAAAAGAATTAGTGGACAATGTAAAAATATTTGAACCATTGGGTAATAGTGACCATAATCAAATACATTTTGACATCAATGTAAAATCAGAAAGTAAAAATAAGAAAACGTACAAGAGAAACTTCCACAAAGGTAACTACAAAGATATGAGAAAATACTTAGCACAGCTAGATTGGAATAACATGCTGATGAATAAGACCGCAATTGAATGCTGGAACATTCTTAAATATGAAATTGAGAGTATCATCGATAAATTTGTTCCCTTCCGAAAACAAGGAAAACGGTGTAGAAAGAAACATTTGTCAAAAGAGGCTATTAGAAAAATAATGCTAAAACAAACTATGTGGAGGGTTTATAGGCGTACCAGAAAGGAAGAAGACTATGCAAAATACAAAGAGGCACTTAATGCAGCTACAACTGAAATCAGACAATCTAAAAGAAGCTATGAGCAAAAACTGGCATGTAACATAAAAAATGACAGCAAGAGTTTTTATGCATATGTCAGGAGTAAACAAAACGTACAAGACAAGGTTGGACCTCTAGAAGACAGTGCTGGAAATATAATATCACAGGGGTTTTTAATGGCGGAAGACCTAAATGGTTACTTCAGTTCAGTGTTTACCAAGGAAGATATTAGTTCATTACCAGTTGCTGATGCTAAATTTCAGGGGGCTAAATCTGAATATTTAGGACCGTTAGTTGTAACTCCAGAATTGGTAGCTAAGAAAATAAGGGCAATGAAGGATAACAAATCACCGGGAGTGGATGGGATTCCTCCAAAATTACTAATGGAAACAGTAGATCAAATCAGTATACCACTTGCAAGAGTATTCAACTTGTCATTAAAAGAGGGAGTTGTTCCGTTTGAATGGAAAGAAGCAAACATCATACCATTATTTAAAAAGGGTTCGAGAAATAAGTCAGAGAATTACAGACCAGTGAGTTTAACGTCAGTGATTTGTAAATTATTAGAAAGGTTAATTAAAGACCATATGGTGGACTTCCTCGTTAAGCATAAATTATTAAATTCATCTCAACATGGATTCCTTAAAGCAAGGTCATGCTTAACAAATATGTTATGTTTTTTGGAAGAAATCACTAAGTGGATAGACGTGGGATCGCCAGTAGATATTATCTACTTAGATTTTCAGAAAGCTTTTGACAAAGTGCCACATCAAAGATTGCTACTTAAATTAAAAGCCCATGGTATCGGGGATAGCATAACTGACTGGATAGAACAATGGCTGACTGACAGAAGACAACGAGTTGTAGTAGATGGAGAAGTTTCAAATTGGAAATCGGTTTTGAGTGGGGTACCTCAAGGGTCAGTACTAGGACCTATATTATTCTTAATTTATATCAATGACTTGGACGACAGTATAACAAGTAACGTACTGAAATTTGCGGATGACACAAAACTGTTTAGAAAGGTTAATACTGATGGTGATAAACAACATTTACAAAACGATCTAGACAGATTAGTGAAATGGTCTGAGAAATGGCAGATGCTGTTCAATTTTGGGAAATGTAAATGCCTACATACAGGACATGGGAACTTGAATGTAAACTATAAAATGGGAGATACTGTTCTGGGTACTACTGTAAAAGAAAAGGACTTAGGAGTTACAATAAGCGCTGATATGAAAGTTTCAGAGCAGTGTGGTATTGCAGCTTCAAAGGGTAATCAAATTCTTGGATTGATTAGAAGAAACATAACATACAAGGGAAAAAAGTTAATTATACCTCTTTATAAAGCAATAGTTAGACCTCATTTAGAATACTGTATACAAGCATGGAGACCATATCGTAAGAAGGATATAGATACGCTTGAACGCATACAAAGGAGAGCAACTAAAATGATTCCAGAACTTAGAGACCTTAGTTATGAAGAACGCCTGAAAGAATGTGGTTTAACAACTCTAGAGACAAGGAGGTTAAGAGGAGATCAGATTGAAGTTTTTAAGATATTGAATGGGTATGAAATTATTGATAGAAATATGTTTTTCTCACTCAAGAAGGATAGCAGAACTAGAGGACATGAGGTAAAATTAGTAAAGGATCAATGTAGATTGGACATCAGGAAGCACTCGTTCTCACAGAGGACAATAAATGAATGGAACAAATTGTCTACAGATTGTGTAACTGCTAGCAGCGTGAATATGTTTAAAAACAAGGTTGACACATATATCAGGAGGGCGGGTTATAAGTAGGTGAACATTGTTGGACTCTCGATAAGCCAATGGCTTCCTTGTCCACTTGCCATCTGGGCCTTTGGCTTGGATGGCAAATCTTGTTAAATCTTGTTAAATCTCGAGTGCAGCTGTGTAGTGCCAGTGCATCTCGTTAGAGGGGACACCAGCGTGGGCGACCTGATTGGTGCATGTTGTCTTGCGTTGAACCGTAGAAACCTGCGATGTTGAACGTAAACAGCCGCCGATTACACAGCGCGTATGAGTAGCTTAAAGCTAAGCCAGTGTGATGACAGTTCACATTTACACAATGTTACGTAAATCACCCAACATAGCATACCTTGCCTTACCTTACCTTACCTTACCTTACCTTACCTTACCTTACCTTACCTTACCTTACCGTACCTTACCTTACCGTACCTTACCTTACCTTACCTTACCTTACCTTACCTTACCTTACCTTACCTTACCTTACCTTACCTTACCTTACCTTACCTTACCTTACCTTACCTTACCTTACCTTACCTTACCTTACCTTACCGTACCTTACCTTACCTTACCTTACCTATCCTGTTCAGGTCTCGTGGCCCATAAGGCTGCAGCGCTCCTTCTCCAGTTCGTTCTGTCTTTAGCCACCTGTTTCGCTTCCGTCCACGTCTTCCACGCCAGTTCTTGTCTTTCTTTTTCTACGGATGTCCGCCAGGTTGTTTTTGGGCGACCCACTTTACTTTTCCCTTCCGATGTCTATGTCAAAGCTGCCAGGCAGTGGCTGTCGTCTTTCTTTCTGAGAACATATATTTTCCACCCCCATCTTCTGATCTTTACTTCTATAGTGATTTTGTTTATACTTTTTTCCTTATTCAGGATATGTTTATTTGACACAACACAAAGCCATCTAACTCTCAGGATCCTCCTTAGACACTTCAATTGGAATGTGTCCAGTTTCCGGTTGTAACTTTCGTTCACCATCCATATCTCATATCCGTACATTAACACGTATTTTACAAGTGTATTGAATCATCTTTATTTAGTTATTAATGGTAGCGCATACGACCCTGGTCATAACCACAAGGGTGCATAAACGATACCAATACAATTAAGCAGCTGATTCACTTAAGCAGCACATCTTAGTTCTGATTCTATTATCCATTATTCTGTTAAGTGGGGCCAGGGAAGTTATGTTCCCCGATTTACCGGCAGATGCCGCCACCATCGATTCGCTAGACGTGAACGTTCAACTAGTGAGCATGTTACAGTGCAGTAGTTTACAAATGCTGTCTACCTTAGTTACATCGACTTAATATGTGTGACTGTGTGGAAATATCGATTATCTATATAATGTGCTCAATATAATATGAAACAACGTAGAGACTAACTTACGGAATAGGGTTTGTAACTTTGTGAAGTCAGTTGTGCAGACAGAAATCCGGCGATTTAAATATAATGTATATAATCATCACATTCACGTTGTATGTAGTCACCACATTCACGTTGTAAGTAGTCACCACATTCACGTTGTATGTAGTCACCACATTCACGTTGTATGTAGTCACCACATTCACGTTGTATGTAGTCACCCCATTTACGTTGTATGTAGTCACCACATTCACGTTGTATGTAGTCACTCCATTCACGTTGTATGTAGTCACCACATTCACGTTGTAAGTAGTCACCACATTCACGTTGTATGTAGTCACTCCATTCACGTTGTATGTAGTCACCACATTCACGTTGTATGTAGTCACCACATTCACGTTGTATGTAATCACCACATTCACGTTGTATGTAGTCACTCCATTCACGTTGTATGTAGTCACCACATTCACGTTGTATGTAATCACCACATTCACGTTGTATGTAGTCACCACATTCACGTTGTAACTAGTCACCACATTCACGTTGTATGTAGTCACCACATTCACGTTGTATGTAGTCACCACATTCACGTTGTATGTAATCACCACATTCACGTTGTATGTAGTCACCACATTCACGTTGTAACTAGTCACCACATTCACGTTGTATGTAGTCACCACATTCACGTTGTATGTAGTCACCACATTCACGTTGTATGCAGTCACCACATTCACGTTGTACGTAGTCACCACATTCACGTTGTATGTAGTCACCCCATTCACGTTGTATGTAGTCACCACATTCACGTTGTATGTAGTCACCACATTCACGTTGTATGTAGTCACCACATTCACGTTGTATGTAGTCACCCCATTCACGTTGTATGTAGTCACCACATTCACGTTGTATGTAGTCACCCCATTCACGTTGTATGTAGTCACCACATTCACGTTGTATGTAGTCACCACATTCACGTTGTATGTAGTCACCACATTCACGTTGTATGTAGTCACCCCATTCACGTTGTATGCAGTCACCACATTCACGTTGTATGTAGGCACCCCATTCACGTTGTATGTAGACACCACATTCACGTTGTATGTAGTCACCCCATTCACGTTGTATGTAGACACCACATTCACGTTGTAACTAGTCACCACATTCACGTTGTATGTAGTCACCCCGCGTTGTGCATAGTCACCACAGTGTGACAATGATCCAGAGTGGGATTGTGCTGTTATAAGAAAAAAGAATGACATTGTAATCCTAATTATCTCGATAATCGCTCGATATACGTTATTTAAATCCGGCAATTACACGCCAAATGATAATTACCGACCTCTCCAGGTCGCAGACAAGCTGCCAATTAGTCACGGAGTCCCTGAAGTGTTTAGAAGGTAAAGTAGTTATCACCGAGCAACGAAGACATTATATAGGCATAATGTAGCAGTCACGACATAGACTTCCCGTTGTATTCGCTCTTGTTAAAAATCTTGCGATTAATGTTGTTAAAAGCTATGTGATTAGTGTTGTTAAAAGTCAAGTTGTTATTGTTGTTAAAAGTCATGTGGTAAACTCATGGTTGTTGCAGAAATTACCTTACAATTACCTTAGAATCCAACGACGCGGCATAGAAAAAATACAACATTAACTATTGTTCAAAGATAAATTTAACACTGCGCATTGAATGCAACTTAATTCGAACTCGTGAGCCAATGACGACGAGTTGTTTTGCTCGAACCTGTGTGCCAAAGATGGTGAGTTATTATCTTGATCCTGAATGATGTATCGAATTGCTCACGTATGCACAATACTACTTGTACAACTGTATAATTAGCGGTGTACACAAATTGGGACACGTTGGGGAAACCTGCAATTAATGCAACAAAGGCGCTACTCTCGTGATGCCTTATGTGTATGCCATGCTTATGTGTATGCCATGCTTATGTGTATGCCATGCTTATTACTGACATATTTCTGTCGTGTGAACACCAAGCTGTGCTTCTGCCTATTATGTACATGATTTGATTAGTTTGCTCATTTGATTCAATGCCAACTCGCGAGCGTCATGTGGTATGAAATGATTCGTATCTACGTCACGCCCGATTGGCCACGCTATGACCGGCCTATATAAGGCAACATCTCCCTGGGTTAAGTCGTAGACATTGACGTAAGAAAACTAGGTTGACTAGTTACACGGCTGACCGGGTCCACCGTGTCCGTGCTCGAGGAAGGCACAGTAATCCTCCGAAGAGACCGGCGCATCGTGTATCAACGAACGCAGATCTTGCCTATTGCGACCACCTCATTCAGAGTCGGACATATTTCCGTGACAATAGCGATTGACGTGCACGCGATGATCGCACGCGATGATCATTCGTGAGCCGTGGACGGTTCTGTATCGACGGGAGCAATGGACAGAGCGGCCCGAGAGAGCGCTGGCACGTGGTCCGCCTACAACCGGTCCACGTCGTGTCCGGTGGTTGAAGGTCGGGTGTCGAGGTAAGGTCTCAAACCGACCCAACCGTCGATACATGCATACACGCACACAAACTCACGCACGCACAGGCACGCATGCACGCACGCACACACGCACGCATACATATGCCCTACACCCTACACTCGCCCACCGAAACCCACCATCTCTGCTGCGCCTGTGCACCTAATCGTCGATAGACGCTTGTTGTAGCTGTTTTGATGCGCGATAGGTTATCAGGCATACTGGAAATACGTAAGGTGCTTTCGTACGGATGAACCTGGATGTCATTCAATATATTATGACTTTCGTATTACTGTATTTGTATATTATGACTGTGATAACTGTGTTCGAAGTTGCCTTTAACTGGGAAATGATCTCACAGAAGATCACGAATAGTTGCCACGTGTTAGATAGCATTATCTCGAACAGTCATGACCCATGTCGTAGGTTCACAGTACACATGTCCTCCAGGTTGTCGTCGATTTTTTCTTATCACAATTGACACCAGAAACCACACTAGAAATTCGAACATTTTGCCTTGGAGCAAAACCCCAGGAACCCGCCATAAATAGCCGCGTGAATCGTCAAATCTAAATTGAGTCGATCAACCTCTTTTTCTCAAGTTGCCCTACATACGCTCTGTGCCAGCGACATTCCGCAAATACATTAGCTTATATAACCGCACGCCCGACCGCGTCAATTCAGCGTGCGGGCCTACATCTTTCGTTCATCTGCAGATTCTATATTATAATCACCGGGTGTCATTTATTACGATCTTAACTGAGATATATTATTTGATCGTCTTGCGTGATACTTATACATCGCTTATCGTGGACAAAAGTTTGACTCGACTTCCTTCCATGTTACACAACCTGCTTGGAGCAGGTGCGTGCACTGCGCTAAGAAACGGCGCCCCTCGCCCTTGTGTCAACCTTGAAATAGGTATTCGCATCAGTTAGCGTGTCGACGTATATTTGGTCATGCGCACATCGGCGATTATATCATTCTGTGGAAGCGGTGACGATGTTGTTATCGGCCCACGTATATACACCTGAACAAATGTACACTGACGATTAATTTATATATGACGAAACACTGCCAATAATGGGCATCGTTTTCGGCGACATAAGCGGCTGCCCTGCGTGGCCAAAATAACTACCGTCTTTGCCACACGAGAAGCATCGCGTAAATCATTACACACGCACGCATGCACGCTCGCGCACGCGCACACGCACGCACAAACGCGCACGCGCACACGCGGCCACTCGCACGCACGCACACACGCACGCACGCACGCACGCACGCACGCACGCTCGCTCGCACGCACGCACGCACGCACGCACGCACGCACGCACGCACGCACACACACACACACACACACACACACACACACACACACACACACACTGCATAAATAGGCCATCCCGTGAAACCGGATCCTGTGTTATACTATTTTAGTTATGTGTACACGTGGTTTGCTTTCTTGCGGGTATTTGGTTATGTTTGGCAACAAAAGAGTCTGAAAAACGCAAATGAACCAGTGTGTGGTTTGTCTAAACGTAATGCACATGGCTGACCGCATTGTTGTGGTGTGAGTGCGCTTGTACATGTTTGTGGTAATGTTGTGTTTGACACATTTGCCTGATAACAATATCTATTCAAACCAGATGACCCCGCTGAAATACACTGAAATCACTGAAAAACACTACCCAGCCATTGTGTTGGTTTATTGATAGTCATGAATGGCCGTCTCGGATTATTTTTTTGTTTTGGTCGACTGTTGTTTGGTTACATGCTTGAATCCATATCGACTAATTAAATGTTTTGCTAGAGGTAGATAATTGGCTGCGGTTTAGCGATAAAACATATTACATAAGTATAAACATGTCTATACTGCTGTGTTTTCATCTGATGTTAACATCAATGCAGTGCGTTTTACGTCATCTAAAATTAATCTAATAATAAATAATCAAAGAAACCCGAGGGATGCGATACTTTAATAATGACATCAGATCACGATAGGTTCAATGTTTAAAGTAAACTGAAAAAATGTCAGTGTAAAAACTTAGAAAACTTAGTAAACTTAGAAACATAGTTGGACTTGTCGCTGCATATTGCATCACTACTGATGTAGACAAACAAAACGTGCACCACGACTGTTGTATACACTGGTCGTGTGTGTGATATCCCAAACGGAAGTTTCCACGATCATTTGAATTTGAACATTCGTTGGTGTTGTAAAATAATTATGGAGAACTAGAAAATGTTACAATGTAAAATAACAACAGACAACCAGCATCACAAATGATTGTATATCTTTAAACACACTGTCCGGGCATGCGTGTACCAGGAGTGACATTTAGTCTTCATTTTCGTGCCAGGGCAGCGATGTGGAAATCAATATTCAGTTGGCGGCGCCGTTGTAGCAAAGCAGTGTCCAAGAAACACCTGCCGTATGCGATGTTGTGTTATTAGCCAAGAGGATAGCACTGATTAACTCGTCGTAATACCGGTACACAGGGGAAATCCCACGTCGAACAGGGGATTTCCTACTAGGTGGATTTCCCCCACGTCATTCAGTTGTAAGACGTCATTGTAGAATGTGGTCCAGTAAAGTATATCCACGTATCAGCGCTGTAGTCCGGCCGCCAAGGGGTTATACCTGGAAGTATACGGAGTTTTTTTGTAGTTTCTGGTACTTTGGGGTGTACTGGTCCAGAAACTAACTACATGATGCCATAATGCCATTGAGCATTTTTTTTTTACAAACATTTAAAAAGTAAGAAATCGTCTGGGCCAAAACAATTGTCATATAGATAGAAATGAACACCGTTGCCTCTGAGTAGCGCGAAGCACAACACGTGCATTCGAAGTTTTGTGAATAGCTATTTGTATCATTATTGTTAATTAGGGATAAACGACAAGTAACATTACGTCGATGTGAATGAGTCACTGTGGAAACGATGTGAACGAGTAACGTTACTTGTCGGTTATTCCTAATTAACAATAATGATAAAAACAGTAGGTGCTATTAACAAAACTTCGAAAGCACTTGCAGTGCTTCGCAAATGCGATACTCAGTGGCAACGGCGTTCATTTCTATCTATACGACAACTGTTTTGGCCCAGACGACAAGAAAGGCTATTTTTAAAACGTTTGTAAAAAAATTGCTTAGTGATGCCAAAGTGGCATCATGCCGTTTCTGGATCAGTGCATCCTACAGTACCAGAAACCACACAAAAACTTTGTATGTAGCCTACTTCCAGGTTGATCTATATCTTGTACAGCTGGCAACAGGACTACTGTTCATGAACTAGCGGATCCTCATACAACAGAACCACGTAACAGCGTCAATATAATTATTGACTTTCGATGTGGTATCTTAGTCAAGTCCGTCTGCTAAACGTGGTGGTTGTGGCAACGATGTGGATGAACTAAAATAGACAATAAATTAACCAATCCACCCCTTTTGACAAATTCTTAACTGTGAAAATATATTCGGCAGAATGTCGCCTTATAGGTATACGTAAATTACATGTTATTATGATATATATATATATATATATATATATTGGGCAAAACGCATATGGACAGGCAACGACGTATACATTTGTGAGAAGAGTTGTGACGTCAAATCGTTTGTTCCGTCATATGGCGTCGTGAAATGACTTGTGTTATGTATTTGACATTGATAAATGTATTACCTATAGAATATTTAAAGAAGTATTCGAGTTTGAATCATACTTGACATTGTTTCCGGAGAGATTAAGAATTCTTTTTACTAAATTTAGGCTGGTAACACAAAATTGCCCATTGAAACAGGCAAATGGTTCAATATTGATAGAAATGATAGGTATTGTACTTTGTGTAATAGAAATGAGATTGGGGATGAATTTCATCTATTGTTTCAATGTAACACTTTAAGAGTCCAACGAAATATATTTCTGACAATATATTTTATTAATCACCCTAATTCTTTCAAGTTTTCTGTGTTATTTAATATTCATAGTTTAAATAAACTAATAAGAATTTGTAAGTTAATCAAAATCATAATTGGTAAGTTTAACTAACATTGACTGTTTTTATTATTTTTAAATGTTTTGAGTTCTTTCAAGTACTCTTAGTGTTGTATATATATATCCCATGCACCATTGTAGGGTGTTAGAGAATAAAACTTGAAACTTGTGGAAGTTAGATTAGCAGCAACCGAAATTACTTAAAACGATACGAAGACAGTTGTAATTTCTAGGACATATATTTTAAAACAGTCAGATTAGGAAAACGTTATTTAAAAAAAGATCGAAAGACACAAATCTAGAAGTAGGCACATAATACAACACGATAACTAACTAAACTAAAGGTTTAAAAGACACTGACACCCAGCTTCTGATGACTACAAATGACTGACTGTTGTATGGAGGGTCATGATCGACAACGTCATTAAACATGATCGACAACGTCATTAGACATCAATGACAACGTCATTAGACATCATCGACAACGTCATTAGACATGAGACCTAAAGAAGAAGAAGCAGTGTTATGTTGAAGTCATACCTCTGCTATTTCATGTCCAAATTCAAAATGCCTTCAGCAATGCCAGACACGCACTGTCGGATACCAGGAGTTTTACAGGAAGAAATAAACATGACAAATACGCCTACACTTTGGCGTTCTCACTAAAAATACGGACGAACTACACACATACAAGCGAGTTTTTATATGTCGGTTTTATCTGCCCAACGAGACCGCATGCTAACCTGGGTGTTGTGGTTACAGTTGGAATGTTACTTACAGAGCTCCTTGGATAGACAGAATATATTTCGCTGACGTTGCTAACATTTGTATGTCGTCATCGCTTAGTTAATTTTTGCTTCGAATACTATAGTTTCACAACTTTTAGTTCGGCGTGAATTATATGACATATTCTTCGTATGATGCCGTACAAGATGAGGATATAATTAGGTTCCTTTGATTCAATAGGACATGCAATGTGGTGTACTGAATCAGTATTTAAACAATTTAAGATATATATATATATATATATATATATATATATATATATATATATATATATATACATACATACATACATACATACATACATACATACATACATACATACATACATACATACATACATACATACATACATACATACATACATACATACATACATACATACATACATACATACATACATACATACATACATACATACATACATATATATATATATATATATATATATATATATATATTATACACTGTTATTTACCTGAAACGTGTACGTCATTAAAGCATTATAAGCAATATTTCCACTTTTCTTTGAATTCCATTCCCGCGAAGTACGCATGAGCACCTCGTGTAACGCTGACTAAGTGGCTAACCTTCGACACTATCATAATCGTATGTAAGACTGCAGAACGCGTTAACCACACTAAAAGATAACACAACTATGCATCAAAAACAGAATGGCCGTTTAGCAAATAGCTGTGAAATCTGCGTTATGTCTACAGGAGACGGGAATGTGTGTTGTTTTCTGACATGTCTTTTCGATAAACCACCCGTACATATCTCGTATACCTTAGATCTCCGGACAGTGCGTACACTTATATATTGTCTTGTTTCCTTGTGTGCGTATGCGTTTGACAAATCAATGCAACATAGTGCAAAAGCCTAAGCGTAAAAGTACACATAAATTTGCACATTGATGGGAAACTTCATCCATCAACACTGTTTTGAAAATGTATTCATGCTTTAATGTATGCATGTATGTATGTATGAATCTTCGAACCATATGGTTATGTATATATGTATGTATGTATGTATGTATGTATGTATGTATGTATGTATGTATGTATGTATGTATGTATGTATGTATGTATGTATGCATGCATGCATGCATGCATGCATGCATGAACGCACACACGCACGCACGCACGCACGCACGCATGCATGCATTTAGGCACACCTTTACACATCTTTTCTAATGTGCATATATCAAGAGTTTACCTTACAAAAAGAATCTTCGAACTATAAATTAACCAACTATGCCAACGCTTAAGTTCGGTGCCAGACGGGCTCTCTACACTAGCACGCCCGCCACTACAGCAGTGGATGCCACATTTCTCGACCACGTGGTGCCCATCTGTTTCCCTGACAATCTCCGTGCGTGACTTGTGAGATAATTGTTGATGGCGATTATCTTTGACGGCGGCGCCCGTGGAAGCGAGCAGCCCGCCACACATCGCGTGAGGCTCGTGGAAGGGAGCAGCCCGCCACACATCACGTGAGGCTCGTAGAAGGGAGCAGCCCGCCACACATCACGTGAGTCCCGTGGAAGCGAGCAGCCCGCCACACATCACGTGAGGCTCGTGGAAGGGAGCAGCCCGCCACACATCGCGTGAGTCCCGTGGAAGCGAGCAGCCCGCCACACATCACGTGAGGCTCGTGGGAGGGAGCAGCCCGCCACACATCACGTGAGGCTCGTGGAAGGGAGCAACCCGCCACACATCACGTGAGGCTCATGGAAGGGAGCAACCCGCCACACATCACGTGAGGCTCGTGGAAGGGAGCAGCCCGCCACACATCACGCGAGCGAGGCTTCCTGTTGCTCTGGTGTACGTCCTGACGAGGGGCGGGTCACTATGGTATATTTAGGAAGGGCATTGGGCCATGCGCCCTTTGGGTTAATTTGTTTTCCCGATTTGTTCCTGTGTTTTTTCGGTTGCGTCGCTACGTGGTAGCATGACTGACTAGGCTTGCCCCCTTGCCCCCCCCCCCCCGACCTCCCCTTTGTGGGTTCCTAGGCCACTGCTATTGTACATCCGCCTTTATTATACACGAACGCAGTGTCTTAGATGTTTTATCGGCACCCATTTTGACAATGTTTTGAACGATTCCGTTGACCAAGAAAAACGGCCGCTCTTGAAAGATAAGACATTTTTGCGGTGCCGTCATTTTGAGTGGCTGGCTGGTACCATGCACGGCTGGTACCATGGCTGGTACCATGTACGGCTGGTACCATGGCTGGTACCATGTACGGCCGTTGGCGGTAGGATTACTTGCGCAGGAAGACAATATCTAATTGCTTTTGAATGTCGTTTGTTCTTCAACGTGATGACGAATTTCTACATGCTGACATAACTGATTTTTGGGAAATCCAAACACAAAATAGCGCGCAGCATTGCAAGACATGAACTTTGCTACAAGATGAATATATGCAGTGATCCGTGCCAATGTTACTAACAAAGGTTGTTTTCACAGCTGAGTTCGGTTGAGTAGCGAAGGCTTACGCACCTAGTCTCACATGGTGTGTTGCGATTTACTGTCTCCAATTATGACGTTCGTGCCTAACTCAGGGTGCGCCAAGAAGTATCGGAGACGTGATCAATTAGTGGTCTACCGTCGCCAACGACCAGTGCAAATAGCTACTTACAACACCCACGCACCAGTTATATATACAGCTATATGTCGAGTTCCGGGAAATGTATAACTGCCAAGAAGATAAGTCGCGAAATTCGGTGGTCTTGACACGCCTATTAACAGATGTTTGTGTAGACGGCAAACTGGCTGCGTTTTTGCTTCGTCGACTCCCCGGGTTCAGAGTGTATCGCTACGTTGTGTCACGCTGCGTGTTGCACGCTGCACGCTGCATGTTGCACGCTGTATGACTGGACTTGTGTTGACTCTGTATTTAGAAGACACTGGTTGGTGCGGACGTCAACTGAATTCATTCATTAAATTTCAACCAGACGAGATCATTATTAATAAAACACTGTCATATATGACAATTAATGAATGTTGGTAGTTTATCATGTGGCAAACAAACCCAAACAGTATCACTTATATAAAGGTGTATATATTATTTCGTAATAATCACTTAAGTGCGATCAATCTAAAACACATTTAGCCACGTGCCTACATAACGGGTTTATAAAGAGTACTGGGATAATTGATTAGGTATTAAAAAAACAATACTGCATGTACTAAACTCTTGAAGGTAGTCGCGACTATGTACACACGTAGCTAAGTTAAACAGTGAAACGCCCATTTTAAGAGAGTCACGGTGACAGTGACATAGCACAGTGTAGAGTGTTTGAGGTCGTCGCTATTTATTTAATGTCTGCATGCCACTATTGCCACTATTGCCACTTCCGGTGATCTGTTCGACATGATAAGTCTTCTGTACCACAGTTATGAAGTTTCACACACATTATGATTGTAACACGTAGTATGCCTACAAAACATGTCTTATGTGTGACCTGACGTAATCTTACACGTGTCTCGTTGTACATATTCACAAATGACTGTGGCAAATGTCCTCCCATTTTCTAGTGTAAACAACATATTCATTCCCCAACGATCTACTGGGCTCATAGAAAGAACTATTACCAGCACATTCTCCTCAAATGAACAACGACATCGACAACATATTTTAAGCGAATTCTGCGCTTAATCATTTAATATTTGCCTCTATTTTTCTCTAGGCATATCAGTAAACTCCACGTTGTGTCCAGGCGTCAGGCAAAGAGTAGAACACAATGCGTGGCTTTTTACAATGCAGAAGACTTGGCATAGTTTGCGTCACTGGTAACGTTCTTTATGTTTGAAAGTATATGTACATGTTGTGTGACCTCTTGACTCGGGTACTCTATTTAAAGTTACCTCATTGTTTACATGTCGTCTGATGCCGTTGAGCCGTCAGTGCGCGATGACTTGTCACATCAGCCTCGGTAACGCGGGGGTGTCAGGCGAACCGAGTGCCCTATGTGCGTACTTCACTTTTTTTCACTTTTTTCACTTTTTTTCACTCCACCCTACCAATGACGTAACACTTTTATTTACCCCGCATTCATGATTATTAACTATAAGATATATTCATTAAATCGATACGGCAATAACATGTTTTTATAAAGAATATATTTAGGTCCTGTTTTGTAAACATACGTAACCGATAACTAAGAAGTTGCTATGTTTCAAAGTCGTTATCGTTTGTGAGAAAATGAAACAGCGTGTTTGTTGTCAGACACCTGTGCTGCGGTTGCCGGGAAAATGTTTGCGGTTAGTGATATCTGCCGCGCAAATGAATAAGTACTCGTTACACTTCACAGTGACGTTACCCCTTTGACACTGTGATCGCAGGCTTGGTTTTGCGGTTATGCTTATCGCAATCATCGAACCTATGTCGCTGATAAACGAACCAAAAATCAAGATGTGACGCAATGATTACCACGTGTATTCATCCAGACTAAAATGCGACTTCCCTATAATGTTCATTGAATAAATACGATTACACAAAACCTGTATCAAATACTGACGATCTGGCTTATGTATTGAAGGTTTGTTTTTCGTATTCATGTTGACGTTACCAAGTCACGGTGAAATGTCATATGTAGCCGAGTCAATGTGTGGTGGAGCGCAAAGACGATATGGTGCAGCGATATGTAAGACTACATTATGAATGCCAGCCAGTGTTACTTGTAGCAAGTTAGGCGTGTCATAAATGTGCAGTCTTCGTAGATCGTCAACTTCTGTAGTCGCCACTGAATGCAATCCAACGCATGTCGGACCTACCACATGTGTTGCACTTGTGGACTGATCAGATTAAGTTGATTGTATTCCGATAGGTACACACAATGTTGTTGTCAAAAGCAACAACTTCGCAACAATACCATGTTAACAGGTAGCATAAATGTTATGCGAAAATGGTCGTTCATGTCATCATATGCAAATGTTGTTTGCGTCAACACACACTCAACACAGCAAATGTTTGCGTCTATCGGCGCGACTATGTGTCCGAGTGGAGTGTTATGTTTATCCAGCAGGAAAGCAAGCTCTCGATCTATGTACCTTGCTACGCAAGTGTTGTTTATTGCGACATGCTTATATATCTAGCCAATGCTCTGTCGTGTACTAAGTGAATGGTATACAAACCTGTGCACATCGCAATAACATATTGGACACGATTCACGTATACTGTGAAAAAGTGAACTTCGAACATAGAACGTAGTTTGACTTCAACTGGAAACTTAAATACGAACAAAGACAATCGCCATGGTATGGTAAGTGCTTGTTTGTGTGGACATAACCTTAGTAAGTGTAGCTAGCTATAGGCCCAGCGTGCATGCATTCAACATAACGAGACATGCATTCAGGTTGTCATATTACTACTCTTCACAACGTTTTACATCCATTATCCGCGGTACAAATATAGCACCTTAGCTAGGTTTACCTCGTGTTCTTACCACTACGCAGATAATTACTTGTCTTGAATTGCGGGTTGGTTTTGGGTTTCGTAATGACGTCTCAATGGCTCCCGGAAACCGAAATGAAGAAGGACGTGTTTGAAATGCTATGGATTGGTTTTGTGTTCTGGTATATAACCGATTACATATCAGCGTCACCATCAATTGATGCATCAGACGCAATTGATTGTTTACACTCAACTGGCTACGTCTGTTTCGAACAATACGATTCCTCGGCCACCACATAGTTTACTATAGACGCCGACTCAAAGGCTAATTAGTGTCGTTAGTTCACTTGATGCGCTACGACGCCTTGACATGGTCAGCACGTCGGTGGTAATGTAATGCAATATGCAACCATAAAAGTTTCGCTACTGCACCAGGCTGTGTCCATCTGTTGTCCAGCGTAAACTCATGTTGAATAATGCCATTCGAGGTCACTTCGTTCACTCCGAAGAGATTACGCTCTAATCAGGTCAGATTGGTGCATTAATGTTTTGTTTACGAGGCCGCTGTCGATAGAATATAAAGCCCCGTTGATCGTATCATTCAGCGCAACGTCGTACGGGGATACGTCCCGTATTTCGTTCGGAAACATGCCGTATTTACGAGGTACCTCGGGTTAAACCCGAATTCAACCCATGTGTGCAGAACCCGAAGTGAACTGATGTAATACGTAGCATTATCTAATGCAACATTTGTACTAAATGTGGCGTCCAAAACAATCAGTTATTATTATCATCACTATGCTGTATCTCGCTGCGAATGAAACGATATATGAGGTCATAGAATCGTAGTAAATACTATCAGATCACCACCTCGCATAACTGTTTGAAACCACTTTTAACCTTATCAATGACCCGAAAGTATGTTCGGAGCGAACACGACTCCACCTATAAAGTAATTCGCTTAGTCTACTATAGTAAGCTTTTCATGTAATCCCACGTGTGCAACGTGTTCTTGTTCGTTTCTGAACTATTCTTGGCTGCACTAAACGCATGTATAGCACAGCAATCTTTATGAAAGTCAGTAACTTACGACAACCTGTATATTGATAGCTGAGTTATGCACGTATGCGTCTACGCTCGTTCACACACGTCATTAGGACTGACAAAATGTTCTCTCTCTGCCGCGTGGTGCGTATTAATAATTCTTGTTTGGAGATTGGAATAACAGTGGTAGCATTGGAATAACAGTGGTAGCATTGGAATAACAGTGGTTGCATTGGAATAACAATGGTAGCATTGGAATAACAGTGATTGCATTGGAATAACATTGGTAGCATTGGAATAACAGTGGTAGCATTGGAATAACAGTGGTAGCATTGGAATAACAGTGGTAGCATTGGAATAACAGTGGTAGCATTGAAATAACAGTGGTTGCATTTCGGAGGTTAGTTCCTAAGCGCTATATATATATATATATATATATATATATATATATATATATATATAATCACGATTCACATATAGAATCACACATTGAGGTATTGGTTCGCTTACTCCGACGTGAATGTTGTGGTTATCACGCGGAAGTTTGCCTTTGAACTGCTAGCCTATTATCACCAACCTATGAACATATCGCAAGGGGGCGGTGAATGTGACATGCAAGCCATGAGCTACTCTTAGAATGAACCACCATTCCCCCGGAGTGGGTATTTCCCTTACAATGATGTACAAACGTTGGAGCGGCGATGTGCTGCCCACAGTGATACCACATTTGACTTTCAAATAGTGAACTTTATCCCGGTCAAACAACTAATCAGATAGTTAGACCCCCAACACCTTCCTACTATAACAATTAAACCAGATAATGATACAAATCACATAACTACATATAGATGCAACGAAACGGAAGAAGGTTGCCAGATCGCGAGCTCTTGTGGAAGGAACGATATGGAGATTGATTATAAGAAAAACCGGATTTGATAAGTTTATCCATAGATTAAGATAAGCGAGCTAACTAGCACTAATGACGTTGCTCTCGTCCTGGTGACGTCGGTATATCGTCACCTGCGCATTATTTATGCGCATTTGACTAATTTTTCCTGCATGGGATCTGATCCGTGAAGGAAAGTAAATGAGGCGATAAATTTCGTTGATAGGTCCCTGTAAATTGGTTTATCAATCCTGTTGACGGGTCCGTGTACGTTGGGCGATAAATCCCGGTAGTAGATGCGAGCTAATTATGCAGTAGATTAATCGGTGATAGAGTGTTAGTGCGTCGGATGGAGATTTGGTCCACGTACTGCAGGGATGGAGAATAGTTGCATGACGATAACAGATAATTTACGACCGTGTTGCCAAAGGACGATGACGACGTATCCTAGATTTCGTCCCAGTGAAGCGATCTGGGGTGATAACTTTCGTATTGTGGAAGTATTTACTTCTGTCAACTTCTGTACCGCATCGCACGAACAAGTTGCAAACATGTTCAACAAAACATAAAATCCAGACACTAATCATTGTTCGACAGACAAAAGCAGTAATAGGCCAAAAAAGATTCGTGGCGGTGTAGGGCAGTTTAGGAGCGTCGGACTCCCATCTGAGATAACTGGGTAGCCAGAGCGTCGGACTTCCATCGAGATTACCGGGTAGCCAGTCCTCTCGCTCCCGTTAGAGCATCAACTTGACTGTCTTTCAGTGCAGGGGCCAGTTTCATGTCGCCTAATTAAACTACGCATTTGCCCCCAGTTGACTTGACGTGATTTGCGTAGCGACTACTAGGTTACAGACAGTGTTAGAGGTGGGCGAATGAATGACGTTCCAGCAGTTAATGGAAGTTGAAATTGTGTGTGAATAAATAGTTCTACCAGGGTCAAATTGCAATGATTGGGGTGGAGTGGGGGGAGTAATAAATAGTTCTACCAGGGTCAAATTGCAATGATTGTGGTGGAGTGGGGGGAGTAATTATTGGGGGTGGAGTGGGGGGAGTAATAAATCGAACGCATATGTGGATGAGTAGGTCAGTGGAATGCACAGTTAAAATCGTTATATCCACATTCGCCGCACGTGATCACCCTCGTCGCCATTGAGTCCGTTATGGTTCGCGGCTGTTATCAGATTCTTATCAGCCGCACGTTCGGACTAATCGGAATCGGGTCAAGTTCAACGAGAAAACACCGTTGTGTTGCTCCAGGGTTCGGGCGAAATACGACCTCGTCGCCGCCAATTGTTCATAGCTTATTATTAGCTCATGTGTCCGTTATTCGGACAGTTGGGCTCCTGTTTGGTGTCGCAATTGGCAGCTGTCGTTTAGATGCTGTGGATGGAGATCGTATCGACCAGGCACAAAGCACATATGTCGGTCAATTCCCGATTAGGAATTAATTATCGGGGTGGAGATATTTCGTACTGTTGTGACCAGGAGTTAGCGGTGTAAATTGCGACTCCCAAAAATCCTCACAGAAACAAGTTGGTTCTAGTAGTGACCACTTGTGTAGTTTGTCCGGAAGGCGAGAAAATATTGAAACCGTATTTAGCAAAATTTCTGTCAAAACCAATCAACGATCAATCAATACATTGGTGCATCGCGTGTCTGTCCATCTACGTGCGGCTCAGATATATTTGTTTTTCGTTGCTAGGTATTTTGAAATCAACACGTACGCATTATGTTCCAGTCCAGCTCGTATGCAATACTCTAGATCCGATCTAACTGGTGTCTTACATACAATTACAATGAATTCAGCAATGGTAGATCAGTGAACATGTTACGCTTGCCTAGACACAGCCACATAGACTCGAGTCCGCATAGTTGTGCGTTGTTCTTGTCTTCGCTCACTGTTCTGGTATACCCCCTGGTGCTCTCCTATCCCAGCCCGGACTGTAGGCAGCATGCGATCGCTTTATCCGTTCCACGAAGCTGCATGTCAGCCCGTGGGGCGGCTCCGTGTCTGTTGACGACTTTTAGTCCAATCAAGGATCACGTATACACATACACACCGATACGAACGCGTGTCTGCACGCACCTGTGCTCACTTACATACGCCCACGGGAATTGTTAGGTAATTCTGGACTGGGTGCGATCTTATTTGTTATACAACAGTGATGTCCCTGTCATTCTAGCCGCATTCCTGTTGTTTCGGCTAGTCGTTAAATACCTCAGAGTGGGCAGACAGTTGTCATTGGAAGTGTGTATGGTTGTCAACATATATAAGACTGTGCAAGATGGTTCTGTCATAAAAGTGGTCCCACGAATGAAGGTGACGACAAAGAGACTGAGAGGAAGGCTCAGGTTGCGAAGGATCAACATCAGCAGCCATCTGAGGAATTCCTAATTGGAGAATTGTGAGCAGGTGAGTAGGTGAGCAGGTGAGCAGATGAATAGGTGAGTTGGTGAGTAGGTGAGCAGGTGAGCAGGTGAGTAGCTACGACAGATTGAATAGAACGAAGGATGTCGGAACAACCCGAGAAAGACACACATGTCAACGTGTCTTCCAGTACGCCAGGTGTTGTACACAGACTTGACGGGCGGAGCGTGGGCCGGGAGCACCGGGCGTCGTGCCTAGTAACCCCTCCTAGCGGGGCGACCACCATCCCACACGACCACGCGACACTTCCGGTCTTACTTAGCGAAGGCTAGTTGGTTTGTGAGTTATTCGAGGTACTTGGCACGGTGACCAGTACACCGGGTGACCAGTACACCAGGTGACCAGTACACCGGGTGATTTCTTTAAAATAGACTCTACGTCCATTCTCACTGGACAAAACGAAGTTTTGATAGTGTTTGTTGAATTCCATCGGACATCCACACCAGACAAACCCGTCGGACGCCGAACAACAGTGTTTGTCCGCAAACCACGGATTTACCAGCTTCATTCATCAAAAGATCACATACGTTTACATAACGTCTCCAACGCTTGTATATTATACAGAAGGTAGTCTAGCTGTACATATAACCAGCATAGCACACATTTATGTGCCGTTCCAATAATTGTCCCACTCGTTCGGAAAGTTGATACGATAATTGGTATATATATATATATGTATATATAATTTCCGAGTTTGTCTCAGCCGTGTGCCATTACTGTTTTCCGGCGCTGATTTCCGAAGGTTATGTTCAACAGTGCACAGTCATGCGGGGATCCAACACATCATGCGGGGATCCAACACATCATGCGGGGATCCAACATACTGCTCTCTATGCAGACATGAGTTATTGTAGAACTCCTCTCTGTCTGCACACAAGTCTTTTGATTAATCGACAGTACCCAGTGTGCTATTTGTGCTATTTAGTGATTAGTGCGCATAGGTGACTTCTAGCATTACGAACTATTCGAGAGATACTTGCGAAAGACGGGTCTGCGTGGAGGTCAGACTACATTAAGCTTCAGTGAGACAACGGCAACGGTTGAGCTTAGACTAGCAAAGTACTTAGAACACAACCATTATGAGTTAAGCGAGATCACTATAAGGTGAACAGGTCATGTTAAGTACTTTCGGGATTAGTCCGTGCATTCAGTGGTATTTATGCTGATACGTCATTTAAAATGTGTTCCATCGAGTAATATTCTTTCTATAAAAGCGCGTATCTGGCGATCCATTGAAACTTTTACTGGACGTTTTTCTCTACATATAATGCTGACAAACCACCCATATCAAGTGGCCTTCGATTAAAATGATATTGTTTTGAACACGAACTATGGTCAATGTTACCCCGTCCTCCGAGGTGTCGGTTCGTTTGCGTATGAGATTATTGCCATTCAAAACTGCACGACGGCTGATTGCATATTACAGAGAGGACAACCGGGATATATATTCAAAAATGCTGTCCGCGAGAAGGTGATCTGGTGATGGTTAACTGATACATTGGCCCACAAACGCCATGACAAAGAGCCGCTATCACTGAGAGGCACACTCACACGCAGACGTACCCCTTATCGGACGCTGAGCGATGAACAGTCGAAATAGTTTGGGCTTTGTTACGTAACAGTATCTGTAATTAAGATTCCCCACATGTCATATTGTCATTCTTGTAACAGTACCCATAAGTTATATGCCCATTACGTTTGATTTATGGTTATTATTATCGAAGAGATAGAGAAAAAGCAATCGGTGCACGTACAAGTCTACACAGGCAAACTGGTGCACGGATGCCGGTGTGCACCTGCGAGTAACGCAACGAACCCCAAGGCACGAACACCTGCACTCCGAGTTACATAAACTTAAAAAAACATCTGAGCTGACAAGTGAATGTCAACACACACCCTCGGCTACTGCTGACACACGGGTCAACATTGCGATGCGGTGACACAGGAATAGTGCCGCGTTACAGCGTTACGCACTGATAACACCGCGCCGGGCTTAAAATACCACTTTTTTGGTTTACTGCCTGCTCATAAAACTGCGGCGACCTCTCTGTCCTCTCTGTCGCATTACGCGTTTATCTTCAACAATATGAAGTGGCAGAAGGCTTAAATGAAGTGTAGTTCTAACTTTGAATAGTTGTGAAATGCTAAGAGAAACATTTACCTAACTTGTGCATTGTAGATTGTGCATAAAAAGACCTCATTCTCTCTGACGACGATACATTGTTTGATTAAATTAAATACGGATAATGCGTATAGTATACGTGTTGTGCATATGTAAAATATATAACTATGTACAATGGATGGCCATACATAGACCGTTAATGGCCGCCTGTAGACAAGCCAATGGCTTCCATGTCCACGTGTCACACAGAGCGCGTTGCTGTGTGCAGTCATGTCGTGTTAAAGCTTGACACGGGACCAAACCTATCCGCAAGGGAAGTGCTTCTTGTGCGGTCGTGACTGGTATACAGATGTTTAATTTTATTATGCAGATGATGCAACATTATCTAGCACTTTAAAAACTTCTAACAAATAAGAGTTAACTTATACAATTTAACGGAACCAATCAAAAAAGGAATGATTATCAATTTAATGTCACCACAATGGACGCTTTTGTCCGTAATTATATTAAAGTGAGGAGGTTTTGTCCGGACGAATTTTTTCTGGAGGGGGTCTGTCCGGGGAGGGGGTTGTCTGAAGGGGGTTATATCAAGAGGGTGTTTTATCTGAGTGGTGTATATCCGAAGGTTTTTTCCGGAGGGTGATATGTCCTGGATTCGCTGACTACAGGCGTGTGTTACAGACCGGTCCAAGTGCGGGCATGGGCATGCAGAAGCGACAAGCGCAGTTGTTGGGCGTGCTGACCAGAAAAAAAGCTGCATAACCAAGCGTGGGTTGTGTCAACGTTGGGCGTGTGGCTTCGAGTTCAGATATGTCACAGTAAATATAGAAATGAAACAGATGAGACCGATTAGTCTTCGCGCAGTAATTGGAGCGTGGCTGAATACTGCAATTGTTGCCAGGGGGTGGGGTGTAAAGCGCTTTGAGCGGTACTACGGACTGGATACCGCGCTATATAAACATGTACCTTTATCATAAATTATTATATCTTCGCGGTTCATTAAACTTGACTAGCGACAGTCCGATTAATACGATTGCGCGTGTATACACAACAAACGATTTACATGGACCATTTACAGATAACAAAACACGGATAAATTGGGAATTGAAGGACAAAACAAAGATTACAAGAATGACATTTGCATGCCAGCCAAACACATGCCAGCCAAACACAAAGATAAACGCAAGCTTCAAACATTATATTGACACAAAATGAACAGGTAAATGGGTATACTGACGAAATTAGGTCGAAACTATTGCGAAATATAAAGTTACCTTGAGGGAGGTTTGGCTACAACTATGCTTCGATGGCGGCAGACGTTCTGATGGTGGAGATAACGGTCTTATCTTGTTTTATCTTATCGTGTCATTTGAATGAATGATGTGTATGCTTCTTTCGTTGTATATCCAAAAAAGTGCAACTAATTTGCAGCATATGTATGCGTCTTTGTCCGCATTGTAATAGCATAATAAGCATTGCTAATGTTGATCGTCATATATGCGTACAAGCACATGCGGATGTTATGACGAATACTTACAAACAATTACCTTCATGTCTGCTTCGTGTAAAAATACAAACACATGCACAGAAGTCGTTACATCAGATCAACAACAGATGGTGGTACATCCAGGGCACTTTAGGTATATACTTTTTTTGTACAGGCGGGTCCGATAGAGGACGCTGCGATTACGATCAATTATGCAACGGAACAACATTGAGTGGCATTTAATGACAGAGCGCTATGCTGCGCTGCGTTTACTTTTTATTGGTCGCAGGCTCATTTGTGTGACGTTTTTCTTGTTACGAAATGTAAAAAAAAACGCAAACAGAGAACCCGCCAACACTAACAGACAATCACGGCGGCGGCGGCGGCGGCGGCGGCGGCGGCGGCGGCGGCGGCGGCGGCGGCGGCGGCGGCGGCGGCGGCGGCGGCGGCGGCGGCGGCGGCGGCGGCGGCGGCGGCGGCGGCGGCGGCGGCGGCGGCGGCGGCGGCGGCGGCGGCGGCGGCGGCGGCGGCGGCGGCGGCGGCGGCGGCGGCGGCGGCGGCGGCGGCGGCGGCGGCGGCGGCGGCGGCGGCGGCGGCGGCGGCGGCGGCGGCGGCGGCGGCGGCGGCGGCGGCGGCGGCGGCGGCGGCGGCGGCGGCGGCGGCGGCGGCGGCGGCGGCGGCGGCGGCGGCGGCGGCGGCGGCGGCGGCGGCGGCGGCGGCGGCGGCGGCGGCGGCGGCGGCGGCGGCGGCGGCGGCGGCGGCGGCGGCGGCGGCGGCGGCGGCGGCAGCCACAGTCGCGGCGGCGGCGGCAGCAGCAACTACAACAACAGACTAGTTGATTTTCACGATACGTATAGATGACCGTCTCGTTATCGTGCAAATCTGACCGAAATTACACATATATTCGGTTATTGGTTGATCTATCGATATTGAATATTGATTGACATGCGTCCCCGTAATTATTCGGCCGTCATGCTGAAACCAGGAGTGAGATGACGACAGTTTGGATATCGCGTTAAGTTTATTAACCTCGTCCGGTCGCCCCGTCGCCCCGTCGCCCCGTCGCCCCGTCGCCCCGTCGCCCCGTCGCCCCGTCGCCCCGTCGCCCCGTCGCCCCGTCACCACACAGCATTGTTTGTTGCATGCAAAAGGGTTACTTTTATTTGCACCCTTCTCGTTATCGTGTGCTATCAGGGTGTTTCCCAATTTGTTGACAACCCCTACTCCCGACCCCGACCCCCGACCCCCACCTCTACGCCCCTCCCATCGTGTCGCTCCACGGACACACTCAAGGCCGATCGAGGTCGATAAATATCGTGTTTCGTACATTCTACCAACGGCTGTGTGGCTGTTTATGCTCAATTGTGTCATTAGATTAAGTAAGTACGCCTCCTCCTCCTACTCATTCTACTCCTCCTCCTCCTTCTCCTCCTCCTACTCCTCCTCCTCCTCTTCCTCCTCCTCCTCCTCCTCCTTCTCCTTCTCCTTCTCCTCCTCCTCCTACTCATCCTCCTTCTCCTTCTCCTCCTTCTCCTCCTCCTCCTTCTCATCCCCCTTCTCCTCCTCCTCCTACTCCTCCTTCTCCTTCTCCTCCTCCTCCTTCTCCTTCTTCTCCTCCTCCTCCTCCTTCTCCTTCTTCTCCTCCTCCTTCTCCTCCTCACCCTCCTTCTCCTCCTCCTACTCCTCCTCCTACTCCTCTTTCTTCTCCTCCTCCTCTTCTTCCTCCTCCTCCTCATTTTCCTCCTTCTCCTCCTCCTACTCCTCCTTCTCCTCCTCCTCCCTTCGTCGTCTTCTTCGTCGTTCCTTGTTTTCCCTACGTCTTCGTCTGTCCTATTCATACCGCACACGATGATTTCTGGTACAACCCGTTCACTTCCTGCGGAATTAACCTCAGATTTGTAGATGTAGCAGGAGAGTCGGCAGATATGTTGTAGGGGTTATGCCTGAGTTAGACTTCCTTGTGTGTTACGAATGTAGGGCATAATAAGTTTGGATAGTAAGTTTTTAAAAATTCATATGATCTGACTAAATTAAGTGCATTTGAGCAGGGACATTGTCAGGTTTACTAATAGAAGCTGTTGATGAGAGAAATGAGATTTTTCGATGGTTTCAATAGGCGGAAGGATATTTGGGATTGTATTGGCCACTGGACACGTGTGCGACGTAATTCGTGTCAATGTTGGTAAACATTGGCGGGTATCGCAAATACAGGCATTTTAGCAAGAGCTAGAAGTGTCTAATTTCTACAGAACTCGACCAGCATGTGATGACAGCGCCAGGTGAACAGTTTTAGAATGTTTGATGGTCACGTTTTCTTACAGTCATGCAAAGCGTTAACATGGCCACCAGTGGGAAAGTCAACAGTAGGCTGAATGCTATAGTCAGACAACCCCAGGCAGTCGGCGCCGGGCTTCGTTCACTGGCGTCCGTAGGGTCTGTAGGGGCCAACACCACTACGCCACCTGGCGCTCGGGGCTGTGGTTAGTGAAGGCCAGTGGTTTAGTGAAGGCCATTGGGTTAGTGGGTTAGTGGGTTAGCGACAACACCAGTTACTTCATCAGATCAATACCATGTTTATTTATTTGATAAGATACGGTTCTCTGCCATTGACCAAAGTTGCAATGACACATCTAACAATGCGTACTTATGTACGAAATTATACAGTTTAGCTGTATACATATCAACAGCGGTTGATAAAGCGACCACATAAAACAGATACATGTAATGTTTAAAAACTATTCCACGAGCACGGTTGGGAATTATATAGTCTTCCTCTCTCGCTTCGGTCGCGCTCCAGTTGAAACACCACCTAGCTTTGGCGGATGTTAACTTGATATGGGTGTGCCCACTTACCTGAATACCGGTACCTATTTCTGTGTTCGACGTGTGGATACTCAGCAGGGTCCGTGTCGTTGAGTATTGGTTTAATGCGCCGTGTTTGCATGCAGTCCCATAACTTATCGCCCTTTCCAAAGTATGATAATACTGTGAGTGAAATCTGTGCTGAAATCAGGGTCCATAATTTGTTTAATATTACTTTCCGAAGTAACAAGAGTGATTGTATAGCCAACCTCTTGGACAACCTCAGAAAAGCCATTGATTGTGGAGCAATTATTGTTTTTTTCAGTGTCAGTATATCTTTATACTGATAATTTACATACTGTTTAAATTGGCCCATATTGCGATTGGAATCATGTTAGAGTTTGCATATATATATATATATATATATATATATATATATATATATATATATATATATATATATATATATATATATATATATATATATATATATATATATATATATATATATATATCCCTGTTTGCACGTCATCTTTGCTGCAATCGTGCTGGAGACACGTGCTGGATTCGATATCATATTCCGCTAGAATCTAAAACGTCCAGGCCTATGTCCAATAACTCCGTCAGCGGCCCCGCGCTCGTATTGACGCCTCGGTGTCCCGATGACACGGCCAGGACACGCTCGTTGCCCGCCGCGCAACAACACGCTCGGCCGGCCGGCCGGCTAATCAGTACCGTGCGCGGCGCCAGATCGGCTTATTTGCAGACAGGGTCGAGACCGCTGCCTGAGCTTCGACCGACGGAGTGTTTAGCGAATTCACGCGAACGTATGTAAGTGTCATTAAGCCATGCCCGAATTTTGATTAAGTGTCTGGATTATTGAATTGTATGTTGTGTTGTGTTTATACGTTGGTGACCAGCGTGTGTGCCTGTGCACCTGGACGCGGCGAGGTGACCTGGTTGTGGTGGCCTGATGCATTGACCTACAAACACAATGTCAGCGTACCGCGGTATATGTATATATATAGAGAGAGTATGCATTACCGCTGATGTTCCTTCAATGCATACGTAATTCTTTGCACATTTGGATTCGTTGGTTTGACGTTTACCTAGAAATAACATCTCGAAGCAACTTCTAGGCGCACTTCTAATATGCATAAATATATATTTGAAGGGATGTTGGTTTTTCCGTGGTTTGTACGTCGTAGAAACAATGTGCTCCAGATGCTTTGATCGTAGAAAACACTTATCCCGGTAATGTGTACAAACTGTACGTAATAAACATGTCGAACCTTGTTCGGTGCTCGATTACCCTCGTGGCCGAATCCTGTGCCTCGATGCAAGCGTCGATCGAGGGGCCACCCCCAACGCACATACACACATCTGCTGTTGCAATACACTAAAAAACGCTACTAGATGACGCGTAAATTCGCAGCGATAAAAATTGGTCCTTCAGCTAATGTTTACAAACGTCTTATTTTGTGCTGTTATTGCGTTGTCAGTGACAAGGAGTTACGTTACCCGATGTCGTTGGATTAACTCCTGCGTGTCATCGGCGCTGCGAACGCTACGGACTAATTAGTATGGCTTTACTCGTAAGTGCTAATAGGGTTGTCGAACGGCGAACCCACCAGATCGAGTCCATCAGTGCTAACGTTTGTTTGAACGAACATCTACGTGATCACATATGTTCTTGTGTAGGCAGAGTCACCCGCCCCTGTACTGGTACGTAGGGGCGGGTGACTTCGGAGCATTATAAAAATGCGATTAACAGGGCAATAACACGTCTTTAATGACACATATGTATACCATTAAAGTTACTTGACAATAACCATGCATAAATTTTAAATTATGACGTTTTGTGATGAAAACCGTAACATCACGTGACGTCGTGCGCGGGTTCATTTTAGAAAATATCGCACATTAGTCACGATAAACGTACTTATAATCATAACCATAATATGGAGGATATTTCTGTTGCTACTTGACACCAATGTGCAGATGGTGTATCAAGAAACACACATGTGAAACGGTTAGTACGTATATGTTTTAAATATCAAGTTATTTAATTCCGACACGGAATTGTAGCGGAACGAGCAAATCGACGCTTAGTGTTTAAGGCCCTAGTCCGCCGCTCATATCCGTCAGTACTAATGGATGTTTAAGGCCCTAGTCCGCCGCCTCTATGTAATGACTCGGCAACGATGCCTAGTTCGTAGGACAGCCAAGCGAGGGCCTCCCTGATCAGCGTTTTAACAGTAACATGGATGAAGATCCAACTGATCGTGTCCGTCAGTACTAATGGGTGTTTGGACGATGGTCAAACATACCATGGTCATTAATCTAATGAGAGTTCGAACAGTAACCCCACTGATCATGCGCGTCATTGCTAATTGAGCGCGCAAACTATGGACCAACTGACCATGTCCGTCAATACTAATAGAGGGCTGAAACGATTACCCAACTGGCCATGTATATTAGTGCTAACACGACACTCCAACACACCAACAGAACCAGTACTGAAAGGGCAAACAACTCAACCCTTGAGATGATGTTGATACGGATGCAGGTGTCAGTGCGGTCCCGTTGCTACCGCCCTGGTATGGTGCTTACCGTCGAGTTGCGCGGTCGTTCTGGCACCGTATCAAGACGACCCTCGCCTCGGCGCATCCTCGACAGGTGTTGTGAGACTGTTGCCAAACCCCGGTAGAGCGAGAGCGTTGGCTTGAAGAGCTTGCAATAAGTAGTCGGCTGTGTCACTGGTAGGAATATCAGTTCAGAAAAGTCATCGTAGACATATGTAGGCCTGTGATCTGTTCGCCAATGTAATAGGTCTGCGCGGTACCGAATAAGGCTATTTGTCCAGACGTTAAACCCTATTTGTTCACACTTTAAACCCTATTTGGTCACACTTTCAGCCAATCATTACAGCAAAATGTAACCACATTACTACAGAAAAACGCCATAAGAATAAAATTGCATAATATAAAAGGTATTCAACTTACAATTACGTGTGGCGTCCATATGAGTTATAGACATACACTATACTGCAAATGTGCAATCCAATAAACACATACCCTGTGAAAACGCTAATACAGTGTGACTTGTGTTACCTGTCAAATACGTCACAATTTGACAGCGACAGATTATGCAGTAAAATGTCATTACGAAGTGCGTTATAGTAACCTTTAATCGTCATTCGCCATCTTCTGTGTTGTCCTGTAGCTGTTTAGATGGACATTAGAAATGAGAAGTGCTTGTATGAAGAACATCTATGTCACTCTCATAAATTATTTCTGAAACAAATGCCGGTGATGTCCCAGATACGGCGCTTTTGTGCAGTGTTCATAACACATTACGTGCAATTCAATCCTATCAGCGGGATGTGGTATCACTTGGGGGCAATGGCAGATAATTCAGACCAATTAATGGTTTTCATTTGTGAAGCACAATCAACAATATCGAGCGAACAGTGAATGTTTGTGTTGGTACCAAGTGGGTTTTTATCCTCAGCAGGTGACCTTTTTTCTCGCAAAAGAAACGAAAGAGGATATTGTGGTGTTGACGTGCGTGACAAAAGCCTATTTGTTGGTTTGCGTGATGTCACAGGGCCTGATTAACAAACGTGTGCCAATTAAATAATACGAGTACGTATACCACCGATTAAATAATACGAGTACGTATACCACCGATTAAATAATACGAGTACGTATACCACCGATTAAATAATACGAGTACGTATACCACCGATTAATTAATACGAGTACGTATACCACCGATTAATTAATACGAGTACGTATACCACCGATTAATTAATACGAGTACGTATACCACCGATTAATTAATACGAGTACGTATACCACCGATTAATTAATACGAGTACGTATACCACCGATTAAATAATACGAGTACGTATACCACCGATTAATTAATACGAGTACGTATACCACCGATTAATTAATACGAGTACGTATACCACCGATTAATTAATACGAGTACGTATACCACCGATTAAATAATACGAGTACGTATACCACCGATTAAATAATACGAGTACGTATACCACCGATTAAATAATACGAGTACGTATACCAACGATTAATTAATACGAGTACGTATACCACCGATTAAATAATACGAGTACGTATACCACCGATTAATGCACATCTTATGTTTGTTGGTACTATACAAATGTTGTTGACATTGAAGGAGACGTTGATTACATCGGTAGACAAAGTATGTGTCTGATGTAAGACTGTGGTGGAATACAAACTACAACAAAAAAAATTATGTAATTATGGCTGACATCACCGTCGTCGGCGTCATCATCGTAACGATATTAATAGTAACGATAATAATTATTATTATTATACTCGTCAGAATCGTTATTATCATCATCCTTATCACAACCATCGCAACAGTCATCAATTTAGTCGATATTATTATCATAGTCATTCCGTCATCACAGTAATCATCATTATTGTCGTCGTCGTCGTTAGCATCATGCCAGTTATTATCATTAAACATGTACTACGCGAAAATAACTTTTTTATTTGAAACTCATCTATTCACCCTACCAAATTTAAGACACCGATATTACTCATCCATTTATGTAATCTTGGGTTAGACTTTATCGCTGTTGTACGTGATTTGTGCCTGCCCCGTGTAAATCTTCCACCCTGGTCTCGCCTTACGAGATCACGCGTCCAAGTGATTGTCGCCGGACGTTTCTGAATAACATATGCTAATTGACGTCGTGTTCAGCGTGGTACGCACTTTACTAGACAAACAGTCATTACGATCCATGTTTTCCCTGCAACTGTTCTGTGTGCTTGTCGTGTCTATCGCTGCATGTGTCTGTCTAAAAAACAAAAGACGCTGTAAGGTCAACAGTTGATCCGTATTTAACAAGTTGAATTCAAGTTAGTGTGATCAGGAAACCAAAATGAGTTTAAAACATGTTCACAATGATTTGTTTTATACGCAGCCTTAAAGAAACATTATTATTGATACCAGAAATAGTGTTCCCGCCGCTGCTAATGTAGGTAGTTTTTGTTTTTGCGCTTCTGAAATCTTACGGTTTGTGTGTGTGTGTGTGTGTGTGTGTGTGTGTGCGCGTGCGTGCGTGCGTGCGTGCGTGCGTGAGTGAGTGTGTGTGTGTGGGGGGGAGGAGTGATTAAACAAATTAATTTGGTAAACACAACATCTGTACCACAAATCGTGCATTGACGCAATCCACGATATAAAAGATATGTGTAGGGTAGAGGTGGATGTAACGTGCATGTGGCCGTATAACATATCAACATTAGAATACCTACGTCACGTTCAATATGATGTGAACCCACCCGAAGATTTTCTTACATGACCAGTTGTACCAATTTAGCGATGTCACTTATTAAAGTCGACGTGGGACGAAGACACGTGACACCAGATGGGCGGACCAGGGTGCTCGGGTGAGCTGCATCATCGATGCAGTGTACCTCGAACACGATGATTCAGTGCACATTCAACAGACAACGCCCGGTGATATCACCACTGCCCGAAACGCATCGAGTGTTTATCGTAAGCAGTAGTAGAAAACACAGCACGTGACGGAAGCCGTCCTCATCCTAGCGGTGTTTACGTCCGCGGTGGCACTAGAGCGCGTTAGCCGCTGCGCTAAGTGGGCGAGCCTGCCACCGCTATTACATAAGCGCGCAGCGCCGGAGACCGGCATTTTGAGGACAAGCTTCAGTGCTCGGTAGGCGCACACCGTATCGGCGCCGTTAGACACTCGCACTCCGCTCAGTGGTCGCCGGCTCGCTACTCCGGCAGTACCGATAGTGCCGTTACTACCCGGCAGTACGTTTAGTACCGTTACTCGCGGTCGGAGGACAGAACCGCGTAATCATCAGCATCGCCGTTTATCGTCAACTACAGCCTATACATGGCCTGGTAAGATCAGTTTTAATTCATTTGACGGGGGTTGACCAAGAATGTGTGTAGGGTCTTTGGAAAGAGCAGTATTCCAATTCAGTATAGCAAAAAATATTATCCCAAAGCCATTAGGAACCATGGCCAACCCCTCCCGTAAATACTCCACTGATTGGGAGGCAGACATGCAAGATGGGGTCGTGTGTTTAACGTCCGTTGTTGTCGATTTGCGTTGACTCGTCGAGTATTGCCCGCGATGTTGATAAATAATTGATGCATTAATAGATATACAAACACGACCCTGGTCGTTGACCATCTGCTCCAAATCACCGGCTTCGTAGGTTGGATACTGGGTTGGAAAACAGCAAGACGTCGTTTGTTAATCAGATCGCTGTGTGATTTCCTATCACTAGTTTGCGCTGTCGTTTTGCCGTTGAACAGGTAATTGATAGCACTAGAGTAGACTCAATTGTCAACATGACGCAGTCGTGGCGTCAGTAACGGACTGTCGGGTATAAGGTGCGGCGTCGTTAGTCAAGCGAGTGTGTGCGTTCGTGTGTGCACGCGAGCGAATATATTATGTGATGCGTGTTGCCGAAATACATAAATACTACGTAAATGCTGGCTGTACAGTGGTTCAGTATAGCATGCGTGGCAATGGATGGCTTAAACACGATATTGGTGCGGGCGAAACGTAAAGTGAGTTATTAGGCGATGAGACAAAGCACGTGTGGCCGTTTAGGTCTTTTCGTACATCAAACCCCGTATGGAGCAGTTGAAGAGTAGCTGTAGCATATGATACGCGACAGTGGTAGCCTATAAACACTGTGTCATTCTTCACTCTCAGTCATAGCAATGTTAAACAATTGCAGCTCCGTCAAAACGACATATTTTAACAGCATAAAAGTCCCTTCTCAGTTGATTTAGCCCTTCGCGAATCAGGTTTGTTGATGTTTAAATATGTTGTGTGTGAGCAGTTTATCTAGAACACAGTCGGCTTATTAAAAGAGTGCATGCTATTGTCGAAATCATCGAACTAATGGACTTTGGTCGTAGAGCCGGACTGCGTTTGCCTTGTTTCGCCGATTTTTTTACCTAATCCGGTCAAAAATAATTCAATAACTTGTCCGATGATTTCGCATTTGCATAAACGAGCCAGCATGTCGTAGTGGACACTAGAGCCAGCATGTCGTAATGGACACTAGAGCCATTACAGGCCCATTACATTTAAGATGTTCTACTCTTAGAAACTAGCACATTCAAAAACATATTTTCTTATGGTGAGAATGAATAATTATTACTCTCATGCAACGAAATTTGAGTTGTCGTCCGGTCCTCGGACGACTAAGGATCAGGAGTTTTGACAACTTTACGAGGAGGTATTTGAGATTCGATACAATCGCGTGATCGTTTGCTTATCTTCGCCTTGCCACGAAGCCATTGGGACGTATTCTCTGTCCCGAGTGAGTCATATGTGGTCATTATATTCTTCGACGAATTCGGCTTAGCGGCCGGCGAGATCGTCTAAATATAGAGACGTGTTGTCGTCAGTCGGTGCAGGTAGGCATATGATTCGAGGGCTCGTTCACATTTCGTAGCCGGCGGCTGTTTGGGAGTAAACCACGAACGAATATTTGATCAAATAAGCACCTGTTGATGTGACATTAGTGCACTACGGTAATCGAACGTGATTTGACACTAGATACACTTTAAAAAATCAAATGTTTCCCCTGGTTGTATTATATTATATATATATTGTATTATGTCTACAAAGTTCCATGTCGCTACTGTCGTTGATGTTGTCATTGCAAGTCGCGCCGTCGTCTGCTACTAAAACTGCAGCTACAACAGCAGCTATTCGTGCCTTTGTTTGCAAACTGAATTAGGTCAAACGAAAAAAATCATTATGGAAGTTTCAAGCTGGCTCGGCTTGATAGAACATTTTGCGAGGGCCAGATTCGCTTAATATGATGAACTGCAAGGTGTTAACGCGTAGGCTGCACGTTCACAGTTGCGCAATGCCCGGAAATGTCCGCTGCCTAGACACCACCATGCTCGGCATAGTTATCGTTCTACACGTATTAGTCATAGCGAGCTGCCGTAGCGTGACGATTGTCGGGCCGGCGTGAACTTGAACTATTTTTACAAAGTTTATTGAGGGGACAGTGTCAACATCTCGACTAAGGGCGTTTTCAATTTAAGCGGTGCTCGTGAAAGGCGTAAACTACCGCTGAATCGCGCATCGGTAACGCAACGGCCCCGCAACTGCGGCCCGCGCTTTTTTTGTTCGTCCCCAACACTGGCTCCATTTACAGATCGCCTATCTGCACTCGCATCGCTTGCGCCTGTCAAAGACACTATAGGCACACAGTGATGAGGGCGCTCTTTGACCTTGACCGTCGAGGCAGGTCGACTTTCGGTAGCACAAGAACCGGGCGTAATGCATGTATTTGTTTATCAGTGTTTTCTTCTACCGGGACGACAATGAGCCGACGTGACAGCGGGTTCACCTCTTGCGAGATGATCGATGGGCCATTTCCAAATATACACACATAACGTAATCGTATTACCGTATGACAAAGTGAAGGCCTAGTGTTGACTGAACACAGCTTCTTGGAACAAAAACTTGCGTAGTTGTTGCGTGTTCTGCCAATGTCGCGCCATCCTGTTGTTGAACACGATCTGACGCCCCCCCCAGCCGTCAGTCAAACGGCCGATCCGTCGGTGATTGGACTCTCTGTCTATTGGACCGCGTCAAATCTTTGAGTCTACTCTTGCGCACTTCCTCGCCATAAATATCATAGACACACAAGTGACGGAATGAATAACAACACTTTGCATCACGTTGCTGGGCAATCTATAACACCTTACTCTCTCAGGAGTAAGTAGCAATATGTGTGAAAAGTGAACGGAATATAAAGAACTAAAGCAACTACGCCATCGTGAAAACAAATAAAAAAAAAAAGAACGCTTTGCTCTCCGGCTAAACGACAAATGATCCAGGGACCACAATGTCATGTCCCCTCAGCAGTAAGCAATGCAGAACAAATTGTTTTCTTGATACATTTACGTCACGTAGAATGTTGCCTCCTGTGCCTCCCGGTCTGGGCGTAATCATTTACGTCACGTATAATACCGCCTCCTGTGCCTCCCGGTCTCGGCGTCGTCATTTACGTCACGTAGAATACCGCCTCCTGTGCCTCCCGGTCTCGGCATAATCATTGCCTCGAACTCTGTCAACATACCTGCCGAGAGTACGTGACGGGAGTCGAGTGGAGAGCGGGTGTCCCTCTCTCCACACTGCTATTGACTCATTGTCAGATTACGGCGGCTTCTGACGTGAGTTGTGATATGTCATCAAGATAAAGTGCATGTTGACACATGATTATGCCGCGCAGTCGCAGCAACTACTGTGATTGCGTAGTCCTGAATTCACACCCAATCAAGGACACATGTCGGAAACGTCCGTTTATCTCGATGTTTTCTTTTGAAAAAACGTGCCTTGATATCTAAAAATAAAGATGTGTTTTATTGGCAAATATGTTTTCCAAAAAAAGCAACCTACTCATTTAACCACTCATCGGAGTGAAGCTGTGTGTTACTCCTGCTCCTAATTTATAGGAGGGTTAGTTGTCTAAACTGTAATGAATAGCCGGTTTCAAGGTTACAACCACATCTGAGAGTTGGCTCAATGCCCCCGAACGAGTAACTATAGAACCAGTGCCCTGGAAACAGTGCAGGCCGTCATATAGATGTCTCATAAAATGTTGTGTACGACCGTGCGGCTTGGCGGTTCGCAGGGCAGGAATGTACGAATATAAACCGCTCATAATGTGGCTGAAAGGAAAACGTAAAAGTAACCGGCGACATAAATACGTCTCTGCCCCAGTTTTGCGAACAATGGACGGTTTCGGGAAAGTAGACGACGCACTGGTACGATCGGAAACTGACTGCGATACATGTATCGCCGATAGGAGAGTATGTTGATAAGGAGAACATACATTCTCAAATCATGCGGCTGATTGAATATAAATATGCGGCCTGAGCGCCAGACCAAATCAAGATTAGCGGTGAGAATGTTTTGTTGCCAAGAATGCGAATGGACCACGATTGTGTTCACGTAAACGAAGGTATTTTATGGGCACAATATCAGAAGCGTGCGTAAGTGTTCACTAATGTGAGCCAATAATTTCCTCAATAGTTTCGTAGATAAGTTTGTACGTCCTGCAAATAATGCAGTTACCCACCTGCTTAGAAGATCAACATAGTTGGAGGTAACGTTTGTGACGGTAACCGTGCCACGAACAATGAAGGTTGTTTAGTGTGAAGTGCACAGACACAGTTTCAAGACGTTACGTCAACCGATGCACCAGTCGTTCCGATGCCCGAGGAAGCTACGTGTTGTTACGTATCCTCGCCGGTGGTTGTGATGTGTGCGGTCTGCCTTGGTCATGGGTGGAGCTCGAGGGTGTCGCAGGGTCGGGGCACCCATCGGCAATGATGCAGGTGGTCCGGCCATTACTCTCTGGAAAGTAGCGATTCGGATGCCAGTTGAGCATCCAACCACCGTCGTAACAGATATACGCACGCACGCACGCACGCACGCACGCACGCACGCACGCACGCACGCACGCACGCACGCACGCACGCACGCACGCACGCACGCACGCACGCACACACACACTCACTTGTGTCCACGCACGCACATGTGAAGTTTGCGGCTGTATTGTAGTTGACATTTAAGTACACTTATCAATGTATCTTCTTTTATGAAAACTGTAGTAATTTGTATTCACCCTAATGACGTAATGTGTGCTCTCTGCTTGCAGTGATATGCTGGGGGTGCCAATGAGAAGCCACATAGCGATGGTATCACTCATCAAACCACCACAAGACCTGAACCTCCCCGACAGCGGCGCGGCGGCCACCAACAGTTACTGTCGGTCGCCGACCACGCGGATCGGGACCCGGACCAAGTCGTCGAGCAACCCGATGAGTCCGGTCGAGAGTCCGGGCGGGCGCCGCATGCCTCAGCGGCCACGGTCTGCGGCCAGCAGCCCCGGCTCCTGGGAGGAGTCGTTCCTCGAGCTGTCCCGCGGACTCGAGCTCATTTGTGGCAGTCCGAAGCAGGAGCGACGGCACCAGCACGCGACGGCCGGCAGCCCGCGACGACAGATCCGCCGCGGCACGAGCGTGCCGTTGATCCCGCGCGTCGGCCGGTCGCTGTCGACGGGCAAAGTGCCGGACGACGGCACGACGGCCCAGTTGTACTGCCCCGTACGCGTGAAACACGAGGAGAGCGAGAACAAGCTGAGTGAGAAACTCGCTTCCATCTGCAAGACGGACCGTAGTCCGAGTCCAATTCCCGCACCGGAGCCGACGACGCAGCGATTTACGATCCGACCGGAAACGCAGATGACGCTACCGCGCAGGTACGCGTTCCGCGCATGCGTCGACATCGGGTCGAACACCATCGATGACGTCAGCGTGTCAGTGGAGGACGGCACGCTGCGCGTGCGCGGTCTCGACAACAGCTGCACGCTGATCGCGCAGCGCGATCTGCCCCCTGGCGTCGACGTGGGACGACTCGTGTGTCGGATCGACGAAGGATCGCTCGACATCTCCGAGCACCCGTCCGTCTTCATGAAGTCGACGCTGCCGCTCGGGTCACCGGCCTACCGCTACTGTCCGCTCATCTGTGAACACAGCGGCGACGACGGCGACCTGTTCAAGCTGGTGCTTCACTTCCCCGGCGAGTACCACCTGCACGACCTGTGTGTGAAGACGGTCGACGAACAACTGATCGTGAGCGCGTGGCCGCAGAGGCGTGACGAGAAACCCGCGCAACGGTTTTCCGTGCCCGCCGCCAGGTGTCAGTTGATAATCCAACTTCCGGCGTTCGTCGACACTCGGACTGTGACGGCGTTGCTGACGACGCGCAACCAGCTGATCGTCCTGTCGTCTACTAGCTCCCTCTCGCGGTGCAATACGCTGTAGCGTCTGCGCTCGCCGCTAGGTGGTTGAAATGTACAGAAGTGCTTGAAATGACAGAACACTGGCTACGTTGTTGCATCGCCGATGCAAACATTGCGCTGGGCTATGTGTCCGCGCGTCACGTGCACTGGACGACACACCAAGACTGTTCCGGAATGTGTTGTCGGCAAACGTTTTATTATTATGATGACATTTGCTTGAACTGTTGGCAGATCTGGTTGAGTTGCAGACATTCTTGTGCCATGAAAATTGCTGAGCATTATCGTTAAAAGACGGGTTTCAAACGAAGATAGGCCGGCCGCTTGCCAGTGTATACACAGGCGTGCTGGTCATTATTGGGGTTTATGGTGATACACAGTGAAACCTGTTGTTGCGGTCGCTCGCAAACTACGACCATTTCAAAATCTCGGCCACGTATTTTACAATCGCACATGTTTCTCACTTCACTCGCAAAATGCTCTAGTTTACGACCTCCCGTCATTTACTAATAGCGGTCAGCGAGGTCAGTGTAGCTGTCATTCTGCCAATTCTAATCAAACTGTATCCTGCGCTGATGCATTAGTCGTTTGTAGTGTCCAGTCTGACCACTGAAGCATGCAGTTAAACGGGTACACTGCAATACACGAGGCAATTACTGCTGCGCAATTTGTATACACAGAGATGTAGAGGCCAGAATGCGGCAATATGACGCGGTGTTTACCGAGACTTATCTTGGTTGAGACAAATGTTTAAATCGAGGCCAACTGAAGCACATGTAGATAAGGTGCCGGCGCTGGAGGACTGGAACAACGAGGCTTCACTGTGTGTGCCGGCCGTGAGCTCTCTCAGATAGCTGAAGTGTTAGGTTAATCTCCACATTGCTGCGTTTGTTGTTTTACGTAGGAAACTCACCTCTCGTCGGCGGGTACCGAACTGCTCAATGTGTGAACGCGCGACTGACGTGCGTGCGCGAGTACATGGGGCATTATTCGTATTTTGTTTTGTGTAGTCGAACACTTGCCGCCGAGGCGACTTTGGTTTGTCATTGTCACTGCACATGTTGTTTTACAGACAACATACTTATGCACAGTTGTTCTCCCGGCTCAAGGCTGGCGGGCTGGCTGGCGGGCGGGCGGGCGGGCGGGCGGGCGGGCGGGCGGGCGGGCGGGCGGGCGGGCGGGCGGGCGGGCGGGCGGGCGGGCGGGCGGGCGGGCGGGCGGGCGGGCGGGCGGGCGGGCGGGCGGGCGGGCGGGCGGGCGGGCGGGCGGGCGGGCGGGCGGGCGGGCGGGCGGGCGGGCGGGCGGGCGGGCGGGCGGGCGGGCGGGCGGGCGGGCGGGCGGGCGGGCGGGCGGGCGGGCGGGCGGGCGGGCGGGCGGGCGGGCGGGCGGGCGGGCGGGCGGGCGGGCGGGCGGGCGGGCGGGCGGGCGGGCGGGCGGGCGGGCGGGCGGGCGGGCGGGCGGGCGGGCGGGCGGGCGGGCGGGCGGGCGGGCGGGCGGGCGGGCGGGCGGGCGGGCGGGCGGGTAAGAGATCGAATGTGTAAGTGAGAGTAAATGATACTGCGAATGAATGAGTGAGAGAACCAGTGAGTGAGAGAGAACGAGTGAATGTGACAGAGACACACACTTACTGCTATGCTAATCTCAACGCGCCAGTTATTTTCACCAGCATAGCAACTATATTGTGATACGTTATTTTAACGATGTGTTTTAACCAGACAGGGAATGACTTGTACCTAGTACTACGTATGGTCAATTTGTACAGTTTGTATAATATATTATCTAAATGTTTCTATATATTTCTCTTCGAATATGCATTAGACATTGCTGCCATGGCGAGATGCGATTTATTTACTGTTCTAATACGTTCAATCACGGAGAGATGTTCCCAGCAAGTCAGTACTTACGACGACCCCCGCCACGTTATGTTTGCAAAGATAAACTCATTTTATGCTAGCCAAATACACGCCAATATATGTAAAGAGTTTAATAAACATTGAATTACAAATATTGCTTTCGCATTGTGTGGCTTTTTGTAGAGTATGTCCGAGATACTATACATCAGGACAGTTACAGTGTTTTGTTTAGTGCATCCAATAGTATATACTATGCCCACTTAGATGTCGTGTATCCGTTGTAAAGACTGTACAATGTATTTCTGTAAACTGGGAATCCAGGACAAAAATGTCACCGAACAAAAGCCCCGTGCATAAAAGCCCCACAGGACAAAAGCTGAGTTCCCTGCGGGCATCAGTTCTACATTCTCGTAATATTATTGATTAACACATCAACTGACACAAAACACGTTTTAAGGTCGACATCCCAGGGTACTGGTACTCAGCGCAGTCCCAGGGTCGAGGGGATGTACACAATTGATGAGATCGAGAACGCGCTCTCTGCACTATGCACCGGTTGTAGTCGTACACAATAGTCTTCGTAAACAAACGAACGTCTTCGGTTAAAACATTGTTATTGCTGTTGAAACGCACACATGGAAAGAAACCAAAGTTTAAAAGTAACACGTTGCCAGATGTAACACACACAAACAATTTGTGTGCAGAAAAGTGTGATTTAACACACGACTGGGTGTGTTTTTGATCGTAGTTGCTCGCCTAGCGACTGTAGACGCTACGACAACAAAATCGGACGTTATGTAATTAATACCCTCTACGATGGTGCTGCTGTCGGGGTGAATGCTAGAGCACCAAATTAGAATAATCAAGAGTAGAGCAACAATTGTGGGCGCCCGGTCCTGGCAGTGGAATATTTAGCAGCAAACACTTAAGCCAATAGGATCATAAATACGCCACAGCTGCGCGAACAAATGACTGATGCATTCTTATCAACACGGCAGACTAACAAATTAAATGATGAATGAAATCGGGCAATACGTGAGTCAACTGGATGAAATACGTACAAAGCAGTAGACTGATTTATATTACATGGAAGAGGCTTTCGCCTTTCAGTGAACGACAGTTATGAGATGAAAGCAAGGCACGAGTAACGGCTGTTACGTCTTAAGCAGTACACTTCAAGTCCATCAAACACGTTACGACCCGAGGCAACCAGACTCGCTACGACAGTTATGAGATGAAAGCAAGGCACGAGTAACGGCTGTTACGTCTTAAGCAGTACACTTCAAGTCCATCAAACACGTTACGACCCGAGGCAACCAGACTCGCTACGACAGTTATGAGATGAAAGCAAGGCACGAGTAACGGCTGTTACGTCTTAAGCAGTACACTTCAAGTCCATCAAACACGTTACGACCCGAGGCAACCAGACTCGCTACAACAATAAAAAGGTATGGCGCAGTATCTAGTCCTTGGGACTGCTCAAAGCGCTTTACACTTCACCCCCTGGCAGACCTGTTCATTCCATTGCAATATCGACTTCTCTGGGAAGCATTCAGCCACGCTGCAATTAATGCGCGAAGACTATTCGTTCAGATATCCACCTCTGTCTGTAGCCAATCTAAAAAGTACTCACGTTGGGTGGGGTTGTCACTTACGTCGTAAGCAGTACACTTAAAGTCCGTCAAACACGTTACGACCCGATGCAACTCGACGCATCGCGATTAGTTTATAGACTTTTGTAGCGCGTTTCGTTGCATCGGGTCGTAATGTGTTTACTGAACTAACGGCACAGGTTTGTCCGAGAGCATTATATTCAAGACATCCATATTTCGAGAATTCAACGCGAACGCAATTCGTAACAGAGTGTCGAATGCCCAATGTCGAATGGAACTCGAGATCAATCCCATCAAATGTATTGATGCGGTTTTTGTTTTGCCTATGTCGCAATTACAAGAAACGAGATGCCACTCAGCTAGATAAACAATTCGCCACTTTGCATTATTTTAGCGATGCTAACAAGACATTTACTCCGTTTATTTTGTGTATCAAATATTTGTGTCGATTCCAACGTATTTGTGGCGTTTTGACATTGCATTGTTGGTATCATTTGATTTATTCCCATTTTCAAGATTTTTGATGGAATTAACGCAAATCCCTTTCGAAATATTTACGGCCAGCTTTTTGCAAAAACAACATTCAAGCTGTGGGGCCAAATGTATATAGTTGTAGTAACGCTGAATTAAATAACAACTTAAGTATTATCTGAGATTCACAAACCAGCGTTGACATTTTTAGACAGGAACGAGTCATCTCGATTTTGTCCAAGTTGAGGTCAACTGGAATACACCTGTGTGTGTGGGTGTGGAATACACCTGTGGGTGTAGGTGTGGAATACATCTGTGGGTGTAGGTGTGGAATACACCTGTGGGTGTAGGTGTGGAATACACCTGTGTGTGTAGGTGTGGAATACACATGTGGATTACACTTGTGTGTGCAGGTGTAAAATACACCTGTGTGTGTAGATGTGGAATACACATGTGGGTGTATGTGTGGAATACACCTGTTGGTGTAGGTGTGGAATACACCTGTGGGTGTAGGTGTGGAATACACCTGTGTGTGTAGGTGTGGAATACACATGTGGATGAAGGTGTGGATTACACTTGTGTGTGCAGGTGTAAAATACAATGTGGAATACACATGTGGGTGTATGTTGTGAATACACATGTGGGTGTATGTGTGGAATACACCTGTTGGTGTAGGTATGGAATAGACCTGTGGATGAAGGTGTGGAATACACCTGCGGGTGTAAGTGTGGAATACACCTGTGTGAGTGTAGGTGTGGAATACACCTGCGGGTGTAGGTATGGAATAGACCTGTGGATGAAGGTGTGGATTACACCTGCGGGTGTAGGTGTGGAATACACCTGTGTGAGTGTAGGTGTGGAATACACCTGTAGATGAAGGTGTGGAATACACCTGTAGGTGTAGGTGTGGAATTAGCATGCCGCTGTGCTCTGGTGCGTGTCTCCCCCGACACGTCTACGGTTCACTAATTCACGGACATTGCTGGATGAAAACAAGTCAACTACTAATAGAACTCGCGTGATTGGGCGGACGGCGCCGGAAACGGGTGAAGCGTGGAACGTAACACGAACTGGACAACATTAAACTACTGCTACTGCTACTGTTACTGCTACTGCTACTGCTATTGCTATTGCTATTGCTATTGCTACTGCTACTGCTACTGCTATTGCTATTGCTACTGTTACTGCTACTGCTACTGCTACTGCTACTGCTACTGCTACTGCTACTACTACTACTACTACTACTACTACTTCTACTACTACTACTACTACTACTACTACTACTACTACTACTACTACTACTGCTACTACTACTACTACTACTAGTGCTGCTGCTGTTGCTACTGCAACATCGTCAACAACTACCACCACTACTCAAATAACATCAACAACAGCACAAATAACAACGGCGACAATGAAAGGGGTTTCTTTGTAATGAAGTTCGTGGAAAATGTATGATTGTTCTAAAGTTTGTGTAATACCTGTTCGTTGACCTCAACCTGGTGCACTAAAGTCAGATTAACAAGTGCTGATGTTATCAACTGTCACTGAGTATTTGAAAATTACTTCAAAACAGCCGCCGGCTACAACAACGTCAAGAATGGTCTATGAAAGAGGCTCCGTTTGTTTGCATACTTCAGACAAAATATCGCCATATTTAGACACTTTCGCCTGTCGACAAACTGTATTTACTGAGCGAGATAATGACCTCGTACCACTCACGCGACAATAGCTTTTCAGCAGCATAACTTCAGGGCGTAGTCCTGTAAACGGCCGTTCAAATGTCTCACATTTCTTTCCACCGCAGAACTGCCCAAGCGTCCAACATCCTTTATCTGGGAAATATGCGCCATTACAACAACGTTAATCCACACACGGTAAGAATGCTTCGTCGAGATTCGTTGCATGAAGTTGGCACAGGGTGAGTACGTTACTCAGTGTGGAGGGCCTGGTACAAACTTTTTTTTGGGGGGGAACAAACCCTAATGAACTGTTTGCGCCTATTGGCAACACTAAAGTCCGACAAAATTGTTCAAGATTGAACCGATACATGATGTCCCATTCCGTACTGAGCATAGTCAGATGATCCAGGCTTATTACAGATCGGGGCTCGCTGTTCCTCATTGATAACTTTGAACTTGGAAACAGACGTCTCTCCGCAACACTTACCAATCGACAAATTCACAAATATATGCCTTCACATCGGGGAAAGCATTCCTGATATTTCTCTTGATTAACATCTGATACATCGTCGTCTTTCGGGAGAATTTATGCTTTAAGTCACCATGATGGAATATGATTGATTGTGTGAGGGCCTGGTGCGAGTGTTGGCCTACCACTTGTACCGTGGTTAATCCGGCACTGGTGTTACTCACAGCATGACCTTGCAGTGTTCCCACTACTTGTTTACAGTTGACACGACAGCAAACAAGAGGCATGTAGTCACTCGTCGACACAAACGTCTAACGATCTAATTAACAACCGACTTCTTGTTAGGCCATACTCTATACATTAGGAAACCAGGCCCGAAAACCATACGATGGCGAGGCATGTGTCGATCTGAAGATTATTCAAAACAATAGTATTTAAAATATGAATGTCATTCACACCCTAGGTAATAGATTATGGCAAGATGTGGACATGCTAATGATAACTAACATTATTGCACATCGACTCGTTGCAGAAATTGTTTCACACGTTGTCTAAGCAAAACAAAATACTGTTGTTGACATTAGCGCTGGACACTGTCTTTCACGTGGTGGCCGTGCTAAATACGCAACATTTAACGAACAACATTACGACGAGACAAACCAGAAGAGATAGTTCGGTATGAGAAGGTTAGCATTGTATTTGTTGGAGTAATTTCAACAGGAGGTTGATCAGGTCAACGTATAGGCGCCACGCAAGGAACAGCAGCTGTGTGTTTGTGATCCAGCATCAGACGATGACGACGGGAAATGGCCTTATATATGCGCACCACGGACGGCGGCAACAGCTGTAGCAACAGATGCTCATGAAACGTTGACTTGGTTCTAACGACGAGTGCACATAGGGCGTAGTTAATAATCAATTTGCGTGATGACTCTTTATCCGCCAGGTGTCAGTTACATATTGAATTGCACACATTCGTCTTTGCTATTTAATATTTCAGATGACGATTATGCTGTACTAGGCTGTCTGCGTATGTCCATGTTATTGTTCACGCAATCTAGTGCTGCATTATTCACAGTTGGGTGATTCAAGAAAACAAGCTTTAAAATGGCTTCGTCCCTATTGTTGAGCTGCCGTCGGCTTGCCAACCTGGGAACATAATGCCACACGGCTAAATATAAACCAACCCGTCTGTATAGCGCTATGTAGTGTGGCCTGAAAAGTACACACGCCTTCTTGCCTGCGTGCATACATAAAAACTCATATACATGATGAAAACATCTATTATGTATACTATGTATAGCTATGTAAACAAAGAGGCAGGCGTAAATATATCTTATCTTTGCTTCCCATATTTAGGTAATCTCTTGCTATATCTCCATGTTGACTTCTGAGCTTTTTCATCTGTTCTTTGTGTTGAATATTTAAGTTTCTCTCTCCATACAATCCTTACTGTGTTCGTGTTTAACTGTCGTCGTCACATCAGTTACCAACTGTAGGGCGCAATCCGGCATCGACACTGCTTTCAGTACATTTCAAATAGCATTACTGATATTGATCGGTCGGTCGTGTTCCATTATGGTTATTGTGCGCGCACACAAATAGTAACCATGTGTACAGCGGCATGCAATGTAGTTCTATTAACGCAACACCTTGGTTCTTGTATATTTGTGTGTGCATACATGTATTAATTCAACAACTGAAACTATGTGCGCGCGCGTGCGGCGTGCATGCGTGCGTATATGCATGGATGCATGCAGACGTGCATGCATGAAAATGTGTATGTATTTATATTGGCTCGTGAAATCACAATAATTTTTTGTGATGATGACATTCACAGAGGCTGTATTTCAGGTACATATTTTCATGGTATTTTTCTAAGCGTGCAATTTACTCAGAAAAATCTTGTTTCCTAAACGCAAGCGTGTTGTAATGCAGTCTCTCCATCTAGCGAACAATTCATCGTGACAATACGGCTTTCATTGCCTCATTTTTAATGGCTTTCGGTCCACCGTGTGGCGCCACAAGTATGGTCACACAGGCATCCTGTGAATACGGAACATGCCGTTGTAGCTTAAGTTATATTTATGCTTGACGTGAATCAACGAGTGACGCCATCACGCTAGCCACACTTTAACCTTATCTGTGTACACAGTGTCGTGTTCTTGATCTCTACGGTGCGAGTATGCCCATACATTCGGATGTGGTGACGCCCTGCGCCGTTTTGTTTCACGGGCTTACGATCTCTAACCGGGCCCAGTATGTCGAGGGAGCGTCGAGAACTTAAAAAAAACATACAGTAAAACATAAAAAACGTACCAGTTAACTGAATATTGCCATGGGAACCCGTTGATTCCACTACTACATAACTTGACGTTCCGTTTTTTTTCGTCTTTTTGAATTAGGCCCCTACGTAAAGCATAGGTGACACCCGTAGCAGTGCTATTACAGCGCAGGCCCGTCCTCATACGAGACACCCGTAGCAGTGCTGTTACAGCGCAGGCCCGTCCTCATAGGTGACGCCCGTAGCAGTGCTGTTACAGCGCAGGCCCGTCCTCATAGGTGACGCCCGTAGCAGTGCTGTTACAGCGCAGGCCCGTCCTCATACGAGACACCCGTAGCAGTGCTGTTACAGCGCAGGCCCGTCCTCATAGGTGACGCCCGTAGCAGTGCTGTTACAGCGCAGGCCCGTCCTCATATGTAACACCCGTAGCAGTGCTGTTACAGCGCAGGCCCTCATTGCTTTGAAAAGGGTGTTTCGGGCGTACACAATCAGCCGGCGATTTCTCGGATGATTTCTGAATTTTTTTTTACAATTAAACAAATTCTTTCAACAAACCTCCAGGAGGACCGTTTGTTCCTATGTACTTTCCTGCCAGCATTGAAACAATTAGTTCAGTTATAGTTTTACGGTGTATACTTTAGTATCGTTAATTTTGAAAAAAAAGTGATTGCAAACCTTACAACAGACAACAATATCTCTAAAGTCACTTTATTTGTTTTATTATTTACACGTCGTTGTCACATCCTATGAGCACAGGCAACATCACTATTTAATCCAGACATGTTAACAATTATCCGTACATTAGAAGCAATAATTTCACACGTCTATCACATATGTTTTTGCACACAATTTCTAGTCTAAACGTTTGTTCGTTAGTGTGCAAATAGGCAGCTAAACATCCACGCACCGCGTATGAACTACTTATAGTATTTACATTTTCATTTACAATCACATGACATGAATATATAACATTAACAGTATTACTATCTGGCGATGTCTACACAACTTTGCATACGCACAAATCTATATACTATTTCGAGACTACAACCCTCTGGCATTTCAATCTATGACACGGACACATTTGTATTGCGTATAAACTACACGTTATATACACGTCATATATTGTAATTGTCCTACACATATTTGACTGGTTACACAAAACGTGTTGGCGTGTTCGCATTATACATACCATACTATATGTGTTGTTTCGTTGTAGCTATATACGTTGTAGCTATATACGCGCTTGTCGCAGTTTCTTGTACAATTCAGACGACAACAAGTACGAAAGCATTGGTCCTAGCACCGACAATTACATGTGACATATATTAATATCGCAGTTATTATATAGAAGTGGTGATCGCCAACACATTTGCGTGGTTGCAATGTTTGGCTAACGCGTATCAGGCGGCAGCCCTTATATGTTGGTAAGCAACTGTTGGCCTATATTCGATAATTATCATTATTGATTATCGTCATTACAGAAACACTTCTTCAAATTATGCGAGAAACGCATCCCACATTCGCCTCTAGCTCCCGATTTCCGTGGGACTATCCATTTTATTACAACAGTGAAAATAGTTACCATCTCTTGATCCTGGGAGTACAGCCACCTAGCGACACTAGTTGTGCTGACTGACCAAGGTCATCTCTTAAAGCGCCACCACACGGCACGCATTAGCGTCTTTTCGACCCAATAAGAGATACTGTTTTCGTCGGCGCCTTTCACAACTCACACCGGAAGTTGCTTTGACGGACCTCCAAACACGGGACTCGTTTTGACGGAGCGCTACAGCGGACGCATCGCTTACGCCACATAAAGACGTCAATGGCGAAACGCTAGTTTCGCCGGTATTTCAGTTTCTAGGATGTAATGACATAGCAGCACTTGGTATGTAGACATGTATGTGTTAATATTGGTGTGCGTGTTGCTATGATGCCACATGTACAATTGTTATGTGCGTGATACCATGCCCAACTTCGTGACGTAGGCGCAACATGTTCAGGACATGTCACGCTGTCGTACACTAATACGAAACGTTTTAGAAACACCCAACATCTTACACAATATATAATATAAAGATGCAATGGCAATGTTCTTTTTTGCGGAATCAATCGTAATTACGAGCGCAAAGCAGGTACTAATTATGTATTACTAGTCTTTTCACAATAATCGCACGATCGCTATATTATGTTTGTCGAGTAGAATCAACAACTCTGGCCTTTCGTACATGACCGATTGAGTATCGTTGAGGTGAACGTAACGCTCCATGTTCACGTACATGACCGATTGAGTATCGTTGAGGTGAATGTAACGCTCCATGTACACGTACATGACCGATTGAGTATCGTTGAGGTGAATGTAACGCCCCATGTGCACGTACATGACCGATTGAGTATCGTTGAGGTGAATGTAACGCTCCATGTACACGTACATGACAGACGTGTGAGGAATAGTCATAGCATACCTGGTGAGTGCATTGGCATTAAGGATACTATTTTCATTAACTGTGGACTACGTTGATTCTCCATTCCTTGCTACAGCGTACACGTTAGAGTAATTTGTTTCACAACCATGTGATCGAATTCTCAGGAGTAATACTGCAGCTATGGCTTGGACAAGTCTCCATGCTGGAATATTTCCGTAACACTGTGTACCATTGCAACGTATTAAAAATTACACAAGTTAAAGTTACGGGCACGCACCTTTAAAACTCCGCCTCTTTTATTGTTTTTGAATATATATATATATATATATATATATATATATATATATATATATATATATATATATATATATATATATATATATATATATATATATATATATATATATTATATTTGCTCAATCGCAGAGGTATTGCACTGAATATCATCGTGCACGTGTTGAACAAGGGACCCCTTTCATCTGCTGTGGCCTTCTGTTACGACAGTGCCGACGTAAAAAATGCAACGTATGTTGTTTTTGCAGCGATTGATTTTTCGTCAATATGTAATTTTTCATCAATATGTGTGAGTAAATCCGTTAGATGACGATCGGTCAGTCTCTTTCACTGACCGTACTGGTCAGAGCATCTCTCGACGTTTTCCCGTATCATTTTTACTTGGTCTGTAAACAAATGAAACCAATTTAGACATTGGGATAATAACGCTAGAAATATCCATGAAGTGTTTGCTTAAGACAACTTTTACTACGACTGGTGCCGCCGCCGCTGCTGCTGCTGCTGCTGCTGCTGCTGCTAATACTATTAATACTATTGCTGCTACCAATGCGCCAATACTACAAATGCTGCTATTGCTGCTGTTGATTCGGCTCTATTGTATCAACAATAGTAATGAATGCACTATCATGGGTATGTAGGAGGTGTAATGAGTGCACTATCATGGGTGTGTAGGAGGTGTAATAAATGCACTATCATGGGTGTGTAGGAGGTGTAATGAGTGCACTATCATGGGTGTATAGGAGGTGTAATGAGTGCACTATCATGGGTGTGAAGGAGGTGTAATGAATGCACTATCATGGGTGTGTAGGAAGTGTAATGAGTGCACTATTATGGGTGTGTAGGAGGTGTAATGAATGCACTATCATGGGCGTATAGGAGGTGTAGTGTATTAGGGCTTCGTAAATAATTAATCCAATCATCAAATGCTTTAACCACTACTACACAGGTCTTCCTATTAGTGTTATTGTGACTCACACCGTGCATTATTGAGCTCTTGTCGGAATGCGCGACCCACTTACCTCACGCCTTGGCCGGAATTAACATAAGCCCTACAGGATAAGTGCAGAAAATGCCAAAGAGCGCTGACGCATTTGATTACGAAAAGAAACAAATGAATATATACTAAACATTTCATGTCAGGGACACAAAGAAAAACACAATTGGCAGCTATAATAGGGACAACACAGGAAGTGACAGAGACAGTAATTACCTTCTCGCAAGTCTGCAATTGTGCATTGCTTCCTCAGGAATTCCAAGCACAGTTCTTTGCTCAGACCAAACGCTCTCATGTTGCACGTGAATGTCCTGCAAATAAACGCGTAATTGGTTTCCACTATGCGTGGTTATAAGCTTTTTATAACGTTTACCTTCAATACATATAGTAGAGGTTAATGTACATTTGGTTGGGTGCGAGACCAACGGGTGGCGCCACTGTTCCGGCTACAGCGTCTACACAGGTCGCACGGAAGAACACGGAGAACTACGTCAAGGATTATCTCCACGGATAATCATTTTGCAATTCCAGGTAATTTCCCGAGCCATTTTGCTATTTCCCCTGTATATTTAGTCATTGTATTTTCCCAGGCGATTCCCCTTATGGAATGTCCGTCCTTACAAATAAGGTTACGCAGTTGTTTATGTTTGTGTCATGAACGAAATGGCTGTACATAAATATACCGTATTTTAAAGTTTGAAAAAAAATGTGTAATAACATAATGTAGTATTGTTCCTAGGTTTACAGATGATAAGAACATCACACCTGGTTACGAATATCTAGCAGAGAGTTCGTTTGTGTGGTCAGATATATATTGAACAAAACTGACTTAATATAACAAAAACAACCGTATATCCCTTTTCCCTTCTTTCTCTTCTATTCCCTCCTTCGTTGTACCCCCCTCCCCCGCCTTTCCAACTCCCGCCAACATCCCTTATTTGTCATTAGTAATTGTTAATACCCTTCTTAACTTTTTCACCCTAGCCCGGTCGCCCATGCTTATTACAATCCCTCTTTTTACCTCCTCCTTTCTTCTAATGCTCATTCCATCCCCATTCAATCGTATCGACTACGTCCGTTGACCTTCCCTCCATGCTCTAGAACTACTTCACCCCCCCATTCCCAGTGCCCCCCTCGTCCCTTCTCCTTGTCGCATTCATCCATTATCCATCCTTCCTTCGAAACGTACACACGTCATTGTGGCAGTGTTCCCCAATATCTCACAGCAGACACGCCGGTATGACGACCACAAGCCGGTGACATCCACGCACTACGTATTGCGTCAGCCGGTATGACGACCACAAGCCGGTGACATCCACGCACTACGTACTGCGTCAGCCGGTATGACGACCACACGCCGGTGACATCCACGCACTACGTATTGCGTCAGCCGGTATGACGACCACACGCTGGTGACATCCACGCACTACGTATTGCGTCAGCCGGCATGACGACCACACGCTGGTGACATCCACGCACTACGTATTGCGTCAGCCGGTATGACGACCACACGCGGTGACATCCACGCACTACGTATTGCGTCAGCCGGTATGACGACCACACGCTGGTGACATCCACGCACTACGTACTGCGTCAGCCGGTCTGACGACCACACGCCGGTGACATACACGCACTACATACTGCGTCAGCCGGTATGACGACCACACGCCGGTGACATCCACGCACTATGTACTGCGTCAGCCGGTATGACGACCACACGCCGGTGACATCCACGCACTACGTATTGCGTCAGCCTGTATGACGACCACACGCCGGTGACATCCACGCACTACGTACTGCGTCAGCCGTTAAGTTCTACTTACCCCAGTTGGCCAAACGTTATGTTTTCTTGGAAATGTCTGTCGTCCATCAAATGTTCTTGCCCGTCACCGCTACAAAATCATCGATTAGTTATTTCTGGAAAGCTGCCTGCTAGAAATACAAATACAATAGTCAATAACGGATGCGACCGATTTCGAATAATGATGCCGGTTGACGAAGACATTCAATTATGATTTCGTCTTTGATTGAGCAGTTGTTTTGCATAGCGACTGCCACGTTTTGATGCTGGATTGTGAACGACAGAAATGACTGTGTAGCAGTGTCAACATGTTCACCTGGCAATGAGGTATACCAAGAGAAAAGTATGCCACACGAGACAATATACTTTAAAACGGTTAAGTTGGCCATTTGGCTTCGTTCACATCGAGAAATGGCTTCTGGAGTCAAGCTCTGGTTAACTACCGGTTTACCATGTTTTCAATGCAAGTTAGTATGTTCGGTATCAGATCATTCGGTATCATTGTAGACATGGTTAGATAGATCATACCAGGCGACACACGACCGTGGCCACTCACTTGGTGCACACTGGTCTCCTAGCCCGCTCGTACTGCAGCGCGTCGAAGAATGCGGCGTTCCAGAAGCGAAGGGAGTGCCACACTGCTTGGTCCCTCAGATAGCTGTACAGAAACTGTTTCCTTGGCGGCCCGCCGGCTGAAAGGGACAAAGGTACGCGTCGGGCTGCAGCGCACAGTTTGGTGAACAAGGCGAAATGTTATTGGAGTTGTAAAGCAAGACTGATATGAGATCGGTGCGCTGGTCGTTAACATACATATGCTGCACCGATAATTATTGTTTGTTGTCCCCAATTCTATCAAAATACCCCCAAGCTGTCGATCATTTCGACGCGGACTGGTACGTCACAGACTGGTACGTCACAGACTGGTACGTCACAGACTGGTACGTCACAGACTGGTACGTCACAGACTGGTACGTCACAGACTGGTACGCCACAGTTCTTTTTTTGTATTATCGACGACGTTGGAAATGAACATGCCTAACCTTATCAATACATATATGAACAAGCCTAACAATTGTGCAACTGACTGTAAGGGATGATCTTTCTCCACAGAGATTAGTGATCGAGGCTGATAAGGCCGATGTCAGTAGCAAGTCGTACGTTCGCGTCTAGCATCCAGGGGATGCACTAGATGCTCATGGTTTGTCAGTTATTGATTGATTAGCGCCGATATAAAGGAACAGCAGACAATTATATTGCTTACACGTCATTGTGTGCACTTCCGGCTACGTCGATTTCAAGACAAGCATGTTTCCTAAAGTCGCCAAATTAAATCATCTTATACAAGAGTGGGCGATAATCACCGATAATGTAGTAATGTAGATCAGCTAATTATCTATCTTTGGACGTTCACATGTTAAGCTGTGGTAGAAAACTGAATGTTATTAATATCGATCGCATCGCATGCTGCCAGCTACCCTGGCATGGCGCCTTAACTGTGCACGCGCTGTGTGTTACAGTGACGATTATTAATTGTGAAACGTCGAAAAAGTAGAGTTACTTTTGTCGGATCATCGAAGGCGGTGCAGTTATCGATTAGTTGGAAATGCACTTGTTATGTATGCTAGTTATTGATCAAATATAATCGCGACCACGAGAAATGAAAAATGTGTGCATATAGGGAAGGTTCGGTAGTATAAGCCACTTTTTCACATTGATATTCTGGAGCCGTTTGACTGGATATTTGCTGTGTGTAAAGTTGGCGTAAAGGTTCTCGTGGTAGACTATGCTATGGGTATTATTATTACGGGCATTATTGCAACCGTAGATGATTTACTCTTTCAATGAGGACGAGGAGAAAATGGCTAATATTACGTGACGCGTTGGAAATATGAGCATCGCCCGTGGATACTATGGGCATGAGTTATCATATTATCCAAGATGGTCGTAGACACACCAAAGTAATAGTCTAACCCAATTCAAGAGTCATTACTGAACATGGGCATACGCACGCATGCACGCACACATGCACGTAACATGCGCACGCACATACGCACTCACATCCCCACCCCCACAAACAACACACACGAATCATTACTCAACACGCACACGCACACGCACACGCACACGCACACGCACACGCACACGCACACGCACACGCACACGCACACGCACACGCACACGCACACGCACACGCACACGCACACGCACACGCACACACACACACACACACACACACACAAACACAATATTACCCAGAAGGTAATCCAGTTCTCTTTTTGCCTCCAGGTGGGAAATTTACACTACATGCATATATAATCACCTATGACACAGACTGACAGAATAATGAACTCATCGAAAAATGCAATTCATGTGGATGTAGATTACACGTCTAAGAAATGTTGTTAAATGGTATTCCGTACATATTTCAAAATTGTGTTGTCTTACCATTGCAAATAGTGCCTGTGTGGTCTGCCACACTCCTTAACTCAGCGAGCAATCGCCAGATGACAATATATAGTGTACCATTTCTAAGTTATTGAAGTGGCCAATATTACCAGCATGCCCATATTACCGAACCTTCCCCTATATAACGACCAACGTGTAAATAACATGAATGCCACTTTGATAATGCACATTTCCAAATGACGTGAAATGAACAAAATCTGTGACGTAAAACATAACGACTTTATTGTTGTATCATTGTCAAGACCACTATCTTGAATAATAGTTAATATGTTTAATGTTGGAAGGACATTATTTTTATTCCTACACCTTGCCTTTTATAGTAGTACTGTAGTAGAACAGTATCTCCCATATAATAGTTTATATCCAAGTTCCCGTGTCCTGTATGTAGGCATTTACATTTCCCAAAATTGAAAAACATCTGCCATTTTTCAGACCATTTAATTAATTTGTCTAGATCGTTTTGTAAATGTTGTTTATCACCATCAGTGTTAACCTTTCTAAACACTTTCGTGTCATCCGCAAATTTCAGTACGTTGCTTGTCATATTGTCGTCCAAGTCATTGATATATATTAAGAATAGTAAAAGTTATAATACTGATCCTTGTGGTACCCCAATCAAAACTGATTTCCAGTTTGAAACCTCTCCATCTACTACAACACGCTGTCTTCTGTCAGTCAGCCATTGTTCTATCCAGTCGATTATGCCATCCCCGATACCATGGGCTTTTAATTTAAGTAGTCATCTTTGATGTGGCACTTTGTCAAGAGCTTTCTTAACATCTAAGTACATACTATCTACTGGTGATCCCTCGTGTATCCACTTGTGATTTCTTCCAAAAAACATTACATATTTGTTAAGCATGACCTCGCCTTTAGGAATCCATGTTGATATTAATTTAATACTTTATGCCTAACAAGGAAGTCCACCATATGATCTATAATTAACCTTTCTAATAATTTACAAATCAGTGACGTTAAACTCGCTGGTCTGCAATTATTTAGATCATTTAGGTCTTCCGCCATTAAAAACCTTTGCGATATTATATTTCCAGCACTGTCTTCTAGAGGTCCAACCTTGTCTCGTACGTTTTGTTTACTCCTGATATATGCATAAAAACTCTTGAAGGAACTGTTTTGTTACATGCTAGTTTTTTGCTCATAGCTTCTTTTAGATTGTCTAATTTCAGTCGTAGCTGCATCAAATGCCTCTTTGTAATTTGCATAGTATTCATGTTTTCTGGAACGCCTATAAACCCTCCACATAGTTTGCTTGAACCCTATTTTTAATAGCTTCTTTTGACAACTGTTTTTTTAGACCGTTTTCCTTGTTTTTTCAAGGGAACAAATTTACCGATGATACTCTCAATTTCATATTTTAAAAAGTTCTAACATTCAACTGCGGTCTTATTCCTCAGTACGTTATTGCAATTTAACTTTGCTAAGTATTTTCTTATATATCTTTATAGTTACCTTTGTGGAAGTTGCTCCTGTACGGTTTTTATGTCTCTACTTTCTGATTTTACATTGATATCAAAATTTATTTGATTGTGATCACTGTTACCCAATGGTTCGTGTATTTTTACAGTGTCCACACAGTCTTTTTGTGATGACAAAACTTTATATAATACTTAACACATACACGTGCTGAGTAAGAAAGCTATTCCTCCCATTATGATACATTCCCCTTTACTCACTTCCTTTATAGCATTTTGCATTTTTGTGTTATCCTCTTCGTTTATGTTTGGACTTCGGTAAAGTAATCCAATAGTTATTGTTGAATTCCCAGAAACTATTTTGCACCAAATAGCTTCATCGCATTCTGTTTCCCTTTCTAATTGTAATTCAATTCAAATCAAATCAAATTGTAATTCATAAGCCTGAATATATTCTTTAACATATAACATAATTCCCCCTCCCCTTCTTCATATTCGATCTCTCCTAAACATTGCGTATCCTGTCAATCCTAATTCAGCATCTGTTATGTCTATGCTGGCCGATGATTCGGTTATACCAGTTATGTGAGGGCCGATATCTACCATAATGTTCAATTCCTTGTTCTCATTTACTATGCTCCTCGCATTTAAACACACGCATTTATAACCAGCTTCAGAGGTGTATTTTGTTACTGGTTTGTGTGTACTAGTGGCCTCTTGTCCTGCTTGAGGCACCTCTAAGTAACCCCCTGCGCTTCTAGTTTTAAACATTTTTATTACCAAAAATATTTGTTATGATACCCATGCCACTATCTACTGCTGTTCTTCCACAAATACTGCCGCCCCTTTCCATTTAGATGATGCATATCCTTCGTGTACATATCAGCCCTCCCAACAAAACATCCCCACAAATCCAACTTCCTCTTCCTTACATAGCTTCTGGACTAGCATGTTAATTGCCACCCCCGGGAATTTCGATATCTGTGACCCCTCCTTCCTATTACTGGTAAAATCTCTGACAGAATTACCTGCTTAACCGGCGTCTGCTTTGATGTTATGACTAACTGCCTATACTTACTAAATATGGCAGTTGTACCCTCCCTCTCTACGTTTGTCCCTAAGTGTACTAAAACAGATCCATCCTTGCCCGAACCCATGATGTTTTCTACACTCTCTGTTATTGCCTCTAGTTTGGCCCCAGGCAACCAAACCACCAAGTCAAATCCCTTGTTTAAGACTCGTTCGGTCTTCCACAAACACCCTCGCTCTATTCCTCACCCCTCTATCACTACCTCGGAATAGCTATTCCGTTGCATCCCTTTTGTCATATTCTGTCCTGCAGTCTTGTCACCTGGCAGATTGTTGTCAATGTCCCTCTAACCCATCAACCTGTCACTTTTCCCTCTCGTCTCCTGGCTAACTTGCGTTCCCGTCGCCTTCCCTCCAGACACCTTCCCTCCCGTCTCCCTCACTCCCATCTCGTTCACTCTCGTCTCTTCCCTCCCGTCTCCCCTAATCCCACCTCCTTCTCTCCAATTGTCTTCCCTCCCGTTTCTTTCCTTCCCGTCTCCTTTCGTCCCCTCTCCTTACGTCCTGTCTCCCTACGACCTGTCACCTTACGTCATCCCAGGCTGAGGTGAGCTCTCACTAGCATCTCTCTCATTGTCTTCCTCCACTTTATCATCTACTGTCCCCCCACCGGAACTACTGGCACAACCCACCTGTCCCCTTCCCACAATTGCCGCAATGAGCAGCCTCAGCTTTTCCAATTCCACTTCTAGTTCCTTCGTCTTCGTACATTCCCTACGCTCAAAACTAAAACTGTCCGCCTGAGCCTCAGCCCAGGATTTCTCACACTAGGACTTGACGACGAAGTTCCCCCTCTTGCTGCAACTGCCGCATATTAAATGCCTATCTTAAAATGTATTCTCCCTCCCGTTCCCCTACTCCCTCTGTTCTTCCGTCCGTCCGTCCCCCCTCACATTCATGTCCTTTCTGCCTACCCTGTTGCTATCTTGTCTGTGAGCTGTCCTCCACTATTATCTCCTCGTCAACCCTTCTCTCCCATCTCTACTACTTCCTCCACCCCCTCTCTCTATATAAACATATTCGCGAATACAGCTCTCTCAGTATTCCCAACTAGTGTATTTGTTACCGTCTACGTCCCCTCCTCGCTCCCTTCCATACCTGTCTTCTCCTTCCGAAAGAGTGTCACGACATATCCTCATTCCCTGCCTTTATTCATAACGTCCTGCGGTCTAGGTGCTCACTTCCGTTTCTGCGTCCTTTCTTCTACCCACATAGAAAACAGTATCGTATAAACGACTCACACTAGCCCATTGTGGACATACCTTCTTCGTAATAGAATGTGAAGCACATGTTCATGAGTATCTTGGCCGGTCCGAAGTCTTCAGAATCGTTGCATTCGAACAGAGCGATAGCGAAGAACTGAACAAGACGATAAAATATCTGCTCGTCCACCTTCTTGTTGTTCACACGCTGGAAGATCAAACATACTGTAATTAATGTACAAATTTATGGTAATACTATATCACAACATTGTTAAATTATACCGTGCTACATGACGTAATAGATCAGGTGTACCGTGCTACATGACGTAATAGATCAGGTGTACCGTGCTACATGACGTAATAGATCAGGTGTACCGTGCTACATGACGTACGGATATAACGTGTAACGTTTATTGATATCGCTTCCTTATAATATTGACTTATCTGGAGACGATTTCGACTTCACTGTTGGAATGTAATTAGGCGTAATACACATTTCATTCTGGTTCTACTCATGTCTGTTCAATTAATCACATCCAATGCTACGCACCTGACCGTTCACGTATCTAGCAAACCACAGTCGTCCAGGAACGTGCTGAAGCAAACAATAAGAATAAAATAAATATAAGATAAACTCAGTTTTATTGTCAACTCAACTGAGATAGATTCACATCATTATACAGTCAGTAAAAGAGTACACGTACAGGTCGTACAATAATCATACAATCTCTACTAAGATATATGGCGCAGCAGATATATATTATTTGTCTTGTGTCCCTAAGTATTTATTGTTAGTTGTAGAAAGCCCATGGTATTAGAGAGTTCCGATGTCTATTCGTCGGGGTTATTGGCTAGGGATACCTATTACTGTGTGTATATATATATATATATATATATATATATATATATATATATATATATATATATATATATATATATATATATATATATATGTCAATTGTCAGGTAGGAGATGATTCATCTTGTTAAAAGATCGCTTACAAAGAAAGTCAATCCTTTCTTTCCAAGTCTGTAGATCTAAATAATTGTGTATATCTACATAGCGTTTGCAAGGAAAGCTGCATTTCATGGCTCTTTTCTGTATCATTTCAATACGATATTGTCAGATAAGTAATTATGTAAATTGGTACGCCACACATGCCATGCATATTACAGTACATATATCACAACACTTACATATACAGTGACCAGGTCACTATGGCTAATACCTGCTCATTTTAACTGGTACAACATATGATACTGTTTTCCTAGCTTTTTTCTCAATAATCCCCACATTCCTATTCCAAGTTAGATCATAAAAAATTGTAATATCTTAGCATGATCTACTTTATCTACTTTATCTACTTTATCTACATACATGTTTTTTCTCTCGAAACAAAATACCATCTTGTGCATAACTGATTATCATCTCTTTCGATTTTCATGATTTGATTTTCATATCATTCTGGGTTGTCCACCTGGCGGCGATGTCAACTGATTCTTGAATGTTCTATCACATATTTCTTCCACTTAAGTAACGGAACAGGTGTTTTTAAATCGTTTATACAAACCAGGAAACATTTAGGTCCAGACAGGGTTCTCTGCTGTACAGATAATAGTTGTTTATGTGGTATTATATTTGACACTACTGACATTATGTAGGCCCACCGTGGCATTAGTTTAACAATTAATACTGCTGACAGTTTTGTGGTGGGATGTGTAATGCATTTGTTGCTCTAGAAAGACATTTTCAATGCGTCATTCGGCGTGACCTTTTGTTTTATCTTCAATACAAGATGATTATACACTGCTGATAGATTGAATTAAACGTATAAACAGCAGTCGTCCCCTCTGTTATAAAAAGCTAAACCGTTAAAATTGCTTAATCAACATGCCGAAACCACACCCACGAAAAAATCTTATTGCACGGTCAGACAGATAAATCGATAAATAAACGAACTGATGGGTGATTGGATGGTGCGTTGAGTCAATCCAACAAGCTCACATCACTCGTTGGTCTCTCCATAGATCAGCTAGTTCATGTTTATTCCTAGTGTTCCTCCCTTATACATTATACTCCCTACATTGCTCTTGTTCAGTGAAATCACCACACGCGACACCATTCTCTCTGACCTGGTTTGGTCAAAATTACGTCACACCGACCAACCAACATTGCCACCGTCTGCACGCGGTGGAAGCTCTGGTCACCATGGCAACCAACATAGCGTCATATGAAGCAAAAAGAGCATTTGCCCGTCCTGCAATCATCTTCTTTTAGTTTTTGCTTCATAATATACAATTAATTGATGCTTGTGCTAGTATAATGATCGATATTAGTGTTAAACCAGCGTTTACTAAGTCATGTTTCGCTTAGATTAGTCGAATGGACGTGTACGCATGACGTGTACGCATGACGTGTACGCATGCGTCACACGTCATGCGTTGCTTTTGTTCACCGACCACTGGTCGGTGTTGGTCGGTAAGTTGAACTCGGCCATGGCCGACACATGTATGCAAGCTCCTGGCGACCACAGTAAGAACTAACCCTAATCATCGATTTATTACATCGTTCGCGGTCGCCAGTAGGTCTACGTTCAGTGTCGCCATTCCGTCTTATTTTGATTCATAAACATTGAGTTATGTGCATGTGCAAAGCTCGCACGATCTAGTTATTCGTGTCTCCTTACGTCAACCATACATCACCTCCACGATATTGCATTGGTTGATGCCAACATTCAGTTTTTTTATATGTGCAATCAATTCAGTATTTTAAAAGAAATCTAGCAAGTATTTTACCAACGAATACTAATAATCACCGTAGGCCAGGCGGGCTTTACTGGTGGGGGAATAGGTGGATGAGTTGATGTTGTGAGTGTGTTGGGAAGACGGGCATTGTGGATAAATGGGGAAAATTGTGTATGTTTTAATGCATAGATAAATTGATGGATGTATGAATGGGTGAATGGGTGGATGGATGGGTGTGTGGGTGGGTGGGTGGGTGGGTGGGTGATTGGGTGAGTGAGTGAGTGAGTGAGTGAGTGAGTGAGTGAGTGGGTGGGTGAGTGACGGAGTGAGTGAGTGACTGAGTGACTGAGTGAATGAGTGACTGAGTGAGTGTGTGAGTGAGTGAGTGAGTGAGTGAGTGAGTGAGTGGGTGAGTGAGTGAGTGAGTGAGTGAGTTGATCAGTAAATGGATAGGCCGATGGTTAATGTGTCACTGATACATCAGAGATAGGCGTCAGATACGAGACCAGTGACGTGTCAAAGACGTCAGATACGAAACCAGTGACGTGTCAAAGACGTCAGATACAAGACCAGTGACGTGTCAAAGACGTCAGATACGAGACCAGTGACGTGTCAAAGACGTCAGATACGTGACCAGTGACGTGTCAAAGACGTCAGATACGAGACCAGTGACGTGTCAAAGACGTCAGATACGAGACCAGTGACGTGTCAAAGACGTCGTGGTCAACGTCCTGGGCCACACGGCGGGCGTTCAAGCCTCTCCTTAGCTAACCTATGTCCCGGGAGAAGGTCGCTCCATGAAGATACATTCGTTTTCCGTCATTATCTAGAGCTCGGCAGATATATCAGGCGTCCCCAAAGAAAAATTAGGAGCAACATGTGAACTTAATTTATCTTAAAGCAATACTTGAGCAGAATTGACAGCAAACATTAGAGCAGTTATCTATTCAAAAAGCTTAGTTCTAAAATCAAGTAACACAATTGGTGGATATGTTCTAATCTGGCATGAAGACAGCCCCCATATATTTTGTCTAATGGTACAAGTGGTACATTCGTGCCAAGCCCCCAGAAAAAGTGCCCCCCCACAAATTTAATCATAATCTTGCTGATTAGCCGGGTAGAATCTCTCTTCGCTCGCCGTGAGTCGGGCTCCGACCTCTGCGCAACTGTTGTGCTATGGTCGTGAATATGACACCGCCTCAAGGTGACGTAGGGTGAACAGGATGAAAAGAACGTCAACAAATACGGACGTGACGTTTGTCACGTAACTATATGAGCAACGCCATCTAATGTATAAGTTCTATGTTAATATTGACACTTCTGACGAACTGTTTACGTACATCTTATAAAACCTGAATATACGTTAATGGGGTTACCTCCATATTCAATACCACATTCCGATCTTCGTCTTTCATACACTCGGTACGGACCACCACAAACGGGTTGTACCAGGTATCCCACATTTTAAATCCGGCACTGGTAATATCACAGCAGTTCCATGCATTGAAGATAGTACAGATATATTATATCGAGAATACCAGGGGCTGAGTTGGGGAAGGTGACTGTCAAACGCCAATTATTGTGAGAGTCTTTAGTAACGCAGCTCCGCCAGTTGATGCAGACTTCATATTCAATGATCCATAGAAAGCGGAGAAAATTGACCGACAATACGTTTCAAACATATATAGTTTATTTTTACAACATAGAAAGCACGAATACACGTGAATCCAGTATATGGTGCCCACCGACAGTGGAGTCGGGCGGCGTGACTTCGTCATAGCACGTACCATTTTGGACGCGATGGCTTCGTCATGACGTAAATAAATTGTTCGGTCCTTAATACGAGCGCTCAATACCGCTCTTAGCATTGCTGTCCAGTATTGCACGGCACGTATTGAACGCGTGTTTAATAAATCCGTCAAACGCTACGTCGTGCCAATTGATTAATGCATGTCTAACTAGAAGCCATCTAACCCACTATCCTTATTAAACAACCAATTACTTTGCATGCCATCAACATGCATATAATGTATATCTTAACTTACGTTGCTATCAAAACGAATACTTAGAAACGTAAGAGTCAATACTAATAACAGGTAACCCCATTTTGATTTTACTGTTACACTTATATATAACCATGTGTTTGTATTTCGTGACAAAAGTTTGCACATAAACCCAACCAAAATTAAACAACGCATATTCCCTTGAGGCGTGTTGGTGGATTCTAAGTTACTGCGTAGCGCCACTTTTCTGGATTCGGTTTATCGATCGTTCGAATAAACATGCTCTGGATCTTGGCTTAGCGCGCTGACCCTTTGAGATCAACTGATCCGTGCTATTGATATTGCGTGATTGTAGCCGTTGTTAGATAGCCACACGGACAAATTCGTTCAAGTACCCGGACATATTTGCTGTCTGTCAATTATTTTATTATATTATATAAATATTCGTCATCGGGAAATTTTAAAACATTTTCCACACTGTGACTCATATTACTACGGATTGCATGGGCTGATATCAAACGCCCCCCCACCAGGTGTTATTGTGACGAGTCAGTGTCTATACGATCATTTTCTAAGTAATATGATTGTGGTTTTCGTCGTCAGGAAATATTGAAATGATTGCTTTACCAGGTTTCATCGATTGCCGGCTAGAATTGTGCCAATTGCATTTGTGAATAGCCTATCAGTTTATAAACCATTTCATGCTCTCGGTTGCGTTGTTATTTGGTTGCGTTGTTATTTGGAAAACATGAATCTAATTAGTAAGATTATATTTTGAATCGTCTATGCTGAAATATCGATTCCGTGGTTCCGCAGATCACGTAGCAGGCCAAACAATAAGATTACAATGTAAAATTATAATTAGAATGATATGCAAACAACGAAACTTTGTGAATCGTATTGTTATGAATGTCTGCTTATCAGTTACAATCGATTGAGCATAATTTCTGTTGCTGCTAATATATCTTGCAAATGCTCCAATACGTTGGCGTTGCGACATCGAAACATCACGGCGATATCACACCATCTTTAAGATGTAATCCGTGTAATCAATCTGTCCATCCATATAACAGATGGATGGATTACACTGATCAACGAACGAAGAGTAAGATCCACTGGTAATTCAGTCGGCTGTCTTTTGAAAGTTTAGCACGTTCTGAACCTAATTTCCCTCTCGCTGCCTATTACTCGGCCTGGAATGAATTGATTGCAGTTGTCGCGTGCTCTGTAATCACGTCCCAATTTGCACAGAAAGGACGGACTGGCGCCTTGGAGCGCTTCAATGCGCAACACGCCCGGTAATCAAGCGCGTTCTCGGAAACAGGTGGGGTCGTGAGTTGGTTTCGTGCTGCGAAAACAAAGCACTTTAGAACAAAACGGGAGCAATGGATATAAGCGATGGCCGTGTCAGGAGCCATCGTGTGTGGTCATGTCAGAAGTCATCATGTGTGGTCATGTCATGGGTTATCATGTGTAGCCGTGATAGGATTCACCATTTGTGGTCGTGTCAGGAGTCATCTAGTGTGGTCATGTCAGCAGTCATCATGTGTGGTCATGTCAGGAGTCATCATGTGTGGACGTGCCAGGAGTCATCATATGTGGTCATGTCAGATGTCATCATGTGTGGTCACGTCAGAAGTCATCATGTGTGGACGTGTCAGCAGTCATCATGTGTGGTCATGTCAGGAGTCATCATGTGTGGACGTGTCAGGAGTCATCATGTGTGGTCATGTCGTGAGTCATCATGTGTGGACGTGTCAGCAGTCATCATGTGTGGTCATGTCAGAAGTCATCATGTGCCAGGAGTCATAATATGTGGTCATGTCAGGAGTCATCTTGTGTGGTCATGTCAGGAGTCATCATGTGTGGTCATGTCGTGAGTCATCATGTGTAGCCGTGACAGGATTCACCATTTGTGGTCGTGTCAGGAGTCATCTTGTGTGGTCATGTCAGGAGTCATCATGTGTAACCGTGGTGTGTGGTCGTGTCAGGGGTTATCATGTGTGGCGGCATCAGTAGTCATCATGTATGGCTGTGTCAGGAGTCGCCATGTGGTCGTGTCAGGAGTCATCGTGTGTGGCCGTGTAAGGTGTTATCATGTCGCCATGTCAGGTGTCATGTTGCGTGTCAGGAGTCATGTGACCGTGTCTCCGTGGCGTCAATGGCGGCATTGCTCACCAAGTAACGTGCGTGTGTCGGCTGAACTAATTATCGATCTACTTGCTCTGATTTACGTGAGAATCCAACTTTCTAGATCATTAATGTTACCATTGACCTTCAGGTAAACAATGGTCGAAATCGATATTCCTCTAACAAATGTCAACCATGCCAGATAACCTACAATGACTCATCTACTTGCCACTCTCATTGAATAATCCTCTAAGTATCTCCACCAGCTTAGTCTATGCCATAGGGGATGACCTTTGATGTGGCACTTTTCAAAAGTTTTCTGAAAATCTAATTATTTAATATCTACTGGTGATCCCTCGTCTAGCCACTTAGTGATTTCTTCCAAACAATATAACATATTTGTTAAGCATGACCTCGGTTTTAGGAATCCATGTTTAGATGGATTTAATAATTTATGCCTAACAAGGAAGTCCACCATATGGTATTTGATTAACCTTTCTAATATTTTACAAATCACTGACGTTTAACTCACTGGTCTGAATTGCTCTGACTTATTTCTCGAACCCTTTTTAAGTAATTGTATGATGTTTGCTTCTTTCCATTCAACAGGAACCACTCCCTCTTTTTAATGACAACTTTTGCAGGTGCTATTCTAATTTGTTCTACTGTTTCCATTAATAGTTTTGGAGGAATTCCATCCACTCCATGGAATTTATTGTCCTTCATTGCCTTTATTTTCTTAGCTACCATTTCTGGAGTTACAATTAACTGCCCTAAATAGTCCGATTTAGCCTCCTGAAATTTAGCATCTGGAACTGGTAATGAACTAATATCCTCTCTGGTAAACACTGAACTGAGGTATCCATTTAGGTCTTCCGCCAAATGCTCACTTCCGGCCCCCAACGATACGCTGCCCGCTATGGCATTTCAGAAAGTAAACACATTTGGAATTAAAACAGAGAGAACAAACAATAACACATTTACTCCTACTATTTATTAAAACAATTAGTATTAATATGTGATACTAGTAATACCATTAGTTTAATTTATAATGACAAAGGTACATTTAGCGTGTTATGATGTGCACAACTTGAGGGCCGGATGTGCATTATCTCGTCAACTAATGCTTCGAAATGAGAACCACTTGTGTCGCCTGTTACGCTTCTGACACGAGTGTTTTGTTTTCATGTAGATTCAAGATTCAAACACTTTATTGTCCGTTTAGAAAAACATTAAAAACGGATTTTTTTCTTTAGGTATACATACATTGCCAGTCATACAAACACACATTACATACACACACGCAATGGAAACAGTTCACTTAAAACATTACTAAAAACAGTTCACATAAAATAAATGCAACATACTAGAAACTGTTCACTTAAAAATAAGCGCCTTCCTGGCGGGAGTTTCTGAAAGGCTGGGTTGAGAGGATGATCAGAGTCATTGGATTTGTAAGTGGCTTTTCTCTTAAGCGCCACGTAATACAGGCTGGACAATTATCTCTGACCACGGCCAATCACTTTGCTAACCACGTAATGATCTCTAATCTGCTTATCCATGTGTGCGAAAGCGCACGGAATTGAGCGATCCTTCCTGTTTCATCCGGAAGTTGTGCAGTTGGAAGTGCGTAATTAAATAACACATCACTTGCAACACGTCCTCGAATGGGACGTGTAAACAACGTTTGTACTTTGCTTTGTATATTTGTGTACACGTATTTTACTACGCTGACACTTTAATGTGCATTCATTATTTCCGCAGCCACGAGTTCGTCCCATCGTTTTTATATCACACCTGGTTTAAGGTCAGTACCTTAAGACCAGTAAACGGTTTTCTAGACATCCTCCAATTTTCTTGACAACCGAAGAAAGGGGTTACGCCTGACACATATTCTTTACTCTAAAAAACACATTAGCATCAACATATATAATTCACGTAAGTTTATATGTGCATGAATGTATTGAATGAATGTCTCACATACACAAACGCACACGCCCACGCACACGCACACGCACAAATACGTGAGAGAGAGAGAGAGAGAGAGAGAGAGAGAGAGAGAGAGAGAGAGAGAGAGAGAGAGATAGAGAGCGAGAGAGAGAGAGAGAGAGAGAGAGAGAGAGATAGAGAGCGAGAGAGAGAGAGAGAGAGAGAGAGAGAGAGAGATAGAGAGCGAGAGAGAGAGAGAGAGAGAGAGAGAGAGAGAGAGAGAGAGAGAGAGAGAGAGAGAGAGAGAGAGAGAGAGAGAGAGAGAGAGAGAGAGAGAGAGAGAGAGAGAGAGAGAGAGAGAGAGAGAGAGAGAGAGAGAGAGAGAGAGAGAGAGAGAGAGAGAGAGAGAGGCTTAGATGATACGTATAGTGTCTACCATTATCCCTTGCTGAATATTGATTAGCAGCATGACCTCCACATTCAAACGATAAGTATGACGTACGCAACCTTGCGCAGTTATTACACCAGTTGTAATTACCGCTGCTGCTGCGTTTTTGTGACCGCTAGCACCACTGTGAATCACTCGTCCCGCCAGACGCATCCAACAAATATTCAGGAAAGGATAATCCAGTCTTGTCTGTAGTTGAATTTATGAGCTATAAATTGGGTGAGCAACGTCATTAGCTTCTATACAATGACCATCATCCTAGCTATAACTACCCGGGAGGAGCTTGCCTTACTGAATATGCGCATTTTTAGAATCAGTGTTCTTTCTTTCATGGATGCGAGTGAACATGTAACAACGACGTCTGTCATAAATTAGGGTTCTTCCGCGGAGTAGCTTCAGCAATGCATGCACGTTGAGTAATCTTCCGACGTAGACATGTTTCATTATTTACACAAACAAATAAAAACATTTATGTATCCCGGGCTCAGGTTAAATGACCTTTGGTATACTTAGATAAAGCAAAGCCACACTATATAACAGGTAAAAGTAAATTCTTATAGCTTTACACTTCACCCCCGGCATACCTGTTCCTTTACACTTCACCCCCGGCATACCTGTTCCTTTACACTTCACCCCGGCATACCTGTTCCTTTACACTTCACCCCTGGCATACATGTTCATTTACACTTCACCCCGGCATACACGTTCCTTTACACTTCACCCCCGGCATACATGTTCCTTTACACTTCACCCCCCGGCATACCTGTTCCTTTACACTTCACCCCCGGCATATCTGTTCCTTTACACTTCACCCCCGGCATACCTGTTCCTTTACACTTCACCCCCTGGCATGCTTGTTCCTTTCCACTTCACCCCCGGCATACATGTTCCTTTACACTTCACCCCCGGCATACATGTTCCTTTACACTTCACCCCCGGCATACATGTTCCTTTACACTTCACCCCCGGCATACATGTTCCTTTACACTTCACCCCCTGGCATACATGTTCCTTTACACTTCACCCCCGGCATACCTGTTCCTTTACACTTCACCCCCGGCATACCTGTTCCTTTACACTTCACCCATGGCATACCTGTTCCTTTACACTTCACCCCCGGCATACCTGTTCCTTTACACTTCAACCCCGGCATACCTGTTCCTTTACACTTCACCCCTGGCATACCTGTTCCTTTAAACTTCACCCCCGGCATACCTGTTCCTTTACACTTCACCCCCGGCATACCTGTTCCTTTACACTTCACCCCCGGCATACATGTTCCTTTACACTTCACCCCCGGCATACCTGTTCCTTTACACTTCACCCCTGGCATACCTGTTCCTTTACACTTCACCCCCGGCATACCTGTTCCTTTACACTTCACCCCTGGCATACCTGTTCCTTTACACTTCACCCCTGGCATACCTGTTCCTTTACACTTCACCCCCGGCATACATGTTCCTTTACACTTCACCCCCTGGCATACATGTTCCTTTACACTTCACCCCGGCATACCTGTTCCTTTACACTTCACCCCTGGCATACCTGTTCCTTTACACTTCACCCCTGGCATACCTGTTCCTTTACACTTCACCCCCGGCATACCTGTTCCTTTACACTTCACCCCTGGCATACATGTTCCTTTACACTTCACCCCCTGCATACCTGTTCCTTTACACTTCACCCCGGCGTACATGTTCCTTTACACTTCACCCCCGGCATACCTGTTCCTTTACACTTCACCCCTGGCATACCTGTTCCTTTACACTTCACCCCCGGCATACCTGTTCCTTTACACTTCACCCCCGGCATACCTGTTCCTTTACACTTCACCCCTGGCATACCTGTTCCTTTACACTTCACCCCCTGGCATACTTGTTCCTTTCCACTTCACCCCCGGCATACATGTTCCTTTACACTTCACCCCCGGCATACATGTTCCTTTACACTTCACCCCCGGCATACCTGTTCCTTTACACTTCACCCCCTGGCATACACGTTCCTTTACACTTCACCCCCGGCATACCTGTTCCTTTACACTTCACCCCCGGCATACATGTTCCTTTACACTTCACCCCCGGCATACCTGTTCCTTTACACTTCACCCCTGGCATACATGTTCCTTTACACTTCACCACCTGGCATACATGTTCCTTTACACTTCACCCCCGGCATACCTGTTCCTTTACACTTCACCCCCGGCATACCTTTTCCTTTACACTTCACCCCCGGCATACATGTTCCTTTACACTTCACCCCTGGCATACCTGTTCCTTTACACTTCACCCCCGGCGTACCTGTTCTTTACTTTTTACCACCTGGCATACCTGTTCCTTTACACTTCACCCCTGGCATACCTTTTCCTTCTAACACCAACTCTCGACTTCTTCGACTTCGAAGACTATTTGTTCACATACATCAACCAGGCACTCATATAGACTATTTGTTCACATCAACCAGGCACTCATATAGACTTAGCTGAATGAACTGAGGCGGAGTCGCGTGAACGAAATTGCCAAAGGTTCGAAACGGCAACAAGAGGATTCAAACCCGAGTCCTCGCGATTCAGAGTCCGATGTTCTAACCACTACGCCACCCTGTCCTTATGCTGTCAATGACAACACGTAGTACAGAGGTGTGTACACCGAGACCACGAAAGCCAAAGTTTCTTGAGGTTTTTGGGATGCGCTACCAGGGCAGACAAGTTGTAACATAGTCGGATCAGAGCGGACGCATTCACCCCTGGATCAATCACATATGTCATCAGACACAGAAGATTCCGGTGGTTTAGGAAAGTGTGCCTTTGCTGTAAGAACACATTGTTTCCCAAGCACAATATTTCAAAGGAGAAAGAGGAAGAAAGGAACGCCACTGAAGAGGTGGAGTTATCAGATCATAAATGATACTGGGCTCCCGCTGTTCGCACCAAGGCGGTATGCAGTAAATAGAACAGGATGTAGGGGTACAACCTCCCGGAGGACAGCGAGGGGTGCAACCTCCCGAAGGACAGCGAGGGGTGCAACCTCGCGGAGGACAGCGAGGTGTGCAACCTCCCGGAGGAAAGCGAGGGGTGCAACCTCGCGGAAGATAGCGAGGGGTGCAACCTCCCGGAGGACAGCGAGGGGTCAACCTGACGTATGCGTCTAAGTCAACAAGTCAAGTCTGCACAACAACGTAATGCCATTTGTATGGTGCAATAACGTATCACCCAAGAAAAACGTTTCTAATAGAAAATGATGTTTTCTCAATGTCTACTCACAAATCATAATATGCCAAAGGTTAATTGAATTGGTCGTCGATTCATTACAAAGCTTGTACTTTTCTGCAAATCACCACCACTGTGACGTGACTGCAATGGTAAAATCATGGGTGATTTTGACCCGATTACGTCATCCACCCCATGTCTGCCCACACGACTCGTGTGTCATTTCCTTGCGGATGTCCGCTAATGACTCGGGTTTTTCTCGTCGGGCCTTGAAGAGAATCGATCGCCCGCTTGCGTGTAGTTGCACCGACGCTAATAAAGAGGCAATAAACGGCGGCTTCTTGCGATCAGCCACAGTTCAATTATTTAGCGTTGGCCCCGTCTAATGGCAGCTGCTCCTCAGTATTGGTCAAATTGAAATACAGCGCCGGTACCTTACGAAACACTGAGTGGAAGCTGCAGTAGATGATGCTCCAATGCCAGAGGACTCCGTCTTATCCCCAGGGCAAGACTAACGAAAAAAAAAAAAGACGAACGAGTTCTAAATGGGGCTGAGTGTCCGGCTGTCTGAGCTAATATAAAGACGACTTAGCTTGACCGCCTGCTGCGACACTGGCTACTGCGATAAATAAGGTCAGTTTATCGCGAAGGGGCTGAATGTGAATATGATTTGAAATACAACTTGAGATAACTGCACTAAATGCACGATCGTCGCTGTGACAAAAGAATAATTTGTTTCTTCACGTGCTTTCTCAAGTATGACCATTGACTGAATATCTTCCGGGTTGTTAAGGATAACATTACCAGATAATAATTAAATTGAACTGCTTCTTTGCTTTTGGGTTTCTATTTCAATGTATTTTGATCATAACGGTATTGCTTCATTGGAATGTTAAAGTGTTGGTGTACACATGTACAATGTGTTGGTGTACACATGTACAATGTGTTAGTGTACACATGTACAATTTCCAGTGAATCCGCCTGGTATGGTCAATGTGTCCAAACAGCTCAACTACTTTTTGGATCACGCAGAGACACGGAACTATCTTGTATAAAAGATGCAAACAGAGCTGACATTTTATCACCAGAAACCCGATAAGCTCTAAGAAGTAACTGAAGGCAATAAGAAGGCCTTGCAACATCCTATCCCCAGACGCATTGATTCAATGAGGAATGCGCGATAACACTGAACAAGGATCTCACACGAGACAAACAGTACACGAGGGACCAGACTCAGAGAGAACCAAACTTGACACTGATACACCTGTGTCACACAGGAACATGACCGGAGTGCAGGACGGGAAGGGATTAAAAACTGGCATTGAACTGCAAAAAGGTGACTGGACTGAACTGCAAATATGAGGACATTGAATGATATGATTCGCTAACATCTTTGCTTAAGCGTCATCCAGCCTGAAACCGAAAATCTTGTCGTCCTGTGTTCAGATAGACAAATTAGACTGACGAATCAGAGTGATCCAACAGATTGCCTAACCACAGGGACGAAGCCTAAACATAAGCCTACGAGAGAAGCAACATAAACATGACTTGTACTCAGCAACCTTAAGACGTTGGTGGACATATTTATTAATCCAGACATCGAGCTATCAGGTATAAGTTGATATCAGACAATCAGTTTGGTTTCAGAGCTTGTCATTCTATAGCGGACGCATTAATCTGTACTGACCAACACCATATGACGTCAGTGACTAGACACAGCAAGGACGACTAGATCTACCGTGATAACATCACATTGGTTTGCTAACTTATGGAATAGAAACCTGGCAGTTATGACCAATGACAAGACGGCAACATCCCAGATGTGCTTCATGTCTTGGTGGCAACCTCTGATACACACGTAAGTGTGTATTATGTTGCAAAGAGCAGGAACGCACTCCATCCACCAAATGACGATTGTTATTAGAGTGAAACAACTACTAGATCGGGAAAAACTTAGGAAATGGTTTGAGGTCAGACACAGGCGGGTTTTGATATTAGCAGTTGTGGTGGCAGAACAATTGTGTTCACAATTGTATGCAGATTTGATTACATCCCGTGGCGTGGCGCTGTGTGTAAGTTCTGTCTGTATGCAAACAAGCCAGGGTGAATGCACGATTACCACCAATATCACAACATGTTTATTAAATACTGATACATGCTGTGTGTTTTGCAGGTTCTGTTCATCTACCTCTCGAGAGTCGTTCGACTAACCGAAATACAGCTGCGTGAAGTTTATTTTAAGTGAACTTTATTTATATAGATTATAAATGTTCATGGTCAAATAGTTTTACAGTTTAGATGATCCAGGAAGGCCTGCACTAAGACCTGAAAGATTGCTATTGTACAGGCCTGCGTTGCAATGCGAATCGATTTCCACAATATACACAATGCGCAAGTCTAATTGTTGGCAGACAATGTAGTTCCACAACTATCACGATATCAGTGTCATAGAATGCCTACGTCTGACGATACATCTGGGCTTGTTGTGAACGCCATCCTCGAGTTAACTACCAGAATGCGTCACAACGGCGACGTTAATCTTCTGAAAGCAAACGTCGACCTATGATCACGTCAAAGTTGACATTTACGAAAAGGTTAGCAACCGGGACGGTCAGTTTGAGAATAGCGACGTTCGTCCTTCTATTGACAATGCGTCGTGCCTCTGTCTGTCCTTGAAGCACATGCATCACTCAAAGAAGGCAGACGCAACATCCAACCCAAAAAACTAAATAACACGTATGCACGGAGACACATTTAGTTCCATAAAGCATTTCTTTATGAATATCTTAGTTAAAACGTAAACGCAGGAATATTGTGGATGCGTTTTCTCTCAATCAGTAGTCTGAAACATAATACACACCGAGTCATGCCTTGCCACCGATGTATCTCATTATTAAATTGGAACATTCGGTTGCTGCACCAACTATGGAATTCCCCCCTGTTCGTGTTTAGATTTCCCCCCTGTTCGTGTTTAGACAGCTGGAAATGCAATAACATTTCGCCGTCATCTAAATATTTATATTTATATATCGCTCACCTCCGCGGCTCCTTAGCGCATTCATCCAACTTTAACATGGAATACAGATTTAGAGATTGTCATAATCATTTTGTTTTTATGAGCCACTGAGCTATTTCCTAGGATGTTGGCGAGCGCGATAGAGGTTTTGTATTGCATTGTATTGTATTATTCGGAAAAGATGATAAGCCTTTTACACAGCCCGCATTGATAAGTTTAATGCTATATGTGATACAGGTTTGTTTTAGTATTTTGATCCACGTTATATATGTGACGCTGTAACAAAACACAAGCAGCCAAATATAATGAGTGCGACCCGAGTTGAAGCCCCGCCAACAGTTAGCGTTGGCGAAATGGACTACGCATGTAGCTCTGACTTTAAATTGCATGTGTGCCTACGCACACGCTGATTGATGCGGATTATTCAACAAAGTCACACACTTCACAAAACATCTCTTCAATTTAATGCGCCGCTGCAGCAGAACGACATCATTCAATACTCGCCGTGACACAAGGATGGCCTGTGTGCGCTGCAGAATAATGCTTATAGCGTTATATTATCTCTTTAGCTCTGTTGCACTACAGAAAGTCGACACCTTTGTGGGTTTTTGCTGCTTTTAGCTACATTACGTGTGGTGTGTTTAAGTATCCCGTCCATCAAAATATCGATATATCGATATATCGATATATATATATATATATATATATATATATATATATATATATATATAAATATGTATATGATTACATATATATATATATATATATATATATATATATATATATATATATATATATATATATATATATATATATGTAATTTTACATACATATATGTATATACATATATATATATATATATATATATATATATATATATATATATATATATATATATATATATATATATATATATATATATATATATATATGTGTGTGTGTGTGTGTGTGTGTGTGTGTGCGTGCGTGCGTGCGTGCGTGCGTGCGTGCGTGCGTGCGTGCGTGCGTGCGTGCGTGCGTGCGTGCGTGCGTGCGTGCGTGCGTGCGTGCGTGCGTGCGTGCGTGCGTGCGTGCGTGTGTTATATACTTAAAACTGTATCACAAACTATTTCAGCATATTTGGCCACTATCTGTAGGATGCGTTTATTGTTTAGTCAAATGAACGTTTGCAAATTAATGCTATGGGCCGAAATTCGTAAGAAAAATAACATTGTCAGGCTGGTGACGAGGTGAGGTCGTTGGCATGGCAACGTGGTTCGCGTGATGTGAAAGTGGACGTTTGTTTTCATCAGCGTACCGACAACGCAATGTCTATACACATCCCGTGACACGGGATCATTATAACCAGCGTTAGCGCAGTCTTCTCCTGTTTGCGATGTAGATTGACATTTGCCGTGAATGATTTTTTGCAGCCAACTCATAGGCCACCAATAGTTATTTAATAGCGTTCGTCCATGTGAATAGCAAAATGTCTGCGTCATGGGTCCGGTTTAAAAAGATTGTTGAAATAATTTGTGTTTATTAAACTTTACGTATACCGGACTCAACTATACTCCTGTGCCAATATTATTTTATTATAAAATGAACGTTACCATATGAAAAGTCAATGCTATTATCATGTTAATTGTTCATAATATTCTTAATATTTTGATAATACTATTTAGTAATCCATCTATTGCACGTCTTGCAAAAGATGACTAATATGAATTTTATTTTATTGTAGCTGAACAAATCATTCATGCTTACAACGATAAACGCTTTTTTGCTAAAACAAATCAACGAATTCAACCTACCTGACAAAGTTCCCCGAATGTCGCCTTGTCGGCTTGCGTGATGCTGCACCTGCAAACAGAGATGAGACGAACGTGAAACTGAAAGCAACATGAAGATGAAACTCGGAGGTACTGCAGACCAAGGCATGTCAACAGTTCGTCACATTCCACCTGCTCAAAAACTTAGATGTGTGTGTGTCCGAATTATAAGTTGCGGAATTGTGGGGCGCAGTGGATCGGCGGTTAGAGTGTTGCACTGTCAATCCAGAGGACACGGAGTCGACGCCACCTGCTGTCGTTTCGAAACCTAGTCAATTTCGTTTACCCCGCGTTGCTCTAATTATTCCAAATAATAGTCTTCGCGCAGTAATTGCAGCGTGGCTGAAGTCGAATTGCCGATGTAATGAACAAGTCTCCCCGGTGTGGAGTGTGAAGCGCTTTGAGCGGTCCCGTGGACCACACACGGCGCAGTGTAAGTCACATTTACTCTTATAAGTTCCTTTATACTGTTAATTTAAAAGTGGTACTTGCTTGTTTGTAATATGTGTATTTCACTCTAAATAACATCGATATCTTAACAACCTTGAATAAATATGTTTATGGTATTGTGTCAGCAAAATGTTTAGAAGTTGACACGTTAGCATCTCGATAAATTAGTAACTGTGACGTATATTTCGTGCGTTCTATTATTGCTACGTCAACGTTTCGTCACACGACTCAACTGTTTTTCTGCGAGACTGGCGTACACTATTGATGCACTCGCTGATTACAGCAACGATTGTTGTCATGTCGAAGCAGACCAATAACTGTTATGGCGCAATTAGAACAAGACTAGCTGTAATCACCAGAAGATATGATTACTGTTGGTCAGCATTAGTAGTATTTATTCATGTCAATCTCAGTGTTGTCGTTGCTGCTGATTCTCCTTCTGCTACTGAAGCTGATGACGATTTTAATTATGATGTTAATGATGTTGAAGTTGATACAACATATGTCCACAAGGTGCATGTTCCTGTTAGTGTTGTTACTCCTACTGTTGTTACTGCCGTTACTGTTAGTGTTGTTACTCGTACTGTTGTTACTGCCGTTACTGTTAGTGTTGTTACTCCTACTGTTGTTACTGCCGTTACTGTTAGTGCTGTTACTCCTACGGTTGTTACTGCCGTTACTGTTAGTGCTGTTACTCGTACTGTTGTTACTGCCGTTACTGTTAGTGATGTTACTTGGACTGTTGTTACTGCCGTTAATGTTAGTGTTGTTACTCGTACTGTTGTTACTGCCGTTACTGTTAGTGTTGTTACTCGTACTGTTGTTACTGCCGTTACTGTTAGTGTTGTTACTCCTACTGTTGTTACTGCCGTTACTGTTAGTGCTGTTACTCCTACTGTTGTTACTGCCGTTACTGTTAGTGTTGTTACTCGTACTGTTGTTACTGCCGTTACTGTTAGTGTTGTTACTCGTACTGTTGTTACTGCCGTTACTGTTAGTGCTGTTACTCGTACTGTTGTTACTGCCGTTACTGTTAGTGTTGTTACTCCTACTGTTGTTACTGCCGTTACTGTTAGTGTTGTTACTCGTACTGTTGTTACTGCCGTTACTGTTAGTGCTGTTGCTCGTACTGTTGTTACTGCCGTTACTGTTAGTGTTGTTACTCCTACTGTTGTTACTGCCGTTACTGTTAGTGCTGTTACTCGTACTGTTGTTACTGCCGTTACTGTTAGTGTTGTTACTCGTACTGTTGTTACTGCCGTTACTGTTAGTGTTGTTACTCGTACTGTTGTTACTGCCGTTACTGTTAGTGCTGTTACCCGTACTGTTATTACTGCCGTTACTGTTAGTGCTGTTACTCGTACTGTTGTTACTGCCGTTACTGTTAGTGTTGTTACTCCTACTGTTGTTACTGCCGTTACTGTTAGTGCTGTTACTCGTACTGTTGTTACTGCCGTTACTGTTAGTGTTGTTACTCCTACTGTTGTTACTGCCGTTACTGTTAGTGTTGTTACTCGTACTGTTGTTACTGCCGTTACTGTTAGTGCTGTTACTTGGACTGTTGTTACTGCCGTTACTGTTAGTGTTGTTACGCGTACTGTTGTTACTGCCGTTACTGTTAGTGCTGTTACTCGTACTGTTGTTACTGTTAGTGTTGTTACTCGTACTGTTGTTACTGCCGTTACTGTTAGTGTTGTTACTCGTACTGTTGTTACTGTTAGTGTTGTTACTCCTACTGTTGTTACTGCCGTTACTGTTAGTGTTGTTACTGGTACTGTTGTTACTGCCGTTACTGATAGTGCTGTTACTCGTATTGTTGTTACTGCCGTTACTGTCTTTGCACTGACGTTGCTTGTGAACTAATTCATTTGAATCTGTGGAACCACAGGTGAATCTATCCAACAATGCAAAACGATGTGGACATATAGACACAGCATATTTGTACACCAATTGTTTCCGTAACATTATATAAGAATGTTTGTGGGTTTAGAGCGCATGATGATATCACGAATTACACCTTACATTAAAGTTTGCAGTTACCATAGCAACCGTGGAATTCTGATGGTATGACGAAAGCTCGTGAACGTTCGTTTCGCTTCGACTTATATATATAGCTTCATTCGGAGAACCAATTACAGACGAAGCACGCAGGGTTTCGACAGATAAGAGTTTTTACTCTAGCACGCAATATATAAAGCCCACTGGAGCTATAGCTGACCGAGATTATTTCCAGTTATAGCCCAAAACCACTGCGTTCATGAGTTCGTCCCATTGATTTGTATGTAGACTCTAAAACACATTGGCATCATCATGTAAGACACGCACGCACGCACGCACGCACGCACGCACGCACGCACGCACGCACGCACGCACGCACGCACGCACGCACGCACGCACGCACACACGCATGAACGCATGCACGCACGCACGCACGCACGCATACTCAGACACACAACACACGCACACGCACACGAACACGAACACTTCCATCCCTAGTTTGACCCTCTACTAAAACGCGTTTTCATTGGTTCATAATCCAACACTTAACTCAAATCGAGTTAGCGTTAGCGCATAAGTAACAAAAACAACGTGTATATATGCATCAAAGCATATTGTGTGCTCCTATATTTCATTTACGGCGGTCTGTGTAGACGTCAGTACACTGCGTCTCCTATTATTGCCCACAAAGGTGCAATTGTCCCTAACCGGCCGTAGCGCGCTGACTGTGTGACATATTTCATGAGATTGCGGTCAATACTGCCACGTAATTGATTAGTTGAGCTTAGTCTATATGAGATCCTATTTTGTCAGCTTCAACGGCTGCAAGAACGTGCTCCTTTGTGGCGCTATTGGATTTGACGCTTCGTTACCATCTACAATTTATCGTGGAAAATTACAATATATTAATGTTACTGGATCGCCATCTAGCGGTAGATATTCTGATGAAGCTGAATGCTGTCGAAACGTTACTTAGAATAAACGTAAAATGGACGGTGAAAAACGAGTAAAATATGCATATATTACAATCACCAGTCGGATGAATATCTTCACAATTAATTGGACCGATGCAGTTATCGCCATGGTTCGGCTTATATATATATATATATATATATATATATATATATATATATATATATATATATATATATATATATATATATATATATATATATATATATATATATATATATATATATATATATATATATATAATAAAAAGACTTCTTTGGCGCCAATATCCTCGGAAAATCCGAGCTCAGTGGCGCAAAAAAACCAAAGGATTAGGCATTGATGTACATATAATATATATATATATATATATATATATATATATATATATATATATATATATATATATATATATATATATATATATATATATATATAATAAAAATACTTCTTTGGCGCCAATATCCTCGGAAAATCCGAGCTCAGTGGCGCAAAAAAACCAAAGGATTAGGCATTCTCGTGACCATGTACAATGCAAAAGTCGTCAACCGATGGATAGAATACATCCCAGTTGGGTGTTTTTGTCCACTTAGGCTAAAAGAAATGAAACCAGACGCCTAGCCAGTTATATCAATCAGCTCAAGTACATTAGATGAAACAAAACTAACTTCTGAAGATTAAGTAAATTAGGCTGCTAGTGAAAGTTAAAAAGTACACATTTTATGAAAAAAAGAAATGCATACACATACACATACATACACACACATACATACACACACGCACACACACGCACACACACACACGCACACACACGCACACACGCACACACGCACGCACACACGCACACACGCACGCACACACACACACACACACACACACACACACACACACACACACACACGTTCCAGCTGTCCTCACATAATGAAGGGAATTAGATACAGCCGAAACCTAAATAAAAAATAATCAAATGCAAGGGAATTCGTGTAGAAATGATGCATGATAAAAGGTGACATGCAAGTAAGAAAATATAAAAGCGAGGGAAAAAAGAAGAGTACACAAATTCAATAATTATTTGGCCGTGATCCAAATGACCTGAAGGTTCGATGCTAAAGTTGATCGAAACTACTGAAGCACGCCAGAATAACGCCAAAGACGGAATACATACATATTTTGGGAGGACGAGTGCCAAGATACCCATATATAACACTGCAATTGTCTTTTAATCTCGCTGATGCAATTACCTTTCATGTAACCAGAGTGTGCGCCCGTCATCTGACAGTAAGGCATTTCATCGTGCAGGTTGGTTTTGGCGTATTAAGATTGGGTGATGAAATGCTTAGCTGTCAGATGAAGGGCGCACACTCTGGTTACATGACATGTAATTGCACCAGCGATATTAAAATACAGCTGGAACGTGTGTGTGTGTGTGTGTGTGTGTGTGTGTGTGTGTGTGTGTGTGTGTGTGTGCGTGTGTGCGTGTGTGCGTGCGTGTGTGCGTGTGTGTGTATGTGTGTGTATGTGTGTGTGCGCGCGTGCGTGCGTGAGTGCGTGCGTGTGTGTGTGTTGCGTCTCGTTAACACAGAGCAGTGATAAGATGTTTGGGTGCGTCATATGCTACATCGGTAGATGCATTGGATTTCTAAAAATTAGATTGAACGAGTTTGTGCAAGATTGCACTCTAGAGAAAAACACTCCAATGGACAAGAAAGCAGTCGGCTTATCAAGTGTGCACAGTTTATAATACTTCACACCAGGCCGGGTAAATAAATTCCTAGTGGATTATAATAGTGCAAATTGCATTTACATTATCGATACTGACAGATGAGTGTTACATAAAATTGTGTTTCTTTCGAAAATACGGTCGTCGGCAGCATTAATTCGCTTACAAAACTGCGGGCTGTGAGCTGATGACTTGTATGTTATGGGAACCGAGCACCCACACGAGCACCCACACGAACACCCACACGAACACCCACACGAACACCCACACCGAGCACCCACACGAGCACCCACACGAGCACCCACACGAACACCCACACGAACACCCACACCGAGCAGCCACACGAGCACCCACACGAGCACCCACACGAATACCCACACGAACACCCCCCCTAACACACGCACTTTATTATGTGTGCGTGCGTGTGTGTGCGTGTGTGTGCGTACGTGCGTGCGTGCGTGCGTGCATGCGTGCGTGTGTATGTTTATTATGTGTTCGTGCGTGCGTGCGTGTGTGTGCGTTTACTATGTATGCGTGCCTGCGCCTGTGTGTGTCTGTGCGCGTGTGTGTGCGAGTTGATGAAGGAAAGTAAGTAATGAGTTTCGAAGGGTGTCCATATGGTAAAAAATCACTGTCGTTTACATTATCGTGTTATTCATATATGATCGATACTGATCTGACAAGATACTACTCTGACAAGATACTACTCTGACATGATTCCGGTCGTCGTTCTATTTTAGAACATCATTAAGCTCCCCTTCGTTCACTCAACTAGCTAACGGCTGACAAAATTGGCAGATTAAGAAACGATACAAACAACGTTATGTGCCCGGACGCGATCTAATAAATGGAATTGGATCATGTCTGTCGCTAAATTACGCGCAGCGATAAGTCGCCGGATATGCGAGATATTTATAACATATAACGTCAGAATGCCATGGGAACGCAGGGCCTTGGTGGCGACAACGTGGCTTTCAATTGACTGCGACAACGTCAAAGCACGTTCCTATTAAGTCAGCGGGGAGAGAGATGATACCGCGCGGAGTCTCGGCAGCTGATGCGTCCTTCCTGTTTAGTTCTACTGCTTTTCTTCCTAGTCGGATTGCAACATTATCCATTATGGTGTGATCTGTTCAGTTCTGTCTACCCCCCTTTCAACCATTATCATCCAAGGGACAAGTAATCAAACCGTGTATTGCTGTTGTATCGTGTATGATATATATATATATATATATATATATATATATATATATATATATATATATATATATATATATATATATATATATATATATATATATATATATATATATATATATATATATATATATATATATATATATATATATATATATATATATATATATATGTGTGTGTGTATAGTTTTCATAACCATGGTAAGGTAATATGCACACTTCTAGCATTAACGCAATCATTTGACAGTTTGTTCCATTCATTTGCCACGCTTTGTGAGAATGACTACTTACTCATATCCAACCTGCACTGTTCCTTACCTAATGCTGCTTAGTACTCTCTGTTTCTACCGTCTTCTTTAAGTTTGAAGAACATATCCCTGTTAGTATCCACAAACTATTAAATATTTAAAAACCTCCTAGTTGGTCTCCTCCTAGTCTCCGGGTCTCTAGTGTTATCAAACTACATTCTTTTAAGCGGCTTTGTAATTAAGTTGTCGCTTGTTTGGAATCAGCTTATTTGCTCTTCGTCATATTCTTTCCAGCTTATTTGTGTCCTTCTAACGATACGACCTCCATGTTTATATACAATATTCCAAATGCGGCCTAACTATCGCTTTGTACATGGGTACACTTAGCTGTCTCTCCTTATATATGATAGTTCTCCTAATTAGCCCTAGAATTTGATTACCTATTCAAGCAGTAATCCCACATTTCTGTCTTCGAAGTGTGCCTCGTCCATATATTATAATATCCCCCATTTTATATTCTTCGTCCACGTTTTCTTTTCTTCTGTGTATGCATTTACACTTTCCAAAATTGAATAACACTTGCCATTTTTTATTTGTTCACTTGATTAATGTCGTTGGAAGTGTGCGGCAGTATATTTACCGTATAGGCCCCTAGACAATCACGCAAAAATCCACTTCTATTTATCTGTCTCCGCCAGACATAGATCCTATTCCGATTGTATCGATCTGGTCAGGGTCACTGCGTCAGTCGTGTTATTGAGAACACAATTTGTAGTGCTGTACTGACGAAAGAAATTTTTTTCAGGAATGTTTCGGCAGAATAGAACAAGTTTTCATCAGCGCTATTTAGCTGTGATTACATTTCAGAAAGATAATATCAGTTTCGAAGAAAACAATGGAACCATAAATAGAAACACAATAGTTGCACATATATTGCCTAAAACACGCAGCGACTAGAATATATTCCAACCACGCAGTGGCTTCAAGCTAACCACGCCGTGGGGAACCATGAACTAGTGGCTTCAAGCCAACCACGCCGTGGGGAACCATGAACCAGTGGCTTCAAGCCAATAACGCCATGGGGAACCACGAACTAGTGGCTTCAAGCCAACCACGCCGTGGGGAACCATGAATCAGTGGCTTCAAGTCAACCACGCCGTGGGTAACCATGAACATGTGGCTTCACTTTTGGCATGCATGGTGAATCGCAATGATTTTTGACCTTGCACGCACAGGTTTCTTGGTAAGAAACATTGCCCATCTTGCTGTCTATACATGGAGGGGCATTACTTTGTGAATGTGAATAGCTTCATTTAAATTGATTCACCCTACTGAGAAGGAATATGTTTACAACGTGATGTGACGGCATTCTGTGTTAAAATCAATCAATGTTCAAGTAACATGAACTATGTAGACAACACATTTGTTATGTAATAAGGATACATTTCATATACAAAAACAATGCATACTCAGAGAATGTTGCAAAACATATTTGAATTTCGAGTCTCTACTTAAAGGTCCTCTTCAACTCGTCCACTTAAAGGTCCTCCTCAACTCGTCCACTTAAAGGTCCTCCTCAACTCGTCCACTTAAAGCTGCTTTATCAAATGGTTCTGCCCATCGCGAATCCGGTTCACTTATGTTCAGATGTGTAGTGTGTGACTAGTTTAAGTAATGTGTGCAGTCTGTTTAAAAAAATACCTATTTTGTTGAAATCATCGAAAGAACGGACTTTAGTCGTTAAATCTGGTAAGGATCAAAATAGTGGATATCCAAAATGGTAAACACTGTGTGGGTCAATGCTGATCATGGACGTGACCTCCATCCTCTCGCCGATTTCGATTTTTACATCAGTAAATGCTTGAACAAGCGTTAACTAATTTAATAGTTTGTCTGATGATTTCATAAAAACTACATATAAAAGTTGCACAAACGGGCTAGCATGTTGCAGTGGATACTAGGTAGGTTTGGTTATTCGCAAAATGAATTTGAAATGAGACTAAAAAACAATCGAATTGATTAAGCACCTTTAAAGGTCCCTCCTCAATTCGCCCAATTAAAGGTCTCTCCTCAATTCGCCCACTTAAAGGTCCCTCCTCAATTCGCCCACTTATAGGTCCCTCCTCAATTCGCCCACTTAAAGGTCCCTCCTCAATTAGCTCACTTAAAGGTCCCTCCTCAATTCGCCCATTTAAAGGTCCCTCCTCAATTCGCCCACTTAAAGGTCCCTCCTCAATTCGCCCACTTAAAGGTCCCTCCTCAATTCGCCCACTTAAAGGTCCCTCCTCAGTTCGATGTTAAATTCATTTTGCAAAAAATCAAACTGACCTACTAAGCACGGCCACACATTCCAGTTCGTTTGTGTCACTTTTGTATGTAGTTTTTTTGTGAAGTCATCCGACAAACTATTTTATTTTTTAATGTTATATCAAACATTAAGTGAAGTGAACATGGAAACGCTGAAAACTCACGAATTTCACCCTTGGTGACATTTCGTAACTTTGTCATGTGATCGGCGAGAGGATGGAAGTCACGCCCATGATCAGCTTTGACTCGCACAGTGTCATGTGATCGGCGAGAGGATGGAAGTCACGCCCATGATCAGCTTTGACTCGCACAGTGTCATGTGATCGGCGAGAGGATGGAAGTCACGCCCATGATCAGCTTTGACTCGCACAGTGTCATGTGATCGGCGAGAGGATGGAAGTCACGCCCATGATCAGCTTTGACTCGCACAGTGTCATGTGATCGGCGAGAGGATGGAAGTCACGCCCATCATCAGCTTTGACTCGCACAGTGTCATGTGATCGGCGAGAGGATGGAAGTCACGCCCATGATCAGCTTTGACTCGCACAGTGTAATGTGATCGGCGAGAGGATGGAAGTCACGCCCATGATCAGCTTTGACCCGCACAGTGTCATGTGATCGGCGAGAGGATGGAAGTCACGCCCATGATCAGCTTTGACCCGCACAGTGTCATGTGATCGGCGAGAGGATGGAAGTCACGCCCATGATCAGCTTTGACCCGCACAGTGTCATGTGATCGGCGAGAGGATGGAAGTCACGCCCATCATCAGCTTTGACTCGCACAGTGTCATGTGATCGGCGAGAGGATGGAAGTCACGCCCATCATCAGCTTTGACTCGCACAGTGTCATGTGATCGGCGAGAGGATGGAAGTCACGCCCATGATCAGCTTTGACCCGCACAGTGTCATGTGATCGGCGAGAGGATGGAAGTCACGCCCATGATCAGCTTTGACTCGCACAGTGTCATGTGATCGGCGAGAGGATGGAAGTCACGCCCATGATCAGCTTTGACTCGCACAGTGTCATGTGATCGGCGAGAGGATGGAAGTCACGCCCATGATCAGCTTTGACTCGCACAGTGTCATGTGATCGGCGAGAGGATGGAAGTCACGCCCATGATCAGCTTTGACTCGCACAGTGTCATGTGATCGGCGAGAGGATGGAAGTCACGCCCATGATCAGCTTTGACCCGCACAGTGTCATGTGATCGGCGAGAGGATGGAAGTCACGCCCATCATCAGCTTTGACTCGCACAATGTCATGTGATCGGCGAGAGGATGGAAGTCACGCCCATCATCAGCTTTGACTCGCACAGTGTCATGTGATCGGCGAGAGGATGGAAGTCACGCCCATGATCAGCTTTGACCCGCACAGTGTCATGTGATCGGCGAGAGGATGGAAGTCACGCCCATGATCAGCTTTGACTCGCACAGTGTCATGTGATCGGCGAGAGGTTGGAAGTCACGCCCATCATCAGCTTTGACCCGCACAGTGTCATGTGATCGGCGAGAGGATGGAAGTCACGCCCATCATCAGCTTTGACTCGCACAGTGTCATGTGATCGGCGAGAGGATGGAAGTCACGCCCATCATCAGCTTTGACTCGCACAGTGTCATGTGATCGGCGAGAGGATGGAAGTCACGCCCATCATCAGCTTTGACCCGCACAGTGTCATGTGATCGGCGAGAGGATGGAAGTCACGCCCATCATCAGCTTTGACTCGCACAGTGTCATGTGATCGGCGAGAGGATGGAAGTCACGCCCATCATCAGCTTTGACCCGCACAGTGTCATGTGATCGGCGAGAGGATGGAAGTCACGCCCATCATCAGCTTTGACTCGCACAGTGTCATGTGATCGGCGAGAGGATAGAAGTCACGCCCATCATCAGCTTTGACTCGCAGTGTTTACCATTTTGAATATCCAATATTTTGAGCCTTACCAGATCTAACGACTGCAGAACAAAAAGTAGGAATTTCTTATTAAATCGACTGCGGTTACACGCACTACATATTTGGACACTAACAAAGCGGATTGGCGATAGGCTAAATTAGACGGAGACGCAAACCGAATGAGTAGTCGCGTCACACTGGCTTATATTTCGTCTTCCTCATGTCGCGCTTCATTTGTCGATCCCGAGTGTTAAATACCGGACATTGACGATATGATTAGTCTAGCAATAAATGATTCACTAACGTAATTAGTGTCTCGATCAGCCGTGCTGACCACGTCTTATTTGTCAGGGTAATTGATTTCGGATGTAATATTTCTGCAGCAGAATAGAGCGCGCGTGACGGAAGTGGAGAACTATTTACTACTAGTCAGATATTGGTTAGTGTAGGCCTTTGTCGCTGCAGGAGCGATCAGTTCCCATTATGCTCATGTGCTCAATACAACAGCAAGAATACGTATTGCATGATGAGCATATGAAACACATAGATTATTTCTGTTTTGCTTATATAGGATTCGAATACCATGTTAACACATAAACAAAACGAAATGATTGACTTATGGCTGTAACTTTCATAAAACACAACAGACAAGTCCATGTAAAGGGCTACATCAAGCCTACACTATTGCACCAGTAAGAGTGATGAAATATATAGTCATTGGTTGGAGTGGACAAGTCATTGGTTGGAGTGGACAAGTCCATACCCAGTCATTTGGTAACACGTCCATTAATCCCCTCTTTGTGTAAGTCAGTGTTCAGTATTATTAAGTATGCCTCTAATGGTCACTGGTCAGTTGTCACTGTCTACTGGTTACAAAGTATCATACTGTGGAGCAAGCTAAACTAGGTAATTTCTTCACAGTGCAAGAAATCTCACCCATATGAGTCACATCAAATGTTCAGTCAATTCTGCCAACTGCCTCGCATTAATTAAGTGCAGGAAACACTGTGTCGAGTAGATCAGGTTTGTTCTAAATATGTGATGATATACTCTCTTTCCCAGCTTGTATCTGAGGCACAATTTCGTCGTTGGACAAGTAGGTCCTTCGTCATGAAAAGGCACAACAACAAACGACCTATATATAGAAACACACGGCGTCGTTATGCTGAATAAGTGCTGCGTGATGCGATGTTTTGCGTCGTAAAATTCCGCCCGAAGAAATTATGGCATGCTTGATGGAAGAGCCGTGATGCATTATTAATGTATTGGAATCCGTGAGACTTACAAGTGTAAGCGTACTGTAAACACCCGTTAGACTTGTAGCTGTAGCCGGACGAATTGTGGATATCCGTTAGACTTGTAGCTGTAGCTGGACGTACTGTAAACACCCGTTAGACTTGTAGCTGTAGCTGGACGTACTGTAAACACCCGTTAGACTTGTAGCTGTAGCTGGACGAATTGTGGACATCCGTTAGACTTGTAGCTGTAGCCGGACGTACTGTAAACACCCGTTAGACTTGCAGCTGTAGCTGGACGTACTGTAAACACCCGTTAGACTTGTAGCTGTAGCTGGACGTACTGTAAACATCCGTTAGACTTGTAGCTGTAGCTGGACGTACTGTAAACACCCGTTAGACTTGTAGCTGTAGCTGGACGTACTGTAAACATCCGTTAGACTTGTAGCTGTAGCTGGACGTAATGTAAATTCCCGTTAGATTTGTAGCTGTAGATGGACGTACTGTAAACACCCGTTAGATTTGTAGCTGTAGCCGGACGAATTGTGGATATCCGTTAGACTTGTAGCTGTAGCTGGACGTACTGTAAACACCCGTTAGACTTGTAGCTGTAGCTGGACGTACTGTAAACACCCGTTAGACTTGTAGCTGTAGCTGGACGTACTGTAAACACCCGTTAGATTTGTAGCTGTAGATGGACGTACTGTAAACACCCGTTAGATTTGTAGCTGTAGATGGACGTACTGTAAACACCCGTTAGATTTGTAGCTGTAGATGGACGTACTGTAAACACCCGTTAGACTTGTAGCTGTAGCTGGACGTACTGTAAACATCCGTTAGACTTGCAGCTGTATCTGGACGTACTGTAAACACCAGTTACCATTTTAACGTCAATCGATGTGTGATACGTCCGCAACCGTTAGCATTTTAACAGCAGTGCCTTTGCTAGTGAATTAAATAACAATAGGCGAAGTTACCTTATTTTAAACTAGGCACTGAATTATCTGTATTATTCACGAAATAAATTTATTTTGGGTAGGAATAACTACTCATGTCCACGTTCCAGAAGCCATGTTAAAATCTTTCTGAGCTAAACGTGTCGTTTATGCATAATGAACAATGCGTTATATATACAAAATATAGTCCACTAGCGAGTATTCGCTATATATGAAGTGACGTCAGAATATGAATTATCACTGGATATTGATCTCACTAGGACATATTGCAGTAACATTGAGTTTCCATAGAACAGTAGAAGAATGTAAAATGATATGATGAATAACCAATATGTTTCTCCAGGACTGTAATGTGCCGTCTTCACGAAAGGTACACATGATAACCGTTAACATGCGATTACCAGCGCACTTAATGCGTTCATGTGCTACAGCTTGGGAGTAATGGATACATGAACCAGTCTGTTGGATGTCTTCCAAATAATTATCCTGGGACGAGGCCAATATTGTGCCTTAATAAGTGCGCCTTCCAACAAACTGCAATTACGGTCGTGTTCCAATAGTCTGCCATGTTTTATGTCAACGGTTCAATAGCCTCATCGCGCTATCCGAGAGTCAGCGTTTTTCTCACTTCATTAACTAGTCGCATGGACTCATCATTAAATGTTCACTTCGTAATTGTGTTGTGTCTGATCGATATACTATCTTGGAACACAATAAAAAAAAACATAGAACGAGCCTGCCATTTCGCACGCACACACGTACGCCTGTAAGACAACGCTTACATGTATACCTATATAACTGTTTACGTGCATTAAATAAGCATAGGGCGCGCGCGCACACACACGCACACATACACACACACTCACACACACAAACACATACACGCACGCACGCACGCACACACACACACACACACACACACGCACGCACGCACGCACGCACGCACGCACGCACGCACGCACGCACGCACGCACACACACACACACACACACACACACACACACACACACACACACACACACACACACACTACATACGTGTAATGAAATAACAACAACGCCAACTTCCATGCATTACATTTTTGGCTGCAATGTTAAACACATTTCTATGGATGCATACTTATCAAGTTGTTCAGTCTATAGGGCAACGTCGATTAGCCCAGTCTACATATGTGGTTATCAGTGCTGACTTCCCTAAGCTCGGTTAATCGATCATGGCTTCAATCAATGTCTCTCGTTGCAAATGTCAAATAACTTATTTACCACTGTTGTGCCAACCTCTGTGGGCAAGACTCTCTGCGTATTTCGAAGTGTTTAATTTTGAACATTGCCCATATGCGAATATATTATGACTTTGTATATGTATATGTGTATGTGTACATGTATTTTATGTGAATATTTACGTATTTTCATATGTATGTCTGTATGTGTGTATTATGTTTGTATATGTGAATGTATGTATGTCTGCACGCATGTGTACAGACGAATGTCTATGTGTGTATGTGTATGAGTCAGCAATACATTCGTGCACATATAAACGTATGTGTTCGTTTGTATATGGGATGATGCTCAAGTAGGCGCAGAGAGGAAGGACAGGCGAACAGCGTCACAGAATACATTCGACTAACGAAGCCAGAAGCACCGAGTAGAGGAGACGTGAGACGATTGAGCGTGGTATGTAACGATTGATCGTGGTGTTTGACGAGTTTTAAAAACGAAATATCCGAAAACGAGTGCATACTACTTGTGCATAATAATATTATTAAAGCACATTCTAGTCACGATGAATAGTTATTTTGAAATTAAAACAACATAAGTGTGCAATGTGTATGATAGCACATTAAAACAGTTTATATTTACATAATTTATTTAAGGAATATCGTACATATGTAACAACACATTATACTTACTCGTTGTCAAACACTTTGGCGACGAACTCCTTCATGAAATTCATGCAACGCAGCGTCAACTCGTCGACATCGTTCTCATTGCTCAGAGCCGAGCTCCACGACCGGTCTGAGCAGATCGACCCCGACCGGAATATCGGTTCGCCGTAGTCATCTTCCCGTCCGTAGGCGGCGTCCGGGTCTGGACTCTCGTCGCAGCCCTCTGTCGCCTCAGAGTCTCCTCCATCAGAGTCGTCGAAGATCTCGTCGGTGTCCGAGCGACGACGCGTCGGCTCGAGCGACGGCATCGGGAGAGCCTGGCCGGAGGTGGGCGTGATCGCCAGCAGGTCGGGCGGCGGCTGTCGTGGTGCGAGGAACGTCGCCGACCCGGCGCTCGGCACCCGGGGTATGCCGGGCAGGAGGTCGGTGCCCAACGAGGCAGGTTTTACACTTGCCGGATATCTGTCTGCGAATCCCGACTCGCCGATCTGGTTGGCGGCTTGGTCAACGGAGGTGTCGTCGAGGAACGGGTTCCGGTGCGGCACGCTGTTGTTCTTGTCGGACGCGTATGGCGCGACGTCGGCGTCTCTAGGCCCGGACAGTGACCCCGATGTATCCTGCTGTTCCGTGTACAGAGGCTCGTCGAAATTGATCGCAATGTTTGCGGGAACCTTCACTCGACACGACCCGTCGGAGCTACCAGGATGGACGCCGACCGTACCGGTGCCACCGGTGATGTTAGACCCGCCCGATATGCCGATGCCGCTGCTACCGCCGGTGCTTTGAGCATTGTCAGCGACGCCACCGTACCCTCCGCCGAGGGCCCCGTTGACGGTCGTTCGACGCGTGAGCTTAGGTGGAGGCGGCTTTTTAGGCTTCGGCTTGTCCGACTTCTTGACCGACGCAGATCGCCTCGGCCCACGACTAGGAGCAACATCAGTCGTCTCCCTCGATGCCGCCATGCCGGTCTCCCCCAGGTCGATCGTGCCGGCCTTCTTCAGGGCAGTATGCACCTGGTCGATTTTCGTCGAGAGGCCCCCGAAAAGGTTCTTCCGGCCGGCGTTGACCGAGTTGAGAAGCCGGGACGAATTCTCGCTGATCGACGCCTGGATGGACGTTCCATCCCCGCCGCTGCTGTTTCTACGCAGCCGTTGTGCAATCGAGAATTCCATGGCGCTGCTGCTGGTGGAGGAGACTGCGATGTCGATGTGTGGCCGTCTGCAGGAACAGTTACGCCGCTCGCATCGTGACGTCCGACCTGACGCAAACAAATTAGGACACTGACGATTTGTCCGATGGCGTGGGCGCCCGATCACGCCTTCTCATGAACGTGTCGACGCTGCAGTTCCCGTTGTAGTCGCTGGCAACGCGGAATCGAATCAGCGGCTCGTGCGCGGCATAATCGCGATCAGTCGGTCGGTAGATCAGCAGACTGAGCCGCGCAATCGGGCGGGCGGGTATCGATCGCCCCGAAAGGCCGGCGGCGCGCGCGGTCGACGCAGCGACAAGCGCCGATCAATGCTCACCTCGATGCTCGATGGAGCAGTCCGCTCGAGGATGACTCGAGGAGGCCAACGAAGCAGTAATTAATCACCGATCTGGGGGCGCGTCCGGGACATTGGATGTCGCCGGCGACGATTTCCTTACACAGGATAAGACGTGCCAGGTAGAGTCGCCCACTGGCTCGCTAAACCCCACTAACACGCTCACGTCTCGGGGCGCAAGCAGCGACGACGGGGCTGGATTAGGAAAGCATCCTCTTGTTGTAAACTAGAGACGACTGTTTGACCTTAAATTACGTAAGTTATGCGATAAGATCTGATAAAAGCAAGTGCTTGCAAGCAGCCCAACTCTAAAATAAGCTTGTGAAAACGGTATAGTTGCTGCAATTTGCGTTTGAAATTAAAATGCAGCAATATAATTATAATTAGATTTTGATGTAATAAATTGCGTTTCTCTGATACATAATTGTTTCATTTATGTTAGACACGTGTATTTCTTATAACTGTGATTTAAAAAAATAATAACTGTATATATATATATATATATATATATATATATATATATATATATATATATATATATATATATATATATATATATATATATATATATATATATATATATATATATATATATATATATATATATATATATACAGTTAATTATTATTGTTATTATTATCATAATCATTAATTATATATATATATATATATATATATATATATATATAATGATTATGATAATAATAACAATAATAATTAACTTCTACTGCGCCTATATGCTCAGGAACCTAATCTCAGAGGCGCAACAAACCAGAAACATTAAGCATAGTCATGAACAAGGTCGCACACAATGGAATACGACATATACATATTCATATAGAACATTCGTTGTTAGTTTCGATATTGTGTTGAAATGACAACTGAGTAGCGTGTGTCAAGGTCCAAATACATAATACGATTGTAGCCGTATTCGTTTGTTGATGTCCATGTTCGTCTGGTCACGGTTTGTAACCGTCTGTTTCTGTTCTACTATTGAAAATGCAAACTTGCTACAAACCTTAAACATAACCGAATCATTTTCACACTACCACCGAGGACGATTGTTGTTGTTGTTGTTGATGATGATGATGATGTTGTTGTTGTTGTTGCTGTTGCTGTTGATGATGATGTTGTTGCTGCTGTTGTTATTACTAATGCTGTAACGCTGTTTCAACGCGTTCATGTAATTATATTGCTCAGCCTTATCAGTCTGGGTAACCAACTGGGTAACCGACATTTAAATAGATATTCAGATGTTTGAGTATTCAGCTTTGCCTGCGCAATAAGGTCTTGAACGAACGCTCCATCCGGTGACTTCCATCTGTTGATGCAGTGTCAGCCAACGTCGGCCTGACGGAAGCGTTATTGTCAAACTTATTTGAGTGTTGGTTTTTTCGTTGAATCAACATGGCAAATGTTAACATTAAACGAATACATAAACTATTATCGAAACTATAAAAACCGAATCATCATTTTATTATTCGAATACAGAATGCCAATGTGTTTGATAACATCGTCGCATATACACATTATTAAGGGCATGTACACACTACAACATATAAAAATGGCTGACATACATGCTTAAATTGTGATAGTCTGGACCAGTTGAGGTTATGAAGCGTATTCGATATTGAAATCTACCGTACGCACGTAATGACCGAAGCATTCGAGTCTACATTTACAGTCTTGACGACTTGCGTCTAGATGTTTCCTGCAATCATTCTGTACTGCAATCATTTTGTACTGCGATCGAGTAAACGAAATATAAAATGTGTACCGACTTATAGAATTCGTCATTTGTGCATACCGCTTGGGACGTAACATCCACCGAAGTTACAACAAATGCAGATATCATATGCATTCAGTGACGCATTCCGTGTAGAAAGATACACACAACTTTTTGAAGGTGTTTGGCCACAAATTCATCGAGCGGTATTTGCATTCCTTTAGGCATTTCGTGAAGTGCTGAAAACATCGTGTCATGCACTCGTACGTCTCTTCAGGTATCGCTGCGTACGAAAGGCCGATCATCACAAAGACGAACAGGCCCACCATTATCTGTGGATAGAAACAACGGATATAACAGTGACATTAAACATAACACAGTCGATTATGGGAAGGAATTAAAATGCAAAATAACGCTTAACAAGATTACCATCCGAGGCAAAAGACACAGATGGCAAGTGGGCAAGGAAGTCATTGGCTTGTCGAGAGTCCAATATTTTTCACCAATACAACATATTTTCGTACACATTCAACATCTTAAACACTCTTTAAAACAATTTGATCTCCTTTTAACCGCTTTGTCTCCAGGGTTGTTAAACCACATTCTTTTAGGCGTTCTTCATAACTAAGAGTTGTCATTTCTGGATCATTTGCTTTTCTCTGTATTCGTTCTAGCGTATTTATATCCTTTTTACGGTATGATCTCCAAGCTTGTAGACAGTATTCTAAACGAGGCTTAACTATTGCTTTTTATAGAGGTATAAATAACTCTTTTTCCTTATATGTTATATTTTTCCTAATCACCCCAATAATTTGATTACCCTTAGAAGCTGCAATACCACACTGTTCTGAAACTTTCACATCTGAGCTTAATGTTACTTTGGTAGTAGTCTTTGGTGTGGCACTTTGTCGAAAGCTTTCTGAAAATGGAAGTAGATAATATCTACTGGTGATCCCTCATCTATCCACTTACCGATTTGTTAAGCACACATATTTGCTAAGCATGACCTCGCTTTTAGAAATCCATGTTGAGATGGATTTAATAATTTATGCCCGACAAGGAAGTCCACCATATGGTCTTTAATTAACCTATCTAATGATTTACAAATAACTCACTGGTCTGTAATTCTATTACTTATTCTCGACCACTTTTCAAATAATGGAATGATGTTTGCTTATTTCATTTCAAAAGGAACCACTCACTCTTTTAATAACAAGCTGAACACTCTTGCTAGTGGTATACTAACTTGTGCTACTGTTTCCATCAGTAGTTTTGGTGGGATTCCATCCACTCCAGGTGATTTATTATCCTTCATTGCCCTTATTTTCTTAGCTACCATTTCTGGAGTAACAATTAAATGCCTTAAGTAGTACGATTTACCCTCCTGACATATTGCATCTGGTACTTGTAGTGAACTAGTATCCTCGCTAGTAAATACTTAGCAGAGGTATCTATTTAGGTCTTCCGCCATTAAAAAACCTGTGCTATTATATTTCTGGCACTATCTTCTAGTGGCCCAACAAGTAACATATCACCTGTTGAAGTGAAGTATTTGTTAAATATAATCATTATTCGCGTGAGCATGACTATAAATAAAACAACGCTGATCAGTAATGTCGGTTAACCACAAACGTTGGCTGTTATTGTTCGGCATGGACTTCTCCTCTCACACTGTCAGCTATGTGTCAATCGTGGGATAGTAGCGCGTGCACGCACGAGCGCACGCACGCACGTACGCACACACACACTCACACGCACGCACACACACTCACATGCACGCACGTACGCACACACACACACACACACACACACACACACACACACACACACACACACACACCGCACGTACCTAAACACGCACGCACGCACGCACGCACGCACGCACGCACGCACGCACGCACGCACGCACGCACACACACACACACACACACACACACACACACACACGCACGCACGTTCGCACACAAGTATATAACATATATGTATATGTTACACAATGCATAATATCAAACAAATCACCAGAAACGGGAGAACCAAAATGCCACGTTATAATCAGCAGTTGTCACTAAAACCGATGGCGTGTATTTGCAATATTATTAGTCATTATTTGTCTCCTTCATTAAGTCTGTTTGTTCGTTTCCCCCACTTAGTATCTTACACAGTAAGCTTCCTTCTATTGCCAGCTTCAAAAATAATTCACTTCTAAAACTGTATCACAAGCAGTTTTTGCTTCTTCTTTGTTTCTTCTCGTACGATGTCGTAGCCTTCTTCATTGCATACTCTTTTAGTCCAGTTTATTCTTTCCATCCTTCTACATTTCCATATTACAAACCTTTCCAGGCGCTCGATGTAACGTCTTCCAATAACGCAGGTAATTCTGACGGTAAATATACAGCAACGATATAGAATAAGACATTATTTTATATGTACTTTGAGATGGACAAGTTAGGAGAATTGAGGCATTTTAATTATGCGAAGCTGCATATCCAATAGTGCTCACTGTGAGGCGCCACTGGTATAACCACGTCACTGATCTGTACACCCCCATGTCACACTGATCTGTAGACCACCATGTAACACTGACCCGTACACTACGTTGTAACACTGGGGGGATCATTAATGTCCCAGACACTAGTGCGATGAATGTTTATGCCCTCCTCACCAAGCCACTGCAATTCAACATCATCCGTGTACACACATGAATTCTCGGTGACGTTTTCCCACGAGTTGGGAAGCAACAGGCTGGTATTTTGTAGCTTCAGTTTGTAGACTTTTTGCGTGCCATTACTGACTTCACTGATGCGTGGTAGAATTAGCATTCCTTTTCCATTGTAACTATGTTGAAATATGTCCAAAAACTGGCATAGCAATCAATGAAGTCTGATATCGACATGTAGACGTCTAAAAATAATGTTTTAGTAACGAAAGCAACGATCACCCCTATGTAATGGTACGTAACGCTTATCCGGACACCCCAACACAACGAGTGTAAGCTAAATAAAGGTTATTGTTAAACAGGATATGTTAGTAGGAAAACACCCCACCGGATATTGAAAGTATAAAAAAGACAATACCAATTTACATTGAACACATAAACACTAGTAGTGTTAACATAGTTTGCATGAATACGCTACGATATTTATTATTGATTTGAGTCAGGAATGTTATTAGTCAATGTAACGTTCATTGATTACATTCGACAATGCCGGTGAGATCGGGGCTTCACGAACGCCCGTGGATGCTGCGTCCGTTGACGTTGCTACTGTTGATTCACTACCAGCCAAAGCACACCAACAACGTCACCAGACAAAAGCGGTGTTGTTACATTTATTTGAGCGTCGGGTTTTTCGTTCACGAGATTATTTCTTCACAGCCGACGTTTTTCGTTTATGGCTTACGTTTGTGGCTAGATATAGGCATACTGTGTCAGTAGTTAGTGGAAGTTTTTGGGACCTCAAATTAAGAGCCAAATCACTGGACCATACATCAAAGGAACATCAAAGGCAAAACACCCTAATATCGCCCACCGCTAATGAGTGCGCGCAGCCAATCAGAGCGCCTCAGAGCGCCCCCTGGCGGTCGTAGCCGAGCGCAGTGCAGTCATGCGTAACGTAAGCGCCCCCTAGGTACTGGAGGAGGAACGAACATTGACCTAGTTACGTTTACCGAAGGGTCGTTAACCTAGTAAGGAGACGAACACAATCGTACGGTGCACACGTATTTTATTGAATACAACAAAGCGGCAGCAGTACAAACGAGGCGATCGTGTGCGATTGGATACAACGAGTCGGGTATGATGAAGTCGAGGCAACTTGCGAATGGTGACCATCGCGCCAGAGGTCGCGAACTTACGGGTGTCTCCACCGCGCCAGAGGTTCGAGGGCGAGCTTACGGGTGGAGCGACCACCGCGCCAGAGGCTCAGTATGATACGTGATAGTACGGTATACCCTTTTTCAGCAGGTTAATCCAATCAAACACGCGACAATCGTTAGCGACCAGATCGGTGTGGAAAGTGTTGACGAAAGTTCTCATAGGAGCGCCGTTACAACGAAGCATGATATAAGTGACGCAATATTGTCCGCAAACGTTAGACACACCACTCTGAAGTCTCTTGCTATTATGAGTCCACTCGGAACAGTGTTTGTTCAAGAAGGTGCGGAACGCCGCGTGGCGAGGCGGCAGACCGTACGAACAGAAGTATTCGCCGCGCCCGTCGGAGGACAGGTACAGCGCTATCCAATGTTCGCCCGGTTCGTCGCCGTCGTCGGTGTTGCACACGAAGGCGATCGGCAAAGCGTCAATTGTTGCAGGCAGTCCATCTCGGGGTACGACGCCGCCAAAGACGGACGCGGTGTTCGGATCCATCGCCAGTAGACGGGCGATCTGCAGGGTGTCCATCTCAGTAGTCGTAGATGACGTTGCGGTTCTTGTCGATTTCCAGCACGGACTCGAATTCGGCGTAGGCGACGACGTTCACGGTGGTCTGAAGCGCTGCACGGAAATGGAATTCTAAGCGCAGAGGCTCAGTACGATATGCGATAGTACGATATACCCTTTTTCAGCAGGTTAATCCAATCGAACACGCGACAATCGTTAGCGACCAGTTCGGTGTGGAAAGCGTTGACGAAAGTTCTCATAGGAGCGCCGTTACAACGAAGCATGATATAAGTGATGCAATATTGTCCGCAAACGTTAGACAGAGGACTCTAAAGTCTCTTGCCATACGCATATTTTCGTTATATGTCAATATTGTTAAATAGTGCGCTCTAACACTTTACCCATACCTCCTACAGTTTACCCATAATTCCTACAATTTACCCATAATTCTCCTATTGAATAAGAGTACAAGGACATTTTATTAAATATTTGAAAATAATGACACAATATCATCCACAAACGTTAGACAGAGGACTCTAAAGTCTCTGGCCATACGCATATTGTCGTTATATGTCAATATTGTTAAATAGTGCGCTCTTACACTTTACCCATACCTCCTACAGTTTACCCATAATTCCTACAATTTACCCATAATTCTCCTAATGAATAAGAGTACAAGGACATTGTATTAAATAATTAAAAATAATGACACAATATCATCCACAAACGTTAGACAGAAGACTCTAAAGTCTCTTGCCATACGCATATTTTCTTTATATGTCAATATTGTTAAATAGTGTGCTCTTACACTTTACCCATAACTCCTACAGTTTACCCATAATTCCTACAATTTACTCATAATTCCTACAATTTACCCATAATTCCTACAATTTACCCACAATTCCTACAATTTACCCAGCACACATATGTAGTGAAGTGTGTTTGTTCGTTCACCTAGCTATAAAAAGAACGGGACTTTAGTTTCATACAACTAGAATATATATATATATATATATATATATATATATATATATATATATATATATATATATATATATATATATATATATATATATATATATATATATATTCACTGTACCCACAGTACAGAGCTAGAATACATAGTCACTGTCCCACAGTACACAGCTAGAACACATATACACTGTACCCACAGTACAAAGCTAGAATACATAGTCACTGTATCCAGAGTACACATCTAAATTACATAGTCACTTTACCCAAAGTACACAACTAGAATACGTAGTCACTGTACCCACTGTATGCAACTAGAATACATATATATATATATATATATATATATATATATATATATATATATATATATATATATATATATATATATATATATATATATATATATATATATATATATATATATATATATATATATATATATATATATATATATATATATATATATATATATATATATATATATATATATATATATACATAGTCACTTTACCCAGAGTGCACATATAGAATATAAATTCACTGTACCCAGAGTACACTGCTAGAATACATAGTTACTCTACCCACAGTACACAGCTACAGTACATAGTCACTGTACACACAGTACACAGCTAGAATACATATACACTGTACCCACAGTACAAAGCTAGAATACATAGTCACTGTATCCAGAGTACACAGCTAAATTACATAGTCACTTTACCCAAAGTACACAACTAGAATACGTAGTCACTGTACCCACTGTATGCAACTAGAATACATATATATATATATATATATATATATATATATATATATATATATATATATATATATATATATATATATATATATATATATATATATACATAGTCACTTTACCCAGAGTGCACATATAGAATATAAATTCACTGTACCCAGAGTACACTGCTAGAATACATAGTTACTCTACCCACAGTACACAGCTACAGTACATAGTCACTGTACACACAGTACACAGGTAGAATACATAGACACTGTACCCACAGTGCACAGCTAGAATACATAGTCACTGTACCCACAGAACACAGCTGTAATATATATATATTCACTGTATATACAGTACACAGCTACAGTACATAGCCACTGTATCTACAGTACACTGATAGAATATATATTCACTGCACCAACAATACACAGCTAGAATTCATAGTCACTATACCCACAGTACATAGTACTCAGCTACAATTCGTAATAACTGTATCCACAGTACAGAGCTATAATACATAGTCACTGTACCCACAGGACACAGCTAGAATATATAGTCACTATACCCAGAGTACACAACTAGAATACATAGTCACTGTACCCACAGTATGCAGCTAGAATACATAGTTACTGTACACAAAGTACACAACTAGAAAACATAGTCATTGTACCCACAATACACAGCAAGAATGCATAATCACTGTACCCACAGTATACAGCTACAATTCGTAGACACTGTACCCACAGTACACAACTAAAATGCATAGTCACTCAACCCACAGTACACAGCTAGAATGTATATTCACTGTACACAGAGTACACAGTTAAATAGAATAATTAGTCACTGTACGAAGAGTACACAGCTAGAGTACATAGAACTGTACCCATAGTACACGGCTAGAATGCATAGTCACTGTACCCACAGTAGTCAGCTAGATTACATAATCACAATAACCACAGTTCACAGGTAGAATACATAATCAATGTAACCACAGTACACAGCTAAAGTACATAGTCACTGTACCCACAGTACTCTGCTACAGTACATAGTCACTGTACCCACATTACACAGCTAGAATACTTAGTCACTGTATCCAGAGTACACAGCTATAATACTTAGTCACTGTACAAAGAGTACACAGCTATAATACATATTCACTGTATCCAAAGTACACAGCTAGAGTACATAGTCACTGTACCCACAGTATACAGCTACAATGCAAAGTCACTCAACCCATAGTACAACGCTATAATACATATACACAGTACACAGTTAAAATACGTATTCACTGTACCCACAGTAAACAACTAGAATACATAGCCACTGTACCCACAGTCCACATGTAGAATACATAATAACAGTCACTGTACCCACAGTGCACACCTAGCGTACAATATTACTGTACCCAAAGTACACAGTTAGAATACATAGTAACTGTACCCACAGTACTCAACTATAATACATAGTCACTGTACCCACAACACACAGCTAGAATACGTAGTCACTATACCCACGGTACACAAATAGAATACATATTCATTGTACCCACAGGACAGAGCTAGAATACATAGTCACTGTCTCACAGTACACAGCTAGAATACATATTCACTGTACCCACAGTACACAGCTAGAATACATAGTCAATATATTCAGAGTACACAGCTAAATTACATAGTTACTGTACCCACAGTACACATCTAGAATACATATGTACTGTACTCAGAGTACACAACTAGAATACATAGTCACTGTACCCACATAACACAGCTAGAATTCGTTGTCACTATACCCACAGTGCACGGCTAGAATACACAGTCACTTTACCCACAGTGTACAGCTAGAATATAAAGTCACTGTACCCACAATACACAGCTTGAATATGTAGTTGCTGTACCCAGAGTACTCAGGTACAGTACAGTAAACAGTACACAGCTAAAAGTCATATTGACTTCATCCACAGTACACACCTAGAATATATAGTAAATGTGCCCACATTACACAGCTAGAATACATAATCACTGTATGCACAGTACACAAGTAGAACGCATAGTCACTGTATCCACAATACACAGCTAGAATATATAGTTGCTGTACCCACAGCGAAACGATGGCCAGACGTAACGCGAGCCGATCACAAGACCGGTGGACAAAGTACACCCAGCGCACAATAGCAGCATCACGTGCGCGGCCAAGGGTGGTGATAAGAATGCGCGCCACAGCCAGAGGAGGCCTATAGAAACCAAGCATAGAGTTAAGGAGCAGCTATCAAACATAGTCACTAGCTACAGTACCGTTTCACAGAACACACAGTACACAGCTAGAATGCATAGGTACTGTACCACTGTACACAGCTACAGTACATAGACACTTTACCCTCAGTACACCGCTAGAATACATAGTCACTGTATCCAGGGTACACAGCTATAATACATAGTTACTATACCCTGAGTGCACAAGACACAGCTACATTTAATAGTCACTGTATCCATAGTACAGAGCTAGATTACATAATCACTGTACCCACAGTACACAGCTAGAATATGTAGTCACTATGCCCACAGTACACAACTAGAATACATAGTCACTGTACCCACAGTACAGAGCTAGAATACATAGTTACTGTACCCAGAGTACACAACTAGAATACATAGACACTGTACCCACAGAACACAGCTAGAATGCATAGTCACTGTACCCACTGTACACGGCTAGAAGACATAGCTAGCATACATAGACACAGTACCCACAGTGCACAGCTAGAATACATAGTCACTGTACCCACAGAACACAGCTTTAATATATATATATTCACTGTATGCACAGTACACAGCTACAGTACATAGCGACTGTATCTACAGTACACTGATAGAATATATATTCACTGCACCAACAATACACAGCTATAATTCATAGTCACTATACCATCAGTATATAGTACTCAGCTACAATTCGTAGTCAATGTATCCACAGTACAGAGCTAGAATACATAGTCACTATACCCAGAGTACACAACTAGAATACATAGCCACTGTACCCACAGTATGCAGTTAGAATACATATTTTTCTGTACACAAAGTACACAACTAGAAAACATAGTCATTGTACCCACAATACACAGCAAGAATGCATAGTCACTGTACCCACAGTATACAGCTACAATTCGTAGTCACTGTATCCACAGTACACAACTAAAATACATAGTCACTCAACCCACAGTACACAGCTAGAATGTATATTCACTGTGAACACAGTACAAAACTAGGATACTTAGTCACTGTACCCACAGTAGTCAGCTAGATGACATAATCACAATAGCCACAGTTCACAGCTAGAATACATAATCAATGTAACCACAGTACAAGGCTATATTGCATTGTCACTGGACCCCGAGTATACAGCTACAGTATAATGTCACTGTACCCCCAGTACACATCTAGAATACATAGTCACTGTATCCAGAGTACACAGCTAAATTACATAGTCACTGTACCCACAGTACACAGCTACAATTCGTAGTCAATGTATCCACAGTACAGAGCTAGAATACATAGTCACTATACCCAGAGTACACAACTAGAATACATAGCCACTGTACCCACAGTATGCAGTTAGAATACATATTTACTGTACACAAAGTACACAACTAGAAAACATAGTCATTACTGTACCATTATCATAAAATAAATAAATGTATGCTGAGATGGTGTCATTTTGTTAGTTTGTTCGCCAGAAGTTGTTTGAAGTTGTGCGAAGTTGTCTGAAGTTGTGTGAAGTTGTGCGACGTTGTGTGAAGTTGTGTAATGTTGTGCAACGTTGTGTGAAGTTGTGCGAAATTGTGTGATTTTGTATTCTGAGGGTGTAGTGGCTATGTATTCCAGTTATGTGCTGAGGTTGCAGCGACCATGTATTTCGAGCTGTGTCCTGGGTGAGCAGTAACTGTGTATTCTAATCGTGTACTGGAGATGTAGTGACAATGCATTATAGCTGTATTTTATTTGTGTACTGTGGGTATAGTGACTATGTATTAAAGTTGAGTACTGTGGGAACAGTTACTATTTATTCTAACTGTGTATTATGGGTACAGTAACATTGTATACTAGGTGTGCACTGTGGGTACAGTGATTATGTATGCTAGCTGAGTAATGTGGGTACAGTGACTATGAATTGTAGTGGGTTAATGTGGGTACAGTGATTATTATTATGTATTCTAGTTGTTTTACTGTGGGTACAGTGAATATGTATTCTAGTTGTGTACTCTGGGTATAGTGACTATATATATTCTAGCTGTGTACTGTGGGTACAATGTCTATGTATGCTAGCTGTGTACTGTGTGTACAGTGACTATGTATTCTAGCTGTGTACTTTGGGTACAGTGAATATGTATTATAGCTGTGTACTCTGTGTACAGTCACTAAGTATTATAGTTGTGTAATGTGGGTACAGTGACTATGTACTCTAGCTGAGTACTGTGGGTACAGTGACTATGTAATTTAGCTGTGTACTCTGGATACAGTGACTATGTATTCTAGATGTGTACTGGGGATACAGTGACTTTATACGTGTACTGTGGGTACAGTAACTATGTATTCTAGCTATGCACTGTGGGTACAGTGACTATATACTGTAGCTGTTTACTCTGGGTCCAGTGACACTGTATTCTAGCCCTGTACTGTGGTTACATTGATTATGTCTTCTAGCTGTGAACTGTGGCTATTGTGATTATGTAATCTAGCTGACTACTGTGGGTACAGTGACTAAGTATTCTAGCTTTGTACTGTGTGTGTGTGTGTGTGTGTGTGTGTGTGTGTGTGTGTGTGTGTGTGTGTGTGTGTGTGTGTGTGTGTGTGTGTGTGTGTGTGTGTGTGTGTGTGTGTGTGTGTGTGTGTGTGTGTGTGTGTGTGTGTGTGTGTGTGTGTGTGTGTGTGTGTGTGTGTGTGTGTGTGTGTGTGTGTGTGTGTGTGTGTGTGTGTGTGTGTGTGTGTGTGTGTGTGTGTGTGTGTGTGTGTGTGTGTGTGTGTGTGTGTGTGTGTGTGTGTGTGTGTGTGTGTGTGTGTGTGTGTGTGTGTGTGTGTGTGTGTGTGTGTGTGTGTGTGTGTGTGTGTGTGTGTGTGTGTGTGTGTGTGTGTGTGTGTGTGTGTGTGTGTGTGTGTGTGTGTGTGTGTGTGTGTGTGTGTGTGTGTGTGTGTGTGTGTGTGTGTGTGTGTGTGTGTGTGTGTGTGTGTGTGTGTGTGTACAGTGAATATACATTCTAGCTGTGTACTGTGGGTTGAGTGACTATGTATTTTAGTTGTGTACTGTGGATACAGTGACTACGAATTGTAGCTGTATACTGTGGGTACAGTGACTATGCATTATTGCTGTGTATTGTGGGTACAATGACTATGTTTTCTAGTTGTGTACTTTGTGTACAGTAAATATGTATTCTAACTGCATACTGTGGGTACAGTGGCTATGTATTCTAGATGTGTACTCTGGGTATAGTGACTATGTATTCTAGCTCTGTACTGTGGATACATTGACTATGAATTGTAGCTGTGTACTGTGGGTACAGTGACTATGTAATTTAGCTGTGTACTCTGGATACAGTGACTATGTATTCTAGATGTGTACTGGGGGTACAGTGACATTATACTGTAGCTGTATACTCGGGGTCCAGTGACAATGCAATATAGCCTTGTACTGTGGTTACATTGATTATGTATTCTAGCTGTGAACTGTGGCTATTGTGATTATGTCATCTAGCTGACTACTGTGGGTACAGTGACTAAGTATTCTAGTTTTGTACTGTGTTCACAGTGAATATACATTCTAGCTGTGTACTGTGGGTTGAGTGACTATGTATTTTAGTTGTGTACTGTGGATACAGTGACTACGAATTGTAGCTGTATACTGTGGGTACAGTGACTATGCATTCTTGCTGTGTATTGTGGGTACAATGACTATGTTTTCTAGTTGTGTACTTTGTGTACAGAAAAATATGTATTCTAACTGCATACTGTGGGTACAGTGGCTATGTATTCTAGTTGTGTACTCTGGGTATAGTGACTATGTATTCTAGCTCTGTACTGTGGATACATTGACTACGAATTGTAGCTGAGTACTATATACTGATGGTATAGTGACTATGAATTATAGCTGTGTATTGTTGGTGCAGTGAATATATATTCTATCAGTGTACTGTAGATACAGTCGCTATGTACTGTAGCTGTGTACTGTGCATACAGTGAATATATATATTAAAGCTGTGTTCTGTGGGTACAGTGACTATGTATTCTAGCTGTGCACTGTGGGTACAGTGTCTATGTATGCTAGCTATGTCTTCTAGCCGTGTACAGTGGGTACAGTGACTATGCATTCTAGCTGTGTTCTGTGGGTACAGTGTCTATGTATTCTAGTTGTGTACTCTGGGTACAGTAACTATGTATTCTAGCTCTGTACTGTGGGTACAGTGACTATGTATTCTAGTTGTGTACTGTGGGCATAGTGACTACATATTCTAGCTGTGTACTGTGGGTACAGTGATTATGTAATCTAGCTCTGTACTATGGATACAGTGACTATTAAATGTAGCTGTGTCTTGTGCACTCTGGGTATAGTAACTATGTATTATAGCTGTGTACCCTGGATACAGTGACTATGTATTCTAGCGGTGTACTGAGGGTAAAGTGTCTATGTACTGTAGCTGTGTACAGTGGTACAGTACCTATGCATTCTAGCTGTGTACTGTGTGTTCTGTGAAACGGTACTGTAGCTAGTGACTATGTTTGATAGCTGCTCGTTAACTCTATGCTTGGTTTCTATAGGCCTCCTCTGGCTGTGGCGTGCATTCTTATCACCACCCTTGGCCGCGCACGTGATGCTGCTATTGTGCGCTGGGTGTACTTTGTCCACCAGTATTGTGATCAGCTCCCGTTAAGTCTGGCCATCGTTTCGCTGTGGGTACAGCAACTATATATTCTAGCTGTGTATTGTGGATACAGTGACTATGCCTTCTACTTGTGTACTGTGCATACAGTGATTATGTATTCTAGCTGTGTAATGTGGGCACATTTACTCTATATTCTAGGTGTGTACTGTGGATGAAGTCAATATGACTTTTAGCTGTGTACTGTTTACTGTACTGTACCTGAGTACTCTGGGTACAGCAACTACATATTCAAGCTGTGTATTGTGGGTACAGTGACTTTATATTCTAGCTGTACACTGTGGGTAAAGTGACTGTGTATTCTAGCCGTGCACTGTGGGTATAGTGACAACGAATTCTAGCTGTGTTATGTGGGTACAGTGACTATGTATTCTAGTTGTGTACTCTGAGTACAGTACATATGTATTCTAGATGTGTACTGTGGGTACAGTAACTATGTAATTTAGCTGTGTACTCTGAATATATTGACTATGTATTCTAGCTGTGTACTGTGGGTACAGTGAATATGTATTCTAGCTGTGTACTGTGAGACAGTGACTATGTATTCTAGCTCTGTCCTGTGGGTACAATGAATATGTATTCTATTTGTGTACCGTGGGTATAGTGACTACGTATTCTAGCTGTGTGTTGTGGGTACAGTGACTATGTATTATAGTTGAGTACTGTGGGTACAGTTACTATGTATTCTAACTGTGTACTTTGGGTACAGTAATATTGTACGCTAGGTGTGCACTGTGGGTACAGTGACTGTTATTATGTATTCTACATGTGGACTGTGGGTACAGTGGCTATGTATTCTAGTTGTTTACTGTGGGTACAGTGAATACGTATTTTAACTGTGTACTGTGTATATGTATTATAGCGTTGTACTATGGGTTGAGTGACTTTGCATTGTAGCTGTATACTGTGGGTACAGTGACTATGTACTCTAGCTGTGTACTTTGGATACAGTGAATATGTATTATAGCTGTGTACTCTTTGTACAGTGACTAAGTAGTATAGCTGTGTACTCTGGATACAGTGACTAAGTATTCTAGCTGTGTAATGTGGGTACTGTAGCAGAGTACTGTGGGTACAGTGACTATGTACTTTAGCTGTGTACTGTGGTTACATTGATTATGTATTCTACCTGTGAACTGTGGTTATTGTGATTATGTAATCTAGCTGACTACTGTGGGTACAGTGACTATGCATTCTAGCCGTGTACTATGGGTACAGTTCTATGTACTCTAGCTGTGTATTCTTCGTACAGTGACTAATTATTCTATTTAACTGTGTACTCTGTGTACAGTGAATATACATTCTAGCTGTGTACTGTGGGTTGAGTGACTATGCATTTTAGTTGTGTACTGTGGGTACAGTGTCTACGAATTGTAGCTGTATACTGTGGGTACAGTGATTATGCATTCTTGCTGTGTATTGTGGGTACAATGACTATGTTTTCTAGTTGTGTACTTTGTGTACAGTAACTATGTATTCTAGCTGCATACTGTGGGTACAGTGACTATGTATTCTAGTTGTGTACTCTGGGTATAGTGACTATATATTCTAGCTGTGTCCTGTGGGTACAGTGACTATGTATTATAGCTCTGTACTGTGGATACAGTTACTACGAATTGTAGCTGAGTACTATGTACTGTGGGTATATGACTATGAATTCTAGCTGTGTATTGTTGGTGCAGTGAATATATATTCTATCAGTGTACTGTAGATACAGTGGCTATGTACTGTAGCTGTGTACTGTATATACAGTGAATATATATATATTACAGCTGTGTTCTGTGGGTACAGTGACTATGTATTCTAGCTGTGCACTGTGGGTACAGTGTCTATGTATTCTACCTGTGTACTGTGTGTACAGTGACTATGTACTGTAGCTGTGTACTGTGGGTAGAGTAACTATGTATTCTAGCAGTGTACTCTGGGTACAGTGAATTTATATTCTATATGTGCACTCTGGGTAAAGTGACTATGTATATATATATATATATATATATATATATATATATATATATATATATATATATATATATATATGTATTCTAGTTGCATACAGTGGGTACAGTGACTACGTATTCTAGTTGTGTACTTTGGGTAAAGTGACTATGTAATTTAGCTGTGTACTCTGGATACAGTGACTATGTATTCTAGCTTTGTACTGTGGGTACAGTGTATATGTATTCTAGCTGTGTACTGTGTGTACAGTGACTATGTACTGTAGCTGTGTACTGTGGGTAGAGTAACTATGTATTCTAGCAGTGTACTCTGGGTACAGTGAATTTATATTCTATATGTGCACTCTGGGTAAAGTGACTATGTATATATATATATATATATATATATATATATATATATATATATATATATATATATATATATATATATATATATATATATGTATTCTAGTTGCATACAGTGGGTACAGTGACTACGTATTCTAGTTGTGTACTTTGGGTAAAGTGACTATGTAATTTAGATGTGTACTCTGGATACAGTGACTATGTATTCTAGCTTTGTACTGTGGGTACAGTGTATATGTGTTCTAGCTGTGTACTGTGGGACAGTGACTATGTATTCTAGCTCTGTACTGTGGGTACAGTGAATATATATATATATATATATATATATATATATATATATATATATATATATATATATATATATATATATATATATATATATATATATATATATATATATATATATATATATATATTCTAGTTGTATGAAACTAAAGTCCCGTTCTTTTTATAGCTAGGTGAACGAACAAACACACTTCACTACATATGTGTGCTGGGTAAATTGTAGGAATTGTGGGTAAATTGTAGGAATTATGGGTAAATTGTAGGAATTATGAGTAAATTGTAGGAATTATGGGTACTGTAGGAGTTATGGGTAAAGTGTAAGAGCACACTATTTAACAATATTGACATATAAAGAAAATATGCGTATGGCAAGAGACTTTAGAGTCTTCTGTCTAACGTTTGTGGATGATATTGTGTCATTATTTTTAATTATTTAATACAATGTCCTTGTACTCTTATTCAATAGGAGAATTATGGGTAAATTGTAGGAATTATGGGCACACTGTAGGAGGTATGGGTAAAGTGTACGAGCGCACTATTTAACAATATTGACATATAACGAAAATATGCGTATGGCAAGAGACTTTAGAGTCCTCTGTCTAACGTTTGTGGACGATATTTTGTCATTATTTTCCAATATTTAATAAAATGTCCTAGTACTCTTATTCATTAGGAGAATTATGGGTAAATTGTAGGAATTATGGGTAAACTGTAGGAGGTATGGGTAAAGTGTAAGAGCGCACGATTTAACAATATTGACATATAACGACAATATGCGTATGGCAAGAGACTTTAGAGTCCTCTGTCTAACGTTTGTGGATGATATTGTGTCATTATTTTCAAATATTTAATAAAATGTCCTTGTACTCTTATTCAATAGGAGAATTATGGGTAAATTGTAGGAATTATGGGTAAACTGTAGGAGGTATGGGTAAAGTGTAAGAGCGCACTATTTAACAATATTGACATATAACGAAAATATGCGTATGGCAAGAGACTTTAGAGTCCTCTGTCTAACGTTTGCGGACAATATTGCATCACTTATATCATGCTTCGTTGTAACGGCGCTCCTATGAGAACTTTCGTCAACGCTTTCCACACCGAACTGGTCGCTAACGATTGTCGCGTGTTCGATTGGATTAACCTGCTGAAAAAGGGTATATCGTACTATCGCATATCGTACTGAGCCTCTGCGCTTAGAATTCCATTTCTGTGCAGCGCTTCAGACCACCGTGAACGTCGTCGCCTACGCCGAATTCGAGTCCGTGCTGGAAATCGACAAGAACCGCAACGTCATCTACGACTACTGAGATGGACACCCTGCAGATCGCCCGTCTACTGGCGATGGATCCGAACACCGCGTCCGTCTTTGGCGGCGTCGTACCCCGAGATGGACTGCCTGCAACAATTGACGCTTTGCCGATCGCCTTCGTGTGCAACACCGACGACGGCGACGAACCGGGCGAACATTGGATAGCGCTGTACCTGTCCTCCGACGGGCGCGGCGAATACTTCTGTTCGTACGGTCTGCCGCCTCGTCACGCGGCGTTCCGCACCTTCTTGAACAAACACTGTTCCGAGTGGACTCATAATAGCAAGAGACTTCAGAGTGGTGTGTCTAACGTTTGCGGACAATATTGCGTCACTTATATCATGCTTCGTTGTAACGGCGCTCCTATGAGAACTTTCGTCAACGCTTTCCACACCGATCTGGTCGCTAACGATTGTCGCGTGTTTGATTGGATTAACCTGCTGAAAAAGGGTATACCGTACTATCACGTATCATACTGAGCCTCTGGCGCGGTGGTCGCTCCACCCGTAAGCTCGCCCTCGAACCTTTGGCGCGGTGGAGACACCCGTAAGTTCGCGAACTCTGGCGCGATGGTCACCATTCGCAAGTTGCCTCGACTTCATCATACCCGACTCGTTGTATCCAATCACACACGATCGCCTCGTTTGTACTGGTGCCGCTTTGTTGTATTCAATAAAATACGTGTGCACCGTACGATTGTGTTCGTCTCCTTACTAGGTTAACGACCCTTCGGTAAACGTAACTAGGTCAATGTTCGTTCCTCCTCCAGTACCTAGGGTTCGCTTACGTTACGCATGACTGCACTGCTCTGAGGCGCTCTGATTGGCTGCGCGCACTCATTAGCGGTGGGCGATATTAGGGTGTTTTGCCTTTGATGTTGCTTTGATGTATGGTCCAGTGATTTGGCTCTTAATTTGAGGTCCCAAAAACTTCCACTAACTACTTGTGTCTTACTTCAGCACTTGCCAAACTCGCCAAAAAGAATAGAATAGAAGAAGTCTTTAGTCGACATTTGAACCTGGCGAAAAGTTTATTGGAGACATCTACTCATTCGATGATACAGCTGACTCCGCTTAATAGAATCACCGCGGGCCAAAGCAATTTGATCATGTTAAGCGGCTGATTCACTTATTACAGCAGGAATAGGGAATGATTCCATCCAAACCAATATGTTTCTTTCTACTAACAGGTTATTCTGTTATCCGCGATTGTGTCCATTGTATGTCTACTGGTGTCCATTGTATGTCCACTGGTGTCCATTGTATGTCCACTGGTGTCCATTGTATGTCCACTGGTGTCCATTGTATGTCCACTTGTGTCCATTGTATGTCCACTGGTGTCCATTGTATGTCTACTTGTGTCCATTGTATTTCCACTGGTGTCCATTGTATGTCTACTGATGTCCATTGTATGTCTACTGGTGTTCATTGTATGTCTACTGGTCCATTGTATGTCCACTGGTGTTCATTGTATGTCCACTGGTGTCCATTGTATGTCCACTGGTGTCCATTGTATGTCCACTTGTGTCCATTGTATGTCCATTGTATGTCCACTGGTGTCCATTGTATGTCTACTTGTGTCCATTGTATGTCTACTGGTGTCCATTGTATGTCCACTGGTGTTCATTGTATATCTACTGGTGTTCATTGTATGTCTACTGGTGTTCACTGTATGTTTACTGGTGTTCATTGTATGTCTACTGGTGTTTATTGTATGTCTACTGGTGTTCATTGTAGGTCTACTGGTGTTCATTGTATGTCTACTGGTTTATAAAAAATGTGTCTTCTGCCCGGGACAATAATCTGCATAAGCCTATCAGATAATTCAATTTAACTGACCACAGCTTGTTGTATGTATAAACAACACACATGGAAACAGGTGTAGGTTGTCAATGGGCAGATTATTGCCGTTTATAAAGCAAATATAGCATATACACTGTATAGTAAAAACCCACCCACCCAAGGTGTATACAGGTATTTCAATAATACTGCCTTTCTGGAATATGTTATAATTTATAGTTATTGACATGAGAACCTTAGTGGTATATTTAATGTAGCAAATGCCATCCAAAGTTCAAGTGATACATAATAACTCATCTACATGCTTAACAATTATATCGAAGTCCACCGTATATTTGGAAAGACCGACGCAGTCGAATCTATATTTACGCTCCTGCCAATTTCCACGTAGAAATTTCCAGAAATAATTCGATATTGCATTCGAGTGAACGAAGTAAGGTATTTCGAGAATTCAATTATGCATTACTTGTAGAAAAAGTACAAACGTTTCTCATGGTGTTTGGCCACACGTTCATGTAGGGAACATCGCATTCAGACAAGCAAACAAGCAATTTTTAACGCACGCACGCACGCACGCACGCACGCACGCACGCACACACACACACACACACACACACACCCCACACGTGATCTGTGTAACCAGGTGATCTGTGTCAGCTTCTAATTGGAAGGCAAGATGGGAGATGGCCAATGCCGCTTAGAGACCCAACACACTCGATGACACAATACAAGAAATCAATCCTGTATTGTACCCTAACGTGTACACAGCAGTCGTGGTACCGCTGGTTTCGACTGCCACAGCAGTACGGTCATTTCTGCGACGCCACGGTGACTACTGAGCGCCTGTCGGGAGTGGCCGCATTTCCACAAAGACAAGACGTTGCCGAACGCATCATCCACCAGTTCAGTTGTTTAAGACTATCATTCCGCCCAAACGAATAAGAGGGTAGTAACTTAGCCGTTTCTGTAGATATAATAGACACATAAACGCTTCGTACCGAAGCATTATCATTAATGTCTTATTGGCTTATGGTTAAATGGGTGTTGTTATTGCAAAGGGTCTGCCTTTGTCTATATAATTATCAGGATTGATTCTTAGTACATATGGTCTGCAAGTTTTCCAATGATTTTGAGTGATATTGTAGTACATGTACATGTAGTCATGTACATGTATTGCGACAATGCTTCATTTTGAGTGATATTGTGGTACATGTACATGTACTAGTGCCCTACGCGGGGCACTAACATGTACATGTACTAGTGCCCTGCGCGGGGCACTAACATGTACATGTATTGCGACAATTCTTCATTAGCTGCCATGATTCATTGCGCTGTTACGTCTCTTCGTGGTAACTGCGGAATCAATACTCCTGTGTGGATCGGAAGACTGAACACTGACCAAATCTCTGGAAAAGCAGTTGAATGTCATATTTTTCTCCATGGTCGGAGGGGAATTCTTTTTGAAGTTTTATTCTTATTTCAAAATACATCATATTGCAAATGATTACAGCTTGCTTAAAAACGGACACGCTGGTCCCCGCTTAGATTTGTGCTTCCACGTGAATGCATGCCAAGGTACGCCCCTGGCATGCGTGTGTGATTATGCGTACGAGTGTGTGCGATTGCGCGTGCGTGTATATGTATGTGTGCAATGTGTTGCATGTACGCACACGCATAACTAGCATCCATTACTTACGGTGAACGATGCCATAGCTAACGTTGTTGTCTCTGTCGTAAACACGTGTAAAACCGCTGTCTGCTGACACCGAGATAACGTACATTGGAACAACGCTATAGGTAATATATACCTAGCCACTTTACATATATATTTATAGTTGATCTCCAAGACGAGTGCACTCCAGTCAGCTGTTTGTTGTTTGTGAACGCACTTTGTGCGCTAACAATTTCTCGTATGTTCATTATACGAATATATATATATATATATATATATATATATATATATATATATATATATATATATATATATATATATATATATATATATATATATATATATATATATATATATTTATATATATACAGTGGTCATTTGGTCAGATATATATTATATATCGTCTATTTTTGTATGGGGAAAAAACCTCAAACAACCATACCTAATGGCTAAAAATTCAGACAATAACCCAGAAGTGCCTTCAAAAAGTTCAACTAATTAAATTAAGGTGTGTTTCTTTTGACGGACGCATTTGTGAACTCACGCAAGTTAAAGCATGAATTTCCGCGTTTCTATAACATTTGTACCATTCTGCAGTGCGAGGCGTTCGTACACATGGCCAACCAAGTACACGCAGTGACGCCAGTGCATCAGTACACACGGCCAACCAAGTACACGCAGTGACGCCAGTGCATCAGTACACACGGCCAACCAAGTACACGCAGTGACGCCAGTGCATCAGTACACACGGCCAACCAGTGCATCAGCATACGTCATGCCACATGACCCTTCCGCGGAGTACAGGCGGCGTGCAATTGGTTGGAGACATGGGAAGGGCCCATGCGATGGGGTCGCTGAGCTATAAAAAAAACACACACATAGTCTGGTAGGTAACTGAGATCCATCGCAACAGCATTCAAGATCTTAGAGGTAAAGCAGAACACAATCGAATCGTCCGTAAAGATATTCTGATACAGTTCCAACAGCGCCCGCCATGGCCTACAGACCAACCCGATGAGATAACTAGTTAAAGCATGTAGTGTGTTTGCTTGTGCGGCGCCGGTTTATATTGACATACAGAACAGGTCCTTTATTAGCTGGCACATACCTCCACGTAGTCACGACTACTGTGCGAGTGTGCATGCGTGCGTGCGTTGGTGGGTGCGCGCGCGTGCGTGTGTGCGTTTGCATAACATGAAAAGTAGCGGGAAACGAGTACGAAAAGACGAAACATAGACTGCGTAAGTAGTTTTGTCTGGAATACGGATAACAAAATAAACACAGTGTTAAATGTTAAGCCCGTGTTATCTCATTGTGTGAATTATGTAAATATAGTTTTAAATTGTCTTGAATAAATGGTATGCGCTTATAGCATGTTCTTTAAAAAATTGAGAAGTTCTTATGATAATAACTTGGATTGGTTAGCCGGATGTTTGCCCATATTCTGTGCAAACACCCAGTCCGGTAACAGTGAACCCTGGTAAATGGGGCCTAGGCTTTCGAGCAAGTAACAGACAGTGGCGCCACATCGCGGACCCTGGATATTCGTTGCAATGTCCACCACTAATCATAACACGGCCATATTTTACCATTACATATATCCACAAAAAATAATTTAAGTGCAGAAAGACCTGTATGTATGTTTTACTGATAACACAAAAATATTTGACACAGTTAAAATAATCATATCAATACTTGATAGTTTCAACATTGATAATAAAGACTTCGGGATTGTGAGAAATCTTTACTGGGAACAAACGGCTGCAATGAGAATAGACAATGATGTTATTTAAACACTGCTCCACCAATACCATTTAAGCATCTGGCACTGGTAATGAACAAATATCCTCTCTGGTATACACTGAACTTTCACCATGAAAACCCTGTGTGGTATGATATTTCCAGCACTGTCTTCTAGTAGTTCAACCTTGTCTCGTACGTTTTGGTTACTCCTGCCATATGCATAAACACTCCTGCTCGTAGCCAATTTTTACTCACAGCTTCTTTTAGATTGTCTAATTTCAGTCGTAGCTGCATTAAGTGCCTCTTTGTAGTTTGTGTAGTCTTCATCCTTTCTGGTACGTCTATGAACCCTCCACATAGTTTGCTTGTACGTTATTTTCAATCGCTTCTGTTGACAAGTGTTTCTTTCTAGACAGGTTTTTCGTTTTTACAAGGCAACTACTCTCGATTGAGAGTCCTATGTTCTAACCAGTTCCACAGTGGTGTGGTGGTCAAGCACGAGTAACTCAGACCAGAGGTCCGTTCCACAGTGGTGTGGTGGTCAAGCACGAGTACCTCAGACCAGAGGTCAGTTCCACAGTGGTGTGGTGGTCAAGCACGAGTACCTCAGACCAGAAGTCAGTTCCACAGTGGTGTGGTGGTCAAGCACGAGTACCTCAGACCAGAGGTCAGTTCCACAGTGGTGTGGTGGTCAAGCACGAGTACCTCAGACCAGAGGTCAGTTCCACAGTGGTGTGGTGGTCAAGCACGAGTACCTCAGACCCGAGGTCAGTTCCACAGTGGTGTGGTGGTCAAGCACGAGTACCTCAGACCAGAGGTCAGTTCCACAGTGGTGTGGTGGTCAAGCACGAGTACCTCAGACCAGAGGTCAGTTCCACAGTGGTGTGGTGGTCAAGCACGAGTACCTCAGACCAGAGGTCAGTTCCACAGTGGTGTGGTGGTCAAGCACGAGTACCTCAGACCAGAGGTAAGTTCCACAGTGGTGTGGTGGTCAAGCACGAGTACCTCAGACCCGAGGTCAGTTCCACAGTGGTGTGGTGGTCAAGCACGAGTACCTCAGACCAGAGGTCAGTTCCACAGTGGTGTGGTGGTCAAGCACGAGTACCTCAGACCAGAGGTCAGTTCCACAGTGGTGTGGTGGTCAAGCACGAGTACCTCAGACCAGAGGTCAGTTCCACAGTGGTGTGGTGGTCAAGCACGAGTACCTCAGACCAGAGGTCAGTTCCACAGTGGTGTGGTGGATTCACAGAACAACTCCGCCAATGTTGCTTGACAATGACCAACGATCGGTGAGGCAGAAACTGCAGACGACTTCTGAATCAAGTGCCCAGAAAGTGCGCTATCAATCACCTTGCTGGACATCAGATATAAACAATACATTGCTGTCAATTATATACAAAACTTGGAACTATTCGTACTTCAAAGTAAAAGTTGGGATTAATAATCGAATTACTGTGACGAGTATACGCTAGATGGCGCCTACGTACAAATGCCAACATCGCAGGACAGCAATTAGTTTAAGACTAGTTTACAATAGGAGTTTCCTTGACCTTTTCTATTCATATTTATGTTGTTTCAATTTGACAAACTTATTACACGTATGGTCTAAATAACTACGTCTGTCTGTCTGTCTGTATGTATGTATGTATGTATGTCTGTATGTATGTCTCTTTAGTCCATGATATAACTTTAAAGAACATAGTGGCATCTATAAGATAGCGTGTGGTGTTCAGTGAGCTCTATAATAGGCCAGCACACACAGCCAGTCACATATTTAGGATTTCGGAACGGGGATTCCAATGTAGAGGGCCAAGCGTAGTCATCCATTAGTTTGACAAGCTACCACGATGTCGCATAACAAGTTATTCACGGATAAAATAAATTCATATACCAAAGCCAGACGGGGGGGGGGGGGGTGGGGGTGGGCGGGTGGCCCAGTGCCGCCTACATATGACACTGCACATAGCAGGACACTCGAATCCTTCGATAGTCGCCAGCACAACCGTACCACCTAGTCGCGGTGTGACAGAGGAGTGCGTGGGTGCGTGCGTGACTTGTTTGCGTTAATGTATTATGAGTAGTTACAATAGCTTACAAATTAATATTCCATCAAATTACTCACCCCGTTAAAATCATCACATGCATCCACATTCATCAAATACATTTGCTGCTATTTTTGGCCATATTTGAGGACTACGACACGTATGTTGAAATTAAAATATCTAGTGGCTTTTATAGGGAGCATTTAGTATGTCGACTTTCAGGAGATAACAATGACAGAAGTTGACGCTTTTTCCAGCAGGACGACGAAATAATAAATATTAACATAGTTAATTTACAGAACATTAAAATATAAATTTGCGAACAGCATTAATTAAAAAAACATTAACATTTTCGCCAATGGGAAAATAAATAGTGATATGTCCCCGTAAACTGGGAGCACGGCTCTCTGGAATACTTCTGGTTGTTGGTTGAGCGCGTTCCACATTACGATACACCGTACGTAGAATGAGTGCTGGTCGCAGTTTGTTCTCGTTGTGGCATCCATCGCGGGCATCTGCTGTGACAATATTGGTAGGCAAACTGATGTGCTAGACAATGGCGTATCTTTAAAGAACATAGTGCCATATATAATATAGCGTGTAGTGTTCAGTCAGTTCTATAGCAGATCAGCACACACAGCCAGTGACATATTTAGGATGCTTAGTCATCCATTAGTCTGACATGCTACCACGTAGTCGCGTAACAAGTTATTCACGGAAAAATTCATATCCCAAAGCCAAAGGGGGCATGGCCCAATGCCGCCTACATATGACATTGCACATAGCGGACACTCGAATCACCAGCGGCAACGCGAGCTGCGGAGTGATGAACTTGTTCCGTTTTCTGGATACATATGTCTTGGTGTGAGGAGACCAGGCGCAAGTAGCACACTGAGAGGGCTGTCGGATGAGTACGTCGTGTGCCGTTTTCGTCACGTGGATGACGCAGCGCGTAGCGTGCTCTTTATTAAGCCAAAATGCCCTGCTGGCTTTCTTGTGCATTTTGTTGATGTGTTTGTGTGTGTTTGTGTGTGTGTGTGTGTGTGTGTGTGTGTGTGTGTGTGTGTGTGTGTGTGTGTGTGTGTGTGTGTGTGTGTGTGTGTGTGTGTGTGTGTGTGTGTGTGTGTGTGTGTGTGTGTGTGTGTGTGTGTGTGTGTGTGTGTGTGTGTGTGTGTGTGTGTGTGTGTGTGTGTGTGTGTGTGTGTGTGTGTGTGTGTGTGTGTGTGTGTGTGTGTGTGTGTGTGTGTGTGTGTGTGTGACTTCTATTATAATTCCGTGTTGACCATATTACTCAGGTTGTCTCTGTCGTCACTCCGTGGGACAGGCTGATCATATGTTAATAATAGATATATGTTCTTTCTTGGTGGTAAGTGACAAAATGGCGCACGTCGACAAACTGAAATCCATCTGCCACGTTTTTGCCTTGTAGTAGATCGTGTTAAGGTCGGATTCAAGCGCCCGAACTTTGTATTTCAAGGTAAACACTATCGGCGTCAGGCACAGGGGCATTTGTAATTCCTTCCGTGATCTCGTTAATGCATAGCACAAACAACATTGCCCCAGCACAGTTCCTGGGGCAATCCAGAGAGGAATGTTTATTGACGACAACCTGCTGACAACTGGAACCAGGAAGCGCTTTGATCCAGGCAGATGATCCAGGCCTTACTGAAGTCCAGCAAGATGGCGTCTGTTTGCCCGTTCATGTTGGTGGAATAGCGTCATTCATGTCATTAGTTGCGTCTCGCAGGACAGGCCCTTCCGGAATCCGTGCGGGTTGGGGTGTAAAATGGTGTCATATATGTGTCGACCGATCTGGCTGCACACGATATGTTCCATGATTTTGCATGTAATTCATGTGATGGAGACAATGCTGTTTTAGACGGTATGGCCATATAACCCTTCTTGTATATTAACTATGTACGCGCTGCAGACCAATCAGTGGCGATGGTGCCTTTCTCATCGATTGCTGGAAGACGAAGGATAGCACACCAGACATCTCCTTGGCGGTCTCCTTCAGAATCCTTGCCGAGAGTTCATCGAGGCATGCAGCTTTAGTTGGCTTTATTGGCTATAATACTTTCTCGATCCCTGAAGCGGGTGTTGTTCATAAGGCAGTAGGGAGACAGTAATTCGTCAGGCAGGTCTCCACCATCGTCGCATGTGAATACTGACATAAACTGGTTATTAAGACACTTTTCTTTGGTTTGGTTAGCAATGCGGCTATGTCAGCAACGTCTGCTGACTTGGAACGGCGCTGTGTGGCCGATGTAAGAAATAACACAATTATTGCAAGTCTACCGAGCCAGTCGTAAGACATCTGAGTCGGTGAGGATGGTGCCGTGTATGATTGTTTTCGGTTTAGTTTTATACACGATAACCAGAGTCTCGGTTTAATTGCATCGCCCGTAATAGGAAGATTGTTGCCCCACATCGTCGTACTGAACACTAGAACACTAAGACTGACAGTCATGTAACATGATGTAATGTTCGTGTCGACTCCTCGAAGTTTTGCTATTAATATTAATTCTCAACATATAGGTTCCTTCATATTGCAGTGAAGTATTCAGAAATATATATATATATATATATATATATATATATATATATATATATATATATATATATATATATATATATATATATATATATATATATATATATATATGGATGAAGAACATTAAGTAAGATATGTGTCATGTGTATATGGATTGTTTTATTCCAAAAGCTGTGCTACAAATACACAACCGATGCTAATAACGATAACGTGAGACGGGTTGAATTAGCTTTGTGAATAATGGTTGTGAACTCGCACTGTTTTCTAAGTGCTTCGTGCTTCCACCTGCTTCCGTCACGCTGCTCCTCAACGTGCTTCCACCTGCTTCCGTCACGCTGCTCCTCAACGTGCTTCCACCTGCTTCCGTCACGCTGCTCCTCAACGTGCTTCCACCTGCTTCCGTCACGCTGCTCCTCAACGTGCTTCCACCTGCTTCCGTCACGCTGCTCCTCAACGTGCTTCCACCTGCTTCCGTCACGCTGCTCCTCAACGTGACACTTGAACTCTGACCATTAAATATGTGTTGAACGACACAAAACAATGAACCGCTTTTGAAATTTAAAGCTTTAAAATCAGGAAACTTTACTGTGTTTATTCAGGATATCATAAAACTACCCTGGAGAAGTTTATTGCTATTTCCAGGGCCTATTATATTGTACACCAGTTGATAATGATCTCCATCACAATCATTGCTCTTGCTATGCCCGGTCGTAGGTAACTTGGTTGTTGATTCGGCTAACCCACGATTACATATATATATATATATATATATATATATATATATATATATATATATATATATATATATATATATATATATATAATCGTGCGTTAGTAACTTGGTTGTAGGTAACTTGGTTGTAGGTAACTTGGTTGTTGATTCGGCTAACGCACGATTATATATATATATATATATATATATATATATATATATATATATATATATATATATATATATATATATATATATATATATATATATATATATATATATATATATATATATATATATATATATATATATATATATATATATATATATATATATATAATCGTGCGTTAGCCGAATCAACAACCAAGTTACCTACGACCGGGCATAGCAAGAGCAATGATTGTGATGGAGATCATTATCAACTGGTGTACAATATAATAGGCCCTGGAAATAGCAATAAACTTCTCCAGGGTAGTTTTATGATATCCTGAATAAACACAGTAAAGTTTCCTGATTTTAAAGCTTTAAATTTCAAAAGCGGTTCATTGTTTTGTGTCGTTCAACACATATTTAATGGTCAGAGTTCAAGTGTCACGTTGAGGAGCAGCGTGACGGAAGCAGGTGGAAGCACGTTGAGGAGCAGCGTGACGGAAGCAGGTGGAAGCACGAAGCACTTAGAAAACAGTGCGAGTTCACAACCATTATTCACAAAGCTAATTCAACCCGTCTCACGTTATCGTTATTAGCATCGGTTGTGTATTTGTAGCACAGCTTTTGGAATAATTATATATAAACAACGTACACAAATTACAGTGATATAAATATATATATATATATATATATATATATATATATATATATATATATATATTTATATCACTGTAATTTGTGTACGTTGTTTATATATAATCTGCACAAATAATAGAAAGGCAATATATATATATATGTTACATGTTTATTGTAAGTGAATCGTTTTGTTAATTAACATTGACGACATTTACGATGTGCCTTCTTCCATCTTCGTCACGTAGGACAGGAACACACGCGTGGCAATATGTCACTGGTAATCAAAATGGACTGAGTTCCATCTCTGCGCCGTTCGCTTCACCAGTTGTGTCAATCAGTGGAATACAAGCGCTGTTAATCAGAGAAGATGAAACATCATATCGCTAAACAACCTCTTGAGAACATGTCACGTCAAAACACCCGGTGTATTTGAAGCTCGGACATTAGCTGCGCGCGGTGCGTTGTTTGCCGACACGCATCTCACGCGATTGCACCAACCTATAGCTATATAGCCAGCCTCACGGCATTCTACGTCGTCGATAGGTGTATGTGGTGCGTCGTAGTTCAGCCGTGTTAACACTGTACGTCGCACTATTCACAATACTATTCACAATACCGTTTCCCTGGCGGATCCCATCGTTGAATAGGTCACGATGATAGACGTGGTATTGCACACGGCATAATGCAAATGAAGTAAAACCGCCGGCAGGCCCTTTCTTTGCCCAACATGTCCCACGTTAGTGACCCGGCTTGGCATTTTACCATGCATTTTTTGTATCGCTTGTTGCACGACCTTACGCAATTATCGACGACTGGGGCCGCCTCGTGTAGATCTACGGCGAATGCCACGACAAGGAGGCAAAACAGGATCTGCAAAAACAGATGAATATTGATGAATATTGCAACCTGGTATCTTGTATTTTTTCTCAAATGCATTTCAGTATGACGTATTATGTCCAATTCAATAACGTATTATGTCCAATTCAATGACGTATTATGTCCAATTCAATGCGCACATTAATATACACATATTCATATATACATTCTCATGCACGCACGCACGCACGCACGCACGCACGCACGCACGCACGCACGCACATACACATACACGTGCGAACAAATGCGCGACAGTTGTTCAATCGCAGAATCCTATCTATGTATGTATCTAGGATCGCACGTGTACATCACAGTGCATCAACATTGCATTCCATGTTGATTTGGCCTATTAAAAATCGGGTTCGTTGATTTATGAAATATGTTTGTGTGATAAGCTTAAGACTTCAACACAATTCAATGTTTCGCTCGTCTCGTTTCGGTGATCATTTCGCAAAAAACAACACGTATATTGTATCCACTATAGCATGCTAGGTCTGGTATCCACTATGAAATGCTGGCTCTAGTATCCACTATGACATGCTAGCTCTAGTATGCACTATGGCATGTTATCTCTAGTATCAACTATGACATGCTAGCTCTAGTATCCACTATGACATGCTAGATCTATTATCCACTATGACATGCTATATCTAGTAGCAACTATAACGTGCTAGCTCTAGTATCAACTATAACATGCTAGCTCTATTATCCACTATGACATGCTATCTCTAGTATCAACTATGACATGCCAGCTCTAGTATTAACTATGCCATGCTAGCTATATTATCCACTATGACATGCTATCCCTAGTATCAACTATAATATGCTAGCTCTAGCATCTACTATAACATGCTAGCTCTAGTATCAACTATAACATGCTATCTCTAGTATCAACTATAACATGCTATCTCTAGTATCAACTATAACGTGCTATCTCTAGTATCAACTATAACGTGCTATATCTAGTATCAACTATAACCTGCTATCTCTAGTATCAACTATAACGTGCTAGCTCTAGTATCAACTGTAACATGCTATCTCTAGTACCAACTATAATATGCTATCTATAATATCAACTATAACATGCTATCTCTAGTATCAACTATAACGTGTTATCTCTAGTATCAACTATAACAAGCTATCTCTAGAATCAACTATGACATGCTATCTCTAGTATCAACTATAACGTGCTAGCTCATTTGCGCACATTTGCTTTGAAGATTTCAAAAAGATTATGTACTTTTTTATTAAACTGACTGAGTATGCGTGTTACTTAAAATATTCACACACTACTGATTTGAACATCAACTAACCAGATTTGTGATGGCTGAACTAAATGAATTGCGGAGGAATCTGCTTTCGATTTAATAACAGAGCAGGCAACTTTGTTAAATTCATTTAAGCAATTGAGTTTTGGCGACAAATTAAGTGAATAGCCTTGAAATATTTAGTGTTAGTGTGAAGTATTTATAGGCTGGCTATTCGATGCCACTTTTGTCCAATGTTTAGCGAATTTTGGTTCGGCCAGGCAGAAATAAAGTTTCATAAAAACTAAATAACCTTTTTTTAGTTTGTCCTATGATTACATATGGCTGCGGTTGTTTTCTTATATTATAATGTCAGATATTCGGTAATCATAAACATGTGTCGTCGCATTGTAACTTGTAGCTGTCTATATGTATAATATGATGTGATGCCCCGTCCAGTCGTGCGACTTCTGGTGACGCCCACGATCAGCTGTCTCCAAACAATCATATATCATGTTGTTTCTCTCAACTCATTCATGGTCATCTTTCTTGCATCCCCGATCATCCATCCATCTCATGTGTGGTCTTCCTCTCTTCCGCTTGCTTTCACTCATTCTGATCATTATCAGCTGCACCAACCTGTAGTCTTCTACCCGTGCGATGTGCTCAAAATACGACAGCTTCAGTTTCGTGACAATGGCCGTCCATGGAATTCGTGACATCATCATGTAGCACCACATTTCGAAGATGTCGATTTGTGTCCCTTCCGTCTGCTTGATGGTCCACGACTTACAGTCACACGTAACTACTAGGAAAACCATGATGTGCACGAGTCTTTTCTTCAATGCTGTTGTTAGATTCTTATTCTTCCAGATCTTTCCACGTTCGTCATTGCCGTCCAGCTAAGAACCAATCTTCTACGGAATTTTACATCGCATGTGAACACTGGGAAATTAAACTATCCACTACGCCAACTAGCTCATTGTCTTCCGGTTAACCATCTTCCACTGGACTTTGGCCTTATTAATATAACGAAATACACCAGCTTTTCGCTTTCCACTTTTACTTTGAGTAATACGTTAGTCAAGCCATCTACTTTCTGCAATCAACATGGTGTGGTCAGTGTCCACAAAACTACACGCATCCACGTGTCAACCCTGTGGTCAAGCCGTGGCTGCCCGTGTCGGGCTTACATCGCATGAACGAGCCGGTGCTCGTCGACTCGTGGTCAAGTAAACTACGTAAGCAATGCAGGTCATGCTTGAAAACCAAAAGACCGCCGAAGAATATATATATATATATATATATATATATATATATATATATATATATATATATATATATATATATATATATATATATATATATATATATATATATACATACATACATACATACATACATACATACATACATACATACATACATACATACATACATACATACATACATACATACATACATACATACATACATACATACATATATATATATATATATATATATATATATATATATATATATATATATATATATATATATACATACACACCCATTCATGTTCATAATGGAAGTGTGTGAATGTGCTTAGGAACAGGGACACGTGGACAACCGTGTTTGCTACGCCAGTTATATCAGTATTTGACCATATTTGCATTTGCGAACGTGTATGTGATGTATCTACTTTAGTTGGATTCCATTTATGTAACACTGGACTAGTAGAGTATCGAACAATTGCCTCGTTCAAAAGTATAACCTGTTTTACCCGTGCACGCCTAGCCATTCGATGCCAATCTCGACTACTCTGGGAAGTATTCAGCTATTAAATCAGATTACATTTACATTGGAACCTTGTTAAGCCGGACACTGATAATCCGGAAACCTCGGTATCCGGACATCATTTCACGGGAACGGAATTTCCAACCGCTAATATACCCCGTTAATTGCACGACTCGTTTATCCGGCTAACTCGTTTATCTGCACACGTACAGTGGGAGTGGGAACCAAGGTGATCGGATTAGCAAGGTTCCACTGTAACCCACGACCAGTTAACAAGAGTAAACTGTCGGCTTAGTTGTAAAAGAAAAATGTTTACTTACGATATGCGTATTCATTTCAACAGCGGTTGATGCTAAAACAGAATAAATCCAGTAAATACAATAAATACGTGGGTTGTACAAAACGACTATGTTAAAACAACTATATATTCAGTTAAGCAGAACATGTCCGGCTAAATCGTAAACATACCTTTGGAAGTAACGTTGAAAGCTCCACGGTGTGAAATCGAATGTGTCCACCGGGTCTGCGTCGTGTGTTTTTGTTGAGCGATTCCACAAGCCACGTGAGTGACGTCCGTGTTTGCACGCACCTTAATCGGACCACCGAGACAATGCCAGTGCAGCCGTTTTGTCACAACGCTGACACAAAGCGGCTATTGTTGTGTAACATTCGATGCTGCCGCACAGGAACCTTTGAACTTGAGCGTATATATGGGAACTTACGTCAATGTCACGTTTATGTTGTCGGTTATGTAAATAACGTGAGACTAAGGTGTGATAATTAAGGTAACACAGTTAGGCCAGTGTGTGAGCGCGTGCTTATGTATGTACGTACGTACGTATGCATGCATGTATGTATGTATATATGTATGTATGTTTACATGCATGTTTATATGTAAGCATGCATAGAACATATATTCGAATATTTTAATATGCAGTCCTAATTTCACATTACACTAGCGCATGTTTCGGATAAATGCTTTGCCATATCGAGATATTCCACGTGTGTGATGACGTGACATTATTGTACTTGCTTCTCCGTTTGTTGCCAATTCATTAGTCACCCCACAATACACATGCACCGAATGTACGCTATCTCTCAAGAGGCATCGACGTTTATAGTATTGTAACACTTGAATCGATTAGCTCTTCTGTTGAGCACATTATGTGTTGAACTGAGGATGTGTGCTCGAACACTATTTCATTTGTAACATTTTCCTAATCATTATTACATTTGGAAGACACCGTGGGAACGTTTTAAGAAACATGAAAGCGAAAGAGAGAATCGAGCGGTTTATGAGACAAGAGCAGGACATGAAATCACCAATGTGACACACGAGGTCGTGGTAGGTGGCAGCACAGTATTATTATTAATATCATTATTTGTAGCTTCGCCAACTCTCGTGGTTTCTTGGTGCTGGGTCGTTTTTCTTAAGACACTTGAATATTCATATATTATTTTTCATATGTTTGTCCGTACCGATCGCCCGATTGCTGGACGGGTCCACATCAAGTGAATACAGGTAATTCAGTAACCTCACACACACGCACGCACGCACGCACGCACGCACGCACGCACGCACGCACGCACGCACGCACGCACGCACGCACGCACGCACGCACGCACGCACGCACGCACATGCATGGTTGAAATTAGTTTTTCCACACACAAACATATAACACCCTAGTATATACATACATATTTCTGCGTATATATATATATATATATATATATATATATATATATATATATATATATATATATATATATATATATATATATATATATATATATATATATATATATATACAAACATACATACATACATACATCATATATACATACATATTTACAAACATACATACATACATACATACATACATACATACATACATACATACATACATACATACATACATACATACATACATACATACATCATACATACATACATATTTACAAACATACATACATACATACATACATACATACATACATACATACATACATACATACATACATACATACATACATACATACATACATACATCCACTCACTCACTGAACATCACTACCCACCCACTGAAATTGCAATTTCGGGATTTTGCACTCAGTAAATTTTATGGAAACTTGTGTCCGTTTGATAAATGAAAGTGACATTCCGGGACCTTAACCACAGAAACGTTCCCTTTTATGGAAAATTGTGTCGTTGTTGACAGTTCTAACTGCACTTTCAGGATCTTGTCCTGCCTGTATAATGTAGGAATGTGGAGAGTAACGTTTCGCTACACTGTCCCTGAAAAGTAGTCCTTTTATGAACAACGGTGGGTGCCTTTGTGCCATTAAAAGTGGCATTTATGGACGCTGCCCAATTACCTAAAGGCGCCGTGACAAAAACTATGAATTTTCTTTCTTCAAATATATGCAGTTTGCAAGCGTTCATGCCCAACCTTCATGTTGTATGTTTTCATGAGCTTGGCTAACTATGGCTGGCGCTACAATATACTATGGCTGCCCTACTACTTGTGTAAAATAAGTTATCTACCGTTTTCAAGGTGCTCAAAGTAGCCCCATAAAAGCTAACGCATCATTTAAATGGGGTAATATTTCACATTAACTTTATATAATGAATAAGTTAAGACGCAAAAACAAAGAATACTCGGTTTGACACGAAGAGCAAAAAAAAAACAAGTACGATAATTAACAATGTTATGTTTTCACTAAACTCTACCGAGAACACACCACACCATTAACCCCAACTCCCACCGCAACTACATGAGCCGTCACACCATTAACCCCAACTCCCACCGCAACTACATGAGCCGCCACACCATTAACCCCAACTCCCACCGCAACTACATGAGCCGTCAAACCATTAACCCCAACTCCCACCGCAACTACATGAGCCATCACACCATTAACCCCAACTCCCACCGCAACTACATGAGCCATCACACCATTAACCCCAACTCCCACTGCAACTACATGAGCCGTCAAACCATTAACCCCAACTCCCACCGCAACTACATGAGCCATCACACCATTAACCCCAACTCCCACTGCAACTACATGAGCCATCATACCATTAACCCCAACTCCCACCGCAACTACATGAGCCATCATACCATTCATCTTATAACACAATATATAAAACATATTTTCGAAAATGTTGATCCCCCTCCCCACCTCTAATTTGAACACTGTTTAAAGTAGCCCCCTTTTCCAACTAATACCATGGTTACCTGACGATTCGTGGCATATGGATTATATACTTTTGATGAATTGTCGAAAGAAGTAATTTTGGAGCCTCGTGGTGACAAGACATTTTTTTATGCATACCTAATTTATACCTGCTCACCGGGTTTAAGGTTCACCGCGAATACCATTTCTCGTCGCTTTAAGTCCCCACGTGAGTCATTTTGACTGTTTGGCATACGTTGCCAGAACATCTACACTAGCCCGGCACCGAACCTCTTAGAATCACTACTGTTAGCTAATTACCATTGGTTGGCTCTAATCACCTGATGGTCAACATATGTCATCCTATGGGTCAGCGCTTGGCTAGTTACGGATCATCGTACCTTGGTACATTCGATCTTGGGACATCGCGACCTTCGACATGCAGCGGGTTCACTGCGTGTGAATATTTCCTGGAGATAAGTTGCTTACCACAAGGAATGCCATCCGATTGTCACATGCCCGATGCATATGACATCACCGACTAAAGTCTTCGCAATGAAATGCGTATGTTTGCTCACACGAGCATATCTAAGCTCACTAGGTGCGTCAACGTCTGTTGGTCGGATTATGTGTTGTGTTCTTTTACATATTGCACGATTATAGCGCATCCAGTTCTGTATGGACTTCTTCACGTGCTGGTGCATGTTTCTGCTGCGTTTTTCGTTACAATAATCATCAATTTAATCAAAACTCTGCCACTATTGTAATGTGGGAATATGATGAGCGAACATCTATTTTTCTATATTTCCTTTGTGTGTTTCGATTAAAATTAAGTTGGTACCCGAATTCGCACAATTCTGCGTGCAACGAACAAACCAGAGATACCCGAGTAATTTTGTTTATGAACGGATGTTAACACGAATCGTTACTTCCATTAACGTGAACCGGATCTATCGATTCGCGTTAACGAATTTATCGATTCGCGTCAATGGACGTATCGATTCGAGTTTACTGACGTATTGATTCGCGTTAACGGACGTATCGATCAGCGTTAACGGACGTATCGATTCGCGTTAACGGACGTATCGATTCGCGTTAATTAATATATCGATTTGCGTTAACGAACGTATCGATACATGTTAGTGGACGTATCGATTCGGGTTAACATATGCATCGATTCGCGCTAACGGACGTGTCGACACTCATTAGCTTAACAGCAAGACTATTTCCATGGAAAGTGTTTACGGTAGATAGTTGCCCCCCTACTAATATTGGGTCTGCTAGTGACAGGACAGGAAACAGTACGTCTAGTACCAAGTTTTGGGAAACACTTATAGATCATGTTCAGCTCGACACTGACTCAAGAATAGTTCTAATATAAATTAGAAATTTAAGCTAGTAATAGAAATATGTTGGAAAGTATTTTGCCTATATTACTTTACAAATGGAAGCCAAGAATCGGTGATATATGAGTCATTCCCTAAATGCGGTACTCTTTCAAGTCATTTCTGTCCCAGCTCTTTGAGTGCATCTCAACATACTGTCAAATATTCCTGTGATGAATGTGTTTACTGGGATGCTATACAATATTACCTACACATCTGTATACTTTGAACATGTATAGTATACATTATGTGGACGATGTGACCGTTTTA
>OY759267.1:46993349-47003349 GCA_963662155.1 Lamellibrachia columna
CGAGACGGCTTGCAGAATACAGAACGAATTCAGTGGAACTTTAAATGTGAGCTGTCGAAGTTGAGCAGTAGAGCGTTTGTGTACTAAAGGGCCCACATTCCAACCGCGGTATGACAGATTTATATTTTTTCTCGTTTAATGTTATTATTATTATTATTAGAACTCGATCGATCTCGCAGACTCTATCGATCTCGCAGAATCGATCTATCTCCCAGACTCGACCAGCCGAGGCGCAGACTTCAGTTACTAAAACATATCCATTTGTAACTACACTTAAAGTGAGACAAAGGGCATCGTTTTGGGCCTTTGCACCAATAAGAGTGCTTACAAAGTAAAAAAAACAACAACTATAATCAAGAATATTACGCATGTGGTTTAATGGGAATCTATTCTAAAATTGCGAAATTCTGGTCTAATGACATTTTTCTTGAAGGCTGACATACTCATCAGTGTTTACAATTTTGACCAATCAGCGGCGAGCAGCCCCTTAACCACAACGCGTCTGTGACGTAGTCTGTGCATATCGCGTGTATATTTAACGTGGTTGAGATGTGCAGTTACATTTTTATTTCCTTTAATATAGGATTTACACGCAGCAAAAACTCTTACAATGTTGTGAGGTGCAGCATTCTGGTGTGAACCTGATTCAACCAGGTATAGAACTTTGTTTTTTTTTTCGATTTCCTCTGGAAAAACATTCATTAGAGAAGCAATTAATTCACAATTGCGGGCGGGCTGGTCGGAAGCCCACGTGATATGTTACACTTTGTTCAACCCAGAATGAAGAATCGTGTTTTGAAGTTGATATATTTTCATCAACTAATGGGTCAAGATCCTTCAAAACGTTAAAGTCTGGAGCGGTATCGACAATCTTCCAACGTGTACCTTAGCTGAAGGCTTCAACACAACGCAAATACTTGATAAAGAGAACTGTCAAATCGGAAGGCGAGGCGGTTAGTAAACAATGAAGGAATGGACTATCTTGCCAACTAAGTTGATTTTAGGCGCAAACAACATGTCCAAACCTTTTGGCTAGTATGTGACTAAATCGTCAACGTCTACGATCAGGCGTTTAAAGTTAGAGTTGTGTAAAACCTAGTCAGCACTCTTGACGTATGATTCTGAGCAAATATAGCGCTGCCCATGCGAAACAGATTTTCGGTGTTCAACGGGGTATATTTGGTTAACCATTTGCGTGATATTCTTTATTATAATTGCAACTGATTAGTTTTTCAAATGCTCTTATAGGTGCAAACGCCCCGAAAATGCCTTTGGTTTCACTTTCATTAAAACCTTGTTGAGCACACGTCATCTTTCTTTCACGGGCTCCGCCATACCGTTATATAACCCATATATAACCCTACGTCCCATGTGTTGTATTCTGGCAATATTCGCTCGCCAATTGAAAGTATATATTGGTGTACACCTATTCCTATTCTTTCCAATATGATATGACAGTACTATTTGCGTCCAAGTTCAACTTGTGTAACCTATCTTGGCCTTTGTCTACTAAACAAGTTTTTTTCTGGCAAAATAACACGTTTGTTTGAGACTTTGCGTTGGTTCTGTGTATGCCGGTCTCCCTTAATACGTCACTTGTTGTCTAGGTTACCCCGATTTCAAACAACTACGCATACGCTTATGTGCATGCAGTGAAAAAAGTATGTTCATACCTATTCAATATCTTAAAAACTTTGATCTCCTCTTAACGTCCTTGTCTCTAGCGGTGATAAACTACATTCTTTAGGCGTTCTTTAAAGCTAAACATAACGTGGAGGCGCAACTTAAGGAAGTACCTCCAGCATAAATATGTTATGATACCTACTACATAACACATGACATATTGTTGATAGTGTTACCGACCACGTTGCGTTTAAAAAGAGATTTAACAAGATTTAACAAGATTGCCATCCCAAACAACAAGTTACAGATGGCAAAGTGGACAAGGAAGCCATTGACTTATCGAGAGTCCAACAATTTTCTCATCTATGTGTAGCCCGCCCTCATCAAATATCTGTCAATTCTATTTTTAAAACATATTCACACTACTAGCATTAACACAATTATTTGAAAGTTTGTTCCATTCAGTTATCACCCTCTGTGAGAAAGAGTACTTTCTCATGTCCAACCTACACTGCTCCTTAACTAATGCTGCTTTGTGTTTTCTGATTCTACTGCCTTCTTTAAGTTGGAAGAACATATTCCTGTCAACATCCTCATAATCATTCACTATTTCAAACACTTCTATTTGGTCTCCTCTTAGTCTCCTGGTCTCTAGTGCTGTCAAACCACATTGTAATAAGCGACTTTCGTAACTAAGGTCTCTCAATTCTGGAATCATTTTAGTTGCTCTTCGTTTTATTCTTTCTAGCTTGTCTATATCTTTTTTACGATATGGCCTCCATGCTTGAATACAATATTCCAAATGTGGTCTAACTATTGCTTTGTACAGGGGTACAATGTGCTGTTTCTCCTTATACATGATAGTTCTCCTAATTAGCCCTAGAATTTGATTTCCTTTCGAAGCAGCAATCCCACATTACTCCGAAACTTTCATGTCACCACTAAATGTTACTCCTAAGTCCTTTTCTTGTGTGGTTCTACCTAGTATAGCTTCCCCCATTTTATATTCTTCGTCCATGTTTTCATATCCTATGTGTGTACATTTACACTTCCCAAAATTGAATAACATTTGCCATTTTTCTGACCATTTAACTAATTTATCTAGATCATCCTGTAAACTTTGTTTATCTGTATCATTTGTAACCTTTCTGAATACTTTTGTGTAATCTGCATCTGCATCTTCCAAATCATTTATATATATATATATATATATATATATATATATATATATATATATATATATATATATATGTATATATATATATATTAAAACAGTATAGGGCTTAATACTGATACCTGTGGTACCCAACTCAAAACAGATTTCCAGTTTGAAATCTCACCATCTACTATTACCCTCTGTTTACTGTTTGTAAGCCAGTTTTCTATCCAGTTGATTACATCATTACCTATGCCATGGGCGTTTAGTTTAAGTAACAATCTTTGATGTGGCACTTTATCGAAAGCTTTCTAAAAATCTAAGTAGACAACATCCACTGGCGACACGTCATCTACCCACTTTGTAATTTCTTCAAAATAAACATAAGAGATTAGTTACACATGACCTTGGTTTTAGGAACGCATGTTGATATGTATTTATTAATTGATGTTTTACAAGGAATTCCACCATGTGGTCTCTAATTAATGTTTCGAGTAATTTACATACAACTGATGTTAAAATCACTGGTCTGTCATTTTCTGGCTTGTTCGTCGATACCTTTCGGGCTAAGACCACAGTTAATTTCCATTTGATGATCATGTTAACGCGTTGACTATCTTAATCCAGTCGCAAACAACTTTACAATAAAAACTGGCCGCTTTAGCAAAAACGTAATATCCTACTGGTATTTTGGTTAATGAGTCATTGTTCAGTAACTGCAACAAAAACGTAATATCCTACTGGTATTTTGGTTAATGAGTCATTGTTCAGTAACTGCAACAACAGTCATTATGTTGCACAATTTCTAGCAGCTGGAAATGTAACTGGTCTGACCCTTTCAGCAGAATGAGCCATTATTTGTCATAGGTAGAAACAACAGAATCCAAACATCGACATGACGTACGTACCAAGGAAGACATGCTCATTCCGACAACTAACCCGCGACACGACCTCCCGTACTGAAAACTAAACAACCGATAAACCAAATGTGAAGTAAAGACATTCGATGAAGCTCGAGTGACCGTTGGGAAATAATAAGTAGCCCGCTTGACTGTTGGACTGACACTCATCTTCACAACTGCCGAAAATAGTTTCCTGGTACTCTGGTTGTGTGGTCGTCAACAGGAGAGGTTCAATATTTGCTACTGTCATTATTTGTCTTTACGCAATCTATTTACTTTTATATCGGATAGACACGCACTATAAATTCGTACATTCCTGAACTATGCAGCATTTGGGTGTAAACATGATTCAACCAGGTATATGGTGTATGTCATGATGTCCACACGTCTTCAGGGAATCCCAGGAGTATGTCATGATGTCCACACGTCTTCAGGGAATCCCAGGAGTATGTCATGATGTCCACACGTCTTCAGGGAATCCCAGGTGTATGTCATGATGTCCACACGTCTTCAGGGAATCCCAGGTGTATGTCGTGATGTCCACACGTCTTCAGGGAATCCCAGGTGTATGTCATGATGTCCACACGTCTTCAGGGAATCCCAGGTGTATGTCATGATGTCCACACGTCTTCAGGGAATCCCAGGTGTATGTCATGATGTCCACACGTCTTCAGGGAATCCCAGGTGTATGTCATGATGACCACACGTCTTCAGGGAATCCCAGGTGTATGTCATGATGTCCACACGTCTTCAGGGAATCCCAGGTGTATGTCATGATGACCACACGACTCCAAGGAATCCCAGGTATATGTCTTGATGTCCACACGTCTTCAGGGAATCCCAGGTGTATGTCATGATGACCACACGTCTTCTGGGAATCCCAGGTGTATGTCATGATGTCCACACGTCTTCAGGGAATCCCAGGTGTATGTCATGATGTCCACACGACGTCAGGGATTCCCAGGTGTATGTCATGATGTCCACACTTCTTCAGGGAATCCCAGGTGTATGTCATGATGACCACACGTCTTCAGGGAATCCCAGGTGTATGTCATGATGTCCACACGTCTTCAGGGAATCCCAGGTGTATGTCGTGATGTCCACACGACTTCAGGGAATCCCAGGTGTATGTCATGATGACCACACGTCTTCAGGGAATCCCAGGTGTATGTCATGATGTCCACACGTCTTCAGGGAATCCCAGGTGTATGTCGTGATGTCCACACGACTTCAGGGAATCCCAGGTGTATGTCATGATGACCACACGTCTTCAGGGAATCCCAGGTGTATGTCATGATGTCCACACGTCTTCAGGGAATCCCAGGTGTATGTCATGATGTCCACACGACTTCAGGGAATCCCAGGTGTATGTCATGATGTCCACACGACTTCAAGGAATCCCAGGTGTATATCATGATGTCCACGCGATCTACAAAAATCCCAAGTATATATCATGATGTCCACGCGACATACGAAAATCCCAAGTATATATCATGATGTCAATGCGACTTCCGTCAATCCCAGGTATATATATCATGATGTCCACGCGACTTACGTAAATCCCAGCTATATATATCATGATGTCCACGCGACTTACGTAAATCCCAGGTATATATCATGATGTCCACGCGACTTCCGTGAATGCCAGGTATATATCATGATGTCCATGGGACATATCATGATGTCCACGCGGAGAATCCCAGGTATATATCATGTTGGCCTAGCGATTTCCGATAATTCCAGGTGTACGTCATGATGTCGACGCGATTTCCGGGAATCCCAGGTACATATCATGATCTCCACGCGACTTCCGTGAACCTCAGGTGTATATCATGATGTCAACGAGATGTACGTGAATCCCAGGTACATATCATAATGTCCTCGCCATTTTCGTGAATCCCAGGTGTATATGATGATGTTAACTCGACGTACGTGAATCCCAGGTGATCATGATGATGTTAACTCGACGTAAGTGAATCCCAGGTGATCATGATGTCCACGCGACTTCCGTGAATCCCAGATATATATCATGATGTCCCCGCGACTTCAGTGATTCCCAGATGTATACCATGGTGTCCACGAGGTTTCCGTGAATCCCAGGTGTATATCATGATGTCTACGCTATTTCCGTGAATCCCAGGTATATATCATGATGTCTACGCGATTTCCGGGAATCTCAGATGCGTCGTTTGATTTTGATTTCGATGATCTGGGATCGTAGTCCGGCCATTTGGAGTTGGACATCGGCATCAGCTGTGTCAGTAGTGTCGATAGTGCTGTATTATTGTCCGACAGCGATGTGACGGTTCAATCAATTAACAAGTAATTTATTTCCATCAACCGACAGTACACATTTCATTATTATAAAATACAACACTATTTCTAACATGTAGAAAATAAAATAAACAATAGAGTGTTGGTGGAAAACATAAGTGAACAGAAGTATGATACTTATCTATGGTTCACCCCCAACTAGTATAGTTATGCATGATACATATACATTTTCTTATAATAAATATGCATTACAAATCCCTAACTAATAACTAATGCATACTATGCCTACAATATATAATGTTTGATTATAATTATTTTTATTTTTAGATCCAATATATAGAAAGAAGATAAAATACTTATACGTTTTTAAATGGTTGCAGCTAGTGACGTTTTCCTGCACATGTTTTACTCCACACGCAAAAATGTACATTGATTTTATGTTGATACGGACACGATCACTTCTGAAGGTGTCTCTCTGCCGAGTACAATGTGTTGCAACATACAGCTTAAACATTTTATGTTGATACGGACACGATCACTTCTGAAGGTGTCTCTCTGTCGAGTACAATGTGTTGCAACATACAGCTTAAACATTTTATGTTGATACGGACACGATCACTTCTGAAGGTGTCTCTCTGTCGAGTACAATGTGTTGCAACATACAGCTTAAACATTTTATGTTGATACGGACACGATCACTTCTGAAGGTGTCTCTCTGCCGAGTACAATGTGTTGCAACATACAGCTTAAACATTTTATGTTGATACGGACACGATCACTTCTGAAGGTGTCTCTCTGCCGAGTACAATGTGTTGCAACATACAGCTTAAACATTTTATGTTGATACGGACACGATCACTTCTGAAGGTGTCTCTCTGTCGAGTACAATGTATTGCAACATACAGCTTAAACAATTTTATTCGGTAGTACATTGTGATATGCCTGATACATAATAATCGCTGTTTTAAATTTAACAACGTCAACAAATTTCAAAATACGCAGTTGCTTAAAGAGGGTGCTTGTATGTTCCAAACATTTTGCGCCACAGACTAGACGAACTATTCGTTTTTGCAGTACTGTAATACACCTAATGTTTGGTTTAACAAGGTTTAACATACGTGTTGCCCCATATCTCACTACAATACTTAATATATGGCAAAAACAGAGAACAATACAATATGTACATTCCGTCATGATTAATTAGTCAAATTGCTTTGTAAATGTAAATGTAAAACAATTTAGTTCTAACCGTATTAATGTGATGCTTCCAATTCAGATCGTCATCAATAAATACTCCCCGAATTTCTTTTACACGTACTCTGGTTGTTCGTTCGTTATTTATGCACAAATTAATGTCAACATCTGTCGGACGGTTCCTGGATAACATATAATTTGCTTTTGACAGGTTAAGTGATAATTTGTTTACAGCAAACCATACGTATCATCAACAAAAAGTATGAATTTGACTATTTTTGATACGTTGCAGATATCATTAACTTAGAGGACAAATAATCTTGATCTATATAGAACCCTGCGGAACTCCACACGTGACATCTAATAGCTCCGACACACACCCGTCAATATTTACAAATTGATTCCTGTTCGAAAGGTAGCTTTTAGTCCAATCATTTGTTACTCCACGCACACCATGGTATTAATAATAACTTTTTGATAAGTATTCCCTGGTATACTGTATCGAAAGCCTTTCTTATATCAATAAATACACCAACTACGTGATTTTTTCTGTCCTTAGCATTTGATATTTCCTGTATCAATTCCATTGCTGCCTGTGACAAGGAAATATTTGTACGGAACCCGTACAGGTTCGAGTTTAATATGTTGTTGGCGTTTACAAGGCTGTCTGTTCTGGCAAGGAAAATTTTTCCATGACTTTAGAGAATTGCGGCAAGAGAAAAATTGGCCTATAATTGGTAAGGTCTTTTTTTCGCACCGCTTTTAAACAATGGTATTACTTTGGTGTGAAAGGTTTGCAGATGACATATATGACCTTTGCAACATTATCTATATTTATGTCTTCAAAGTCTGAAGATTTATATTTTCTACAAGCTTTCATTGTAATTATAGCCTCTTCCTCATCTACGGGTTTGAGGAACAAAATTTGTTCAATATTACCTCCTGAATTATCATACACAGAAATATGTTCATCCGGATTAATGTTATCCTTTGCGAAATTAGGACCAACATTTGTAATTTTTTTTTAACTCATTTGCCATACTTTTGTTGGTGATGTGCCTATCCCCATACAATATATGTGTTGGTGATGTGCCTATCTCCATACAATACATGTGTTGGTGATGTGCCTATCTCCATACAATACATGTGTTGGTGATGTGCCAGTCTCCATACAATACATGTGTTGGTGATGTTCCTATCTCCATACAATACATGTGTTGGTGATGTGCCTATCCCCATACAATACATGTGTTGGTGATGTGCCTATCCCCATACAATACATGTGTTGGTGATGTGCCTATCTCCATACAATACATGTGTTGGTGATGTGCCTATCCCCATACAATACATGTATTGGATAGTTCATTGACTGGCGTTGTTTACATAACACAGGATTATAAATCACCCATCTTTATTTAGTATTTTCTTTCTTTTCTGACAACAGTTTACTGTAATGTGCTTTTTCAGATTATCTTAAGATAGAAGTTAATTTATTTTTATACGTTTTATACATTATCATATTTTAAGTTTCTTACATATTTAAATGTGTCGTATTTCTGTTTGACTATTTCATAATTACATAAAGCGAATATCGGTAGATGGTCACTAATGCCATTGATTAATAACCCAGTTCTAACTAAGTAATTCATTTGATTAGTAAATATATTATCTACCAAAGTATACGAGTTATTGACGGATGCAAGTCTAAACCATACAATCTAAAGAACGCTTTGTACCAATGTGTGTTTCAAGTTTTAGTAGATCGATGTTAAAATCACCATATACAAAGATAGATTTACTTACTGTCGTCAGTTTATTTCAATTGAATTTTGTTAGTACGATCATATTGTTATACACATTTCGTGAAAGAGCTTACAATCTTTTGGGTTTTGGTTTTATATAATTTTGAATTGAAACAAAAACATTCCAGTCACATTCACAAAACACAATTGGTAGCAATCTTGAACACTTGCGATTTTTCACCATCAGAATCGGATTATTGTCTTAGTGGGAAAAACTAACAAGCAGCTACATTTGTTTCTTTGGGCTGATAATAACGACACTTTTTTATAGCATGCTGATTATGATTTTATTGTCTTCATGATGTAGTTCATATACACATAACACAGCATATATCAAAGAAGACAATGGAAAAGAAGCAATATAGCGCATAATTCCTTGTTTAAATAATTAATTAATACACAGTGCATCGTACAGTAGTGCAGAACTGTTAGAACAAGTGTAGTGTAACACGATTGAAGTACACTAGGACATATCCACATGTGTCACATTTGATGATGTACATCATTCACAAGTTGACAGTTATACTACAAGTTTGCCTTCGGCCGCTGACAACGGCACATTACCACAACTGTGTAGTGTAATATATCAACAACGAGTTATTATGCAACACAGGATTCACAATATAAATTGTTCACATTAAGTACATATACTAGCTGTAAAGAAACTATTGCCATCTATTACAGTTCAGTATTCATTCATCAAAAATAAGTGCTTTGACTATATTTCTAAACGTTTGAAGCGAAGCACAATCTTCAAGATAATTCTTTATCACTTTAGTATTCTAACATTTTAAACGGTATTTTATAAACTGTTTCCTGCCTCGTGTTATGGCTATGTGGAGAGATGTTAAAATAATCATATCATTGAATATTTCTGGTAACATACCCCTGTTGTGTTTATACATAAAGTCACAACATATGTACTTGTTTACTTGATAAATGTTCATAATTTTTTTTTTTAATAATGGCTGAGTGTGATTTCTGAAATTGACTTTATTCTTTGTTTGGATGGATTTTCTAAACCCTTTGTTAATCAAGGATTTGTATTT
>OY759267.1:47013349-47023349 GCA_963662155.1 Lamellibrachia columna
ATTCGCATCGCTGGGAACGAAAACAATAAACAATGTTAGCCTATTGAATGATCAATAGCACGATTGATCATGATATAATCAACCGGACGCTATGCGCTATGTAGCAATGGATGTTCGTTGATGCATTATTGTCTTATTTTTGAAATGAGTGGCACTGAACTTCCGGCAATGTCCTGTCTTTAACATCCAGTGCGAACAGTAATTTAAAGTGCAGTTTTCAGTGAATGTAACACGTCAAATGTGTCTTTTGATATTGTTACGTGTGTTTTACATAGAACCTACTGAGTTTTCGTAGAAATGCACATGACAGTAAAAGTAATTTGACAATTAACTATGTCCTCAAACAAACTGTGTATACATCATATTTTATATATCAGTGGTATGTTGATAATTGTAAGCGTTACCGTTGACACGTATATATATATATATATATATATATATATATATATATATATATATATATATATATATATATATATATATATATATATATATATATATATATATATATATATATATATATATATATATATATTATATATATATATATATATATATATATATATCAATTTGACCAGTTTTCTTCAGCTGAATACATGACACGCCATCAATGCTATGAAAACTGGATGAGGCATTCTTTACTCTATTGTTCAATCCTCCCAAAGGTCCTAAATAACTTGGTACTTGGTGTTTCCAGTCAATATCTTGACGGCTTCTGGAAATCCAACTATCGAAATTGCGACTTAATACTGGCTGTAATAGTAAAGTATCGCGACGTTTTCCCCATGTATTACGTAACGTGGGACAATTGTGGAAAAGGCGCATGACGTTGTGAACAATCGCACGTAATGGTTCGCATAGCGTTACGGACAATTGTACGCAATAACTACAAAGTTTAATTCGATTGTTCGTAGAAAGGATATTATAGTGGTGTGAATTTAGAACAAATAATAAACCCGACCCGACCCTGAGGTCGTAGATGAACCTCCGAATGGTTGTTGCCCGAGAGGCTAAGCGTCTCGTCGGAGGAGTAACACAATATACAAACATACATACTTACATACAAACACACATACTTGTAGGATTATATTTAGATTATTGCATCAGAAGTTCCGGAAAGTTCATGTCAGTCTATACTAGAGAATGGTATGCCACATATAGACACTCCTACGGGTACGGTGAGTGTGACAGTTTGCCGAGCTCACCCAGCGTTATCCACATTATCACCCGGCATAGTGTAGCCCACCATTTAGCCCACCAAACATAATTAATCTGTCATGTTACGTGACACTCCGTAACTAGACTTACCGCACACATTACAAATAGGTGTTCACGAAATCATTGTCAGTACAAGAGTATTGAAACATTTGATATTGCGGTTGCCTTGGTGTGAGCCTCCGGTCGTTTGTGATCCATAGACAATTAGGGACACGTGCGTATACATTCCACGTATAGTTTTTGGCAGATGACTAGTTTCATCTTTGATGTACTTTCGCATTTGAACAAACAATTTTTGAACTGTTGGTTGCACCTATGCAGACAATCCCCGTAGATGGCCGCCTCGGCGACAGGTGGCGCCACCATCGACCCCGCCGCCAGCAGGAAAAGTAGCATTCTGAGCTGCAGGCAGAAAGAGCGCAAAGTGGCAGTGTATATCATTTGTATGAGAGCATCTGAAAATACAGCATAAATTTACCGATATACGCGGAGGATCTGCGGCTGTATACCAGTGATGTTGTGCGATGACGCGTCTTCACAGAAGGGGAGAACTAAATGTGTTTGTAAGTGTTTATCGTCAATTGTGATCCGGATATAAACCTCCCACTTTTTCTCGAAAAGTTAGTTTACGTTGTAAAGAAAAGTGAACGAAATTAGAATTGTATTTGTTAGTATACGTGAACACAGGTGTTTGCATTTCCTCGCGAAAACGGTATTACATATAAATGCAAATTTGTATGAATCGCTTTAATATAATATAAGAAGCATACCAATTATATAATGCCGACGAGTTGAGCGCGCATATCATTGTTGTTAATTGAGAACGTGTTTTCTAAGTGAAATGTGAAAACGTGTAGGCCTATGTGCATTCATTGCAAACGTATCGCTTACCCTGTTTCCAGTTGCCTTCATTATTATCATCGTCAGTTCTCGTATAATACTATAGAACCAAATATCACGTGACGAAGTACAGCGAGTACGGTATTGAAAATAGCTCCAACAGTGATTTAATTATAGTGAACGCATAACAGAAGATACCATAACGTCCGCGTGCGTTCGCCGGTCGCGTGGTTCTGAGGTGTAATTCTAGTGGATATTGGCATGTTTGATTGGGTCAAGAACTGCCGGATATGGTCTATATTTGAACAGTTATAATAATACACGCAGCGGCTCCATCAATGAGTTCAAAAGTTCACCACACCACTCCAGCGTTGTCCGTTGAGTGTATGAAGCATGGCGTCAACATCGGTCTCTTAATTGAGAGGAACGTCAAAGTAGCTTCCATAACAATTCATGCGAAGGTCTCGTAGGCGTGGTCATAATAGTATATATTAACCATTTAACTTTTTATCCTCATCGCTGGGAACGAAAACAATAAACAATGTTAGCATATTGAAGGCGAATCGAGGTTAATATAAATTGCACGATTGATCATAATATAATCAATATTACGCTATGCGCTATGTAGCAATGGATGTTCGTTGATGCATTAGTGTCTTATTTTTGAAATGAGTGGCACTGAACTTCCGGCAATGTCCTGTCTTTAACATCCAGTGCGAACAGTAATTTAAGGTGCAGTTTTCAGTGAATGTAACACGTCAAATGTGTCTTATGATATTGTTACGTGTGTTTTACATAGAACCTACTGAGTTATCGTAAACATGCACATGACAGTAAAAGTAATTTGACAATTAACTATGTCCTCAAACAAACTGTGTATACATCATATTTTATATATCAGTGATATGTTGATAATTGTAAGCGTTACCGTTGACACGTATATATATATATATATATATATATATATATATATATATATATATATATATATATATATATATATATATATAATATATGTATGTATGTATATATGTATGTTTGTATATATGTATGTTTGTATATATGTATGTATATATATGTATATATATATATATATATATATATATATATATATATATATATACGTGTCAACCGTAATATATATATATATATATATATATATATATATATATATATATATATATATATATATATATATATATTTATTTATATAAATATACATACATACACTTACAACACGATAACATTTTAGCTTGATCCATAATATAGATATAACACTTAAAATCCGTCTACACAAGCGATTTTTTTTCCGATTATGCTGTCCGACACGATGTCGCACGATAAATTATGTGTGCGTTTACTCGAGCGACGTGTCTAGACACTGCGGATGCTACCTATTGATTCGCGCCATTCCCGACTTGAGCAGGGTTGCCAACATTTGAAGAAAAGCAATTAGTACATTTACTCGACAGCTTGGAGTAGCCCCGTATGATTGCCAGATATGGTGTCAGATATATCGTCATATATGCCTACGATATGCGTAGACTTGTCAGATATATCGTCATGTGCATAGGGTATGCCTAGGTTATGCAAAGTCTACGCAATAATGCGTAGGGTTGGCAACACTGTTTGAGCTTAGATGAAAGGTGCAGCGGTCGCTGGTGTCTGTTGCAGCGGTCGCTGGTGTCGGTTGCAGCGGTCGCTGGTGTCTGTTGCAGCGGTCGCTGGTGTCTGTTGCAGCAGTCGCTGGTGTCGGTTGCAGCGGTCGCTGGTGTCTGTTGCAGCGGTCGCTGGTGTCTGTTGCAGCAGTCGCTGGTGTCGGTTGCAGCGGTCGCTGGTGTCGGTTGCAGCGGTCGCTGGTGTCTGTTGCAGTAGTCGCTGGTGTCGGTTGCAGCGGTCGCTGGTGTCTGTTGCAGCAGTCGCTGGTGTCGGATGTCCAGATTATTTAAATTGGCCTCGCTAATTGTTGTCCGATTATGTCGTACGACATAATCGAGCGGACAACAATTGCTCGTGTAAACGTGCCTTTGGTGTATATGATCCACGTTGTTCCAATCTGGCTTACACGATTAAGGACCACACGTAAGCTTTGAAAAGTATGTGTATGTTTGTTTGGTCGTTGTACTGCAGCCTGTTTAGTCATGTGTGGCAATACGTAGATGTCTTTTCTGGAAGTCAAAAACAACAATCTGCCAACTAAATTTACTAGACAAGCCTTTTCAAATGTGCTGATAAGTTTATCATGACCGTGTTTGAAGGTTGCAATGCTTGCTAGACAATCGGCGTTGTAGCGTTGTTTGCACCTACACTCGCAGTCCGTATCAACCGTTGCTCCATCAATATGCACTCTTCTTGGCGTATCCCTTTGATTAAAGAGGCACATTTCCACTTAATGCAAAGTTATCATTTTGTGGCAATTGTGCAAGCATAGATAGTAGACATTCCTGCATTCAATATGCATGTTGAACTGAAATGTAGCCATCGTTTCGCCTTTGCACTTGTCTTGACAGTTGTGGTACTGGTGGTTGCACTGAACTGCGCAGTCCGAAAAGCTTCCCATTGAATTGAAGGAAACTGTTCCCTTCCCAATTCCAAATACGGCCATCGAGAGAAGCATCGCCAAGATCTACAGGAAGAAACACCGTGACTATCAATCAATCGATCAATCAATCAATCTAAACCGAATATTCAAATTAATGGTTTGCTTAGAGTATGTATCTTCACACATGAACTGCCACTTACATGAACTGCCAGTTACATGAACTGCCGCTTACATGAACTGCCAGTTACATGAACTACCAGTTACATGAACTGCCAGTTACATGAACTGCCAGTTACATGAACTGTCGCTTACATGCATATACCAATGTTTTCATGTTATTGGTCATATAAACACATCCACGCGCAAACATCATCAGGTAATTAAAAGCGAATTGACATAAGTAGTACATTTAACTACGGAAGAAACAAACTGCAGCAGCATTTATATACAAAGCATCAAAAAAGTTACCATCATATAACGTTGGGAAAATAGGCAGTAAGTGCTGCGATTATGGTGATTCATGATCGGCCATGTGCAGAAAATAAAAAAAATTGACCGCCGTCATATATTTTCCGCTTGGTGTATCTGCGCATGCGCCAACCAGTAGTTGATCATTAATTTATTAATAACATAAACATATTGTAAGTACAATAATAGGTCCTGTACATCACAACAACAACAACATCACACAATAAAAAATATAAAGCGGCATTTTCTGTCGTAAACTATTTTCCAAATGCACACAGGTTTGTATTGCTAATGATAATATTTGACAGCGGAAAAAACTATAGGACGACACCGGAAAGGACGCAAGTGTGCTGCGTAGTGCAGAGTTACCTCAAAGAGGTATAGAACCATGTACAACTAGACCGATAAAAAAGACTTTCACTTAGGTTAAGATACAATAGAAAAGTTGATTGCAGCTGTGGAATCTTTTTCTTCCCCTTGCTCCGTTGCGGGGTGGGGTCCAAGTCAACTGGTTGCTTCTTCCACTTTCATTGTTAATGCCCTACATCTCCATCTGTCTTCTGCAATGGTCTTCCACTCTTGGCCGTTCGTACCTGTCCTTTCCAGATCTCGTTTGACACAGTCTTTCCATCGCAGCTTTGGTCTTCCTCTTCTTCTTCTGCCACCCTCTTCTGCTTTCCATGTTCTTTTTGATAGTCTGTCTTCACCCATTCTTTGCACATGTCCTGCCCATATCATTCTGCTCCCGGCTACTTTCATCTTTAGGTGTTTTTTCATGCCAATCTCTTCTCTCAATTCCTTCATCTTCCTTCTATCTTATTGAGTTTTTTTTTAATTCTTCGGACCCAGTTGTGTTCTGCTATCTGCATCATCTCCTCCTGTCTCTCTGTCAGTGCCAGTGTCCCAACCCGTATATACAGGCTGGCACCACGCAGGCTTCCAACACTTTTCCTTTTAGTTGTTTCTTCAGTTTTCTGTCCCACATAATGCCTTCCACCCTCCTCCACGCTGCTGCTCCTGCTTGCACCCTCCTCCACGCTGCTGCTCCTGCTTGCACCCTCCTCCACGCTGTTGCTCCTGCTTGCACCCTCCTCCACGCTGCTGCTCCTGCTTGCACCCTCCTCCACGCTGTTGCTCCTGCTTGCACCCTCCTCCACGCTGTTGCTCCTGCTTGCACCCTCCTCCACGCTGCTGCTCCTGCTTGTACCCTCCTCCACGCTGTTGCTCCTGCTTGCACCCTCCTCCACGCTGCTGCTCCTACTTGTACCCTACTCCACGCTGCTGCTCCTGCTTGTACCCTCCTCCACGCTGCTGCTCCTGCTTGTACCCTCCTCCACGCTGCTGCTCCTGCTTGCACCCTCCTCCACGCTGCTGCTCCTGCTTGTACCCTCCTCCACGCTGTTGCTCCTGCTTGCACCCTCCTCCACGCTGCTGCTCCTGCTTGCACCCTCCTCCACGCTGCTGCTCCTGCTTGCACCCTCCTCCACGCTGTTGCTCCTGCTTGCACCCTCCTCCACGCTGCTGCTCCTGCTTGCACCCTCCTCCACGCTGTTGCTCCTGCTTGCACTCTCCTCTGTATTTCGATTTTATTAAAATCATATTGTTCAGACATACACCAAAGCGTTAATATTATCGTTAATACTATCTTGCTCACAACACCTTCCATTCTGAGTGCAGCAAGAATCCGTCCTGGGCTCTGTCTCATTCACATCTAGTTGTGGATGGAAGCATGTACGATTAACCCCTATAAAACATACCTTATTATTATTGGCACTATGCAACAACGAAATAGGGTCGTCAACCACGTTCCTGTTAAATTGCTTGGCAATGATATATCCCCATCATGTACCGTTCCTAATCTAGGTGTTGTCTTTAACAGCAAATTCAACTTCCGCCAGCAGATTTATCAAGAATGCAATTCCTGTTTCCATCATATACGGGATATCCGTCTAATTCGGCGTCATACATCTTTATCTACTACTAAAACAACACAGACAGCACTAATCTATAGCTCCCTTGACTATTGCAATTCACTACAAAAATTACCAAAACAGTCTTGTCTTGCACGTGTTGTACTTGGGGCGCCTCGTTTCTCGCCATATACATTTACACTGGCTTCCTCTTATTTATCGAATCAAATTTAAACTGTCCATGTGTTCTGTCTACACAACAGCCACCCTATTTGGCTTGTCTCCTGTATCTTTCTGATATCTCTGGGCAGCTCAGATCGTCCGTTTCACAACAACGTATTGTTCCATAAAGAATGTTTAACTTGCTTTCTCTGTAGTTGTGCCTGGGCTTCTGGAATGAAGTCAATGAACTCCCATCACTTTGGAATCATGCGAAACAGTAACGTAAAAAATATATTTATTCCAAATTGCATTTCCACCTTACATCGTTGAGGGTCTTTTGTTCTGACGATGACATTTGCGCGTCTCTGTTCGTGATAATGGTTAATGATTCTGGTTTATATATATATATATATATATATATATATATATATATATATATATATATATATATATATATATACACACACACACATATATATATATATATATATATATATATATATATATATATATATATATATATATATATACGTATATATATATATATATATATATATATATATATATATATATATATATATACGTATATATATATATGTATATATATATATATATATATATCATGTTCATAATGGAAGTTGTGTAAATGTGCTTAGGGTATGTTAATCTAGAGACAGTGGACAACCGTGTTTGCTACGCCAGTTATATGAGTATTTGACCATATTTACATTTGCGAACGTGTATGCGATGTATCTACTTTAGCTGGATTCCCTTTATGTAACACTGGACTAGTAGAGTATCGAACAATTGCCTCGTTCAAAAATACAACCTGTTTTACCCGGGCACGCCTAGGCATTCGATGCCAATCTACTACTCTGGGAAGTATTCAGCTATTCAATCAGATTACAGTTACATTGGAACCTCGTATATATATATATATATATATATATATATATATATATGCCTCCTGCCTATATATATATATATATATATATATATATATATATATATATATATATATATATATATATATATATATATATATATATATATATATATATATATATATATATATATATATATATATATATATATATATATATATATATATATATATATATATATATATATATATATATATATATATATATATATATATATATATATATATATATATATATATATATATATAGGCAGGAGGCACGACATTCAGTTACTTTTCTGCGACACTCAGTAAGCAACGACAATGAATTCTGTTACGCTTTGAACGCCCACCCACCCTGCATATCATAAAATCAACTCAAACATTTGTCTGTAGATTCACTGTGAAACACTAATGGCAGAGATAACTCACAAAGACTTTTTATTTGTTTTTCCAGATTTGGCCTTAACTGCTTGTCCCTTTTCATTCAGTTTTAGGCATTGTGTATTGGATTTTTAGTGCGGGTACTCGTGTATAAGTACTTTACCCGAGTACTTCTTTGTGTAGCAGAATGGCCCTACTTATCTAACTCTCTCCATGGTGTGTTAATGGTTTGTATATGTGTGTACGTCATGCTGAGTATGTTTTGTGTAATTACGTACTTTCTGTAAGGCACAGTTTATTACATGGGAGATCGACGTACTTCGCCTTACAACATATGATTTACCATATATTTACAGAAGCGAGCTCAGGCTCCACGTCAGTTAATAATAGCAAATTGAGTCTGAATTTTATTTTAACGACACAAGACATTTGTGGTAGGTTCAACAGTTCAGCTACGTAGTTACTTGCACCGTTTTCAGTGGATAATGCTTCCAAGAAAAAAGTACTGATGGCATATCGGAATGTGTCGCAGCTGAGCACCAACGTGACTCGTATAAATAAAAGCGTGTCAGTTACTTACTCGTTTTGCAACCGGCTGCTTCATTTCCAAAGCGTCATCGCTGAAACGAAACAAAGCCATGTAGTGGGAAACTGAACAAAGCTAGCAGCAATATGTTCCCAACACAGATCGGTACAGCTTACGCCGTGACATATAATAATATTGTAAAAACAATGACATATAGTATACGCACGCGACAATCACACTCCAGATGTTTGCCCTGCTGTGACATGAAGGAAAAACAGCGGTCAGTCCATATAACCTAGTAACGAGAACTACTTCACACTAAATGATACGTCGCAATAACATTCATAACGTTGCCAAGTACGTGTGCGCACGTGTCATATCACATTGAAGTACCAGTAGCGCCCAATACTTGTTGAACTAGCCATCGCGATACTTTTGTTGAACTAGCCGTCGCGATAGTTTTGCGTATCAGTGTCCAACGAAGTCATTATAGGCGTAAACCCACGACGTGTTGTTCCAGGGACAAAGTGCGTGAACACGATGTACACAGACGAGAAATACGCGAAGCACACGCGCGCACTCAACCTACACATGTGAACGCGCCATTTTCATAAAGTGCATATTAAAACCACTATGATATGACGCCACAGAGTCGAGGACGTGGCGACGCACTTCCGCGCGCCCAACAGACGCCACGGAAAGGCCATCAGTCAGACGTTGCATCGTGCCATGTTTTCCCCTCGCTGTGTCATATGTCTGCGGTATCTTCATCCGCTTAGCTAATAATAATTATGTAAGAAATGATAGTGGCTTCAACAACTCAGAAGAAGTGCCTGAGCTTCATCGTGATAAATGTTTGTGTGGCTCATTGAAGGGAAATAAAGAAAGAAGGGGACAACACGTCAATCCAGTGATATATTTATGGGGTATTGGGTCATAGTCCCTCCCCTTTAGCTTAATGTTTTGATTGTCGTAGTATATAATTTGTTGTACCACTACATGGTAGCATAGTATAATAATGGGTTACT
>OY759267.1:47028349-47030849 GCA_963662155.1 Lamellibrachia columna
ACAGTGGAGGTAGGCACGATGTTTTTGGCCACAGTGGAGGTAGGCACGATGTTCCTGGCCACAGTGGAGGTAGGCACGATGTTCCTGGCTACAGTGGAGGTAGGCACGATGTTCCTGGCCACAGTGGAGGTAGGCACGATGTTCCTGGCCACAGTGGAGGTAGGCACGATGTTCCTGGCCACAGTGGAGGTAGGCACGATGTTCTTGGCCACAGTGGAGGTAGGCACGATGTTCCTGGCCACAGTGGAGGTAGGCACGATGTTCCTGGCTACAGTGGAGGTAGGCACGATGTTCCTGGCCACAGTGGAGACAGGCACGATGGTATCAACAAGCTCTATGTGCGGCAGAGAGATTTTGTTATTAATGCGAGGCGAGCATATCATAATAGCCTCTGTTTTGTCAGCATTTAGTTTGAGTTTATTCATGAGCATCCATTCTTGTATTTTGTCTTGTCTTTCTTGTATTTCTTGTATCAACGACACATGTTTGTATGTGCTTCACAGCCTGGGTTGTGTCTTCTTCTGAGAGAGGACTGAAAGCGATGTAGAGTTGGATGTCGTTAGCATATAGATGTATGTTGATTCCATGCCGACGTGCGATATCACCAAGAGGTGCAGTGTAGGAAATGAACATCAGTGGGCCGAGCACGGAGCCCTGCGGGAGCCACAGGACGTTCCTCTGATGTCCTGTCGTGCTTTGTATATTCTGACTTCGGTTAGTAAAATACGATTCAAACCATTTATGGGTAGTTCCAGTTATTCCAAAACAATATTTGAGACGTGTCAGCATGATTCCGTGGTCGATCGCGTCAAACGCTCTATACTCAGCCATTGCTGTTTCAGTGCACATATGGATGGGTACTTCCAGATCGGCAGTAAAGTATTGGTTCTATGTCAATTATCCAAACATGATTGTGTTTTACTGAAATGATACCTGAAGTTAGTCAGTTAAGATATCATCAGTGTGACAGTTTAATGTCATAAGAACACAACGGAATGCCAGTAAGTTATGACACACGTGGTTTGAACAACATGACATGGTAGCGCAGTAACATTGGAACAGAACTGTGACTCTCCACACTGCAAAAAAAAGAACTTGCAATCGCTTTCCCCAAGCACAGTTGTACAATTTGTAAGCACTGCCTGTATTGGATCACTCTCAATTATCGATATTTGCGATAAACACACCGGGGTGTGGCATATTTCCGAATGACCCGAAATCGACTTAGACGCTTTACTGATTTAAAGGTGCCACCGTTAATCGATTTGTTACCCGATATACATACTTGTGTGCGTGAGCGCGCGAGGGTGTGTGTGTGTGTGTGTGTGTGTGTGTGTGTGTGTGTGTGTGTGTGTGTGTGTGTGTGTGTGTGTGTGTGTGTGTGTGTGTGTGTGTGTGTGTGTGTGTGTGTGTGTGTGTGTGTGTGTGTGTGTGTGTGTGTGTGTGTGTGTGTGTGTGTGTGTGTGTGTGTGTGTGTGTGTGTGTGTGTTCTGCCAGGGACGTACAGGGTATAATGATATGTGCCCGCAGCTTGTTTGATGTACAATCACAGAGCACACGACAATCTTTGTAAAGGTCGAAAATTGGCAAATGTTATTGTCTGATTATCAAGCCCATGTTTAGGACCAGTAATCAATACAAGTTATCCAGGTGGGTAAGATTACATGTGCTTTATATGGCAGCAATCATGCTATTATGAACATGTTCAGAACAAAAAAGGAACAATTCGTAGATCATTTGATCTGAATATACTTCGTTGATTTGTCTATGCACTTCAACCTATATATGTCCACCGTGGCGACATTTGTCGCTCTCACTGAAATGCATTCTTATTTGGTGTGTTCCTTTCATTCAATGAAATCTTGCCCGCCTAGTGCTTGTAATTTCCTGCAATCCAGCATGCAAAAATAGTACACTCTTTTGCATTCAAGTTTCATATTGTTCCGGAAAGTTTCGATCGATTCTCCTAGGCAGTTGAACATACAGTTTTTATACTGCTGGTTGCACCGGACCGTGCACTCCCCGTCGTCGAATCCCATCGTAGCGCCTATTATGGCCGCCAGGAGGAGGACGATCTTCAAGAGCTGCGAAAAAAACAACGCAAGGTGGCAGCACATTTTACACTTGATCAGGTAGCCGCTATTAAACAGCTTCAGCTATACGTTTTTCGCTCCTAACGTTTCTCAAGTCGTAACGTATAACCCATAAGTTGAACTTATCTCAGGTATCCGTAATGCATTTTCAGATGTACGTTTGAAGCAGTGAACTCGCCCATTAGACGCTAGTGTGATGAGGACGTGGCGGGAAGTGGAATGTGGGAGGTTGGTCCACAAATTGGTGGGAGATGGGAGGTTGGCCTCAACAAATGGTTGGAGGTGGACTCTCAAAATAGGTGAGAGGTTGGCCCCAAAAGCAGGCGGGACTGTGGTTGAGACCCTTGCATACGCCACTGTTTAGTGTACTTCTTGGTCTTTAACAATGCTTTTTCACCAGCATAGGT
>OY759267.1:47035849-47045849 GCA_963662155.1 Lamellibrachia columna
CGAAATCCTACAGGGTGATCGCAAGTTTCGCGCAACAAAGCCGATAATGCTGTGGTGAAACCTTGTTTATTTGCTTGATTCTTTACTATTTCTTTTTTTTTAAAGAAATATTTACTTAACATGTCGCCCGCTTGCAAACTTGCAAACTTGCAAACTTGCAGAGTCAGCTTTTTCGACCACGCGCAACAGCTGTTTGGTATGGTTGCAATGACTGTTTAACTGTTTGAAAAGGCTACTAGTAAGAGTATATATTTAAAAACAAATAATACAATCAAAGAAGGATAATCCAATTACCTACAGTATATATATATATATATATATATATATATATATATATATATATATATATATATATATATATATATATATATATATATATAAACATAGTAAATTAAGAAATGAATAATCCAATAACCTATGTACTAACAGGCCGTTCCCAAGACGAGTGTAGAATGGCTAATGTTATTTAATGCAGACAAATGCAAGAGTGTACATTACGGCCACACTAACAGATGATGATGACCCCCATAGAAACATCACATAAAGAAAAAGAAATAATAAAACACAGGATTGAAAAAAGGAAGCAGTATGCTAAAGCATACAATATGGTAAACTCTATGATAGACATAATCAACAGAGCCATCAAATGTAAGACCAAGGAAGTATTGGTACAATTGTACAAGTCCCTCATATAAACGCATCTGGACTACGGCATTCAGCCATGGCGCCCATTCAAGCAAAAAATAATAAACTTATTGGAAAACGTGCAACGTATTGCGACCAGGATGATACCGGAGTTGAGGCATATGGAATACCCTAGAAGGTTGAGAGCGCTAAACATGACGACTCTGGGACTAGGAGACTGAGAGCCGACCTACTGGATGTGCTTAAGAGATTCAACGGGTTTGAGAGTACACTTTTTTATCACGCAGAATGTATCGAGACGACACCCATTTAAAATCAACACAGTGCACTCAAGATTGCATAAATCAGGAGTACTCGTTCACTCAAAGGATTGTAGATGACAGGAATAAACTTCCGGACGCATCTGTTATGCCTAAAAACATGTCATCTTCTCGACTGCCTCAACTACGTAGATTTAACACGATTTAACAAGATTGCCATCCCAAACAACAAGTTCCAGATGGCAAGTGGACAAGGAAGCCATTGGCTTATCGAGAGTCCAACAATTTTCTCATCTATGTGTAGTCCGCCTGTATCATATATCTGTCAATTCTATGTTTAAACATATTCACACTACTAGCATTAACACAATCATTTGGCAGTTTGTTCCATTCATTTATCACCCTCTGTGAGAAAGAGTACTTTCTCATGTCCGACCTACACTGCTCCTTAACTAATGCTGCTTTGTGTCCTCTGGTTCTACTGCCCTCTTTAAGTTTGAAGAACATATTCCTGTCAATATCCTTATAACCATTCACTATTTTAAACACTTCTATTTGATCTCCTCTTAGTCTCCTGGTCTCTAGTGTTGTCAAACCACATAGTAATAAACGACTTTCGTAACTAAGGTCTCTCAATTCTGGAATAATTTTACTTGCTCTTCGTTGTATTCTTTCTAGCTTGTCTATGTCCTTTTTACGATATGGCCTCCATGCTTGAATACAAAATTCCAAATGTGGTCTAACTATTGCTTTGTACAGGGGTATAATTAGCTGTTTCTCCTTATACATGACAGTTTTCCTAATTAGCCCTATAATTTGATTTCCTTTCGAAGCAGCAATCTCACATTGCTCTGAAACTTGCATGTCAGCACTAAATGTTACTCCTAAGTCCTTTTCTTGTGTGGTTCTACCTAGTACAGCATTCCCCATTTTATATTCTACATCCATGTTTCCATGTCATACATTTACACTTCCCAAAATTGAATAGCTTTGTTTTGCCATTTTTCTGATCATTTAACTAATTTATCTAGATCATCCTGTAAACTTTGTTTATCTGTATCATTAGTAACCTTTCTGAATTCTTTTGTGTCATCTGCAAATTTAAGTACTTTGCTAGATATGTCTTCTTCCAAATCATTTATATATATATATATATATATATATATATACTAAAAACAGTATAGGACCTAATACTGATCCCTGTGGTACCCCACTCAAAACAGATTTCCAATTTGAAATCTCACCATCTACTAAGGTGAGATTTCTACGTAGAAGAGGAGGAATAATGTAAATCAAGGTAAATTCTCTTGATAATTACGTTAATTATCACCCAATGTAGATTCACCCGCACAAAAGCTAAATTGAACTTTTTCCCAGTTGCCTCATCAACCAATGGAATATGTTGTTAAGAATGTTACTGGTCATATCCGAACAAGCTATGTTCGGAAATGTGTGTATGCATGTATAAATATAAGTATGGTCTAATAGCTAAGAGCCTAATAATTACGCGCACAACTCGAAACAACATTTTCGTTTCAAGAACTGTTGTACGATGTAACATGTATACACCTTTGAAATACGTATCACAAAACATGATAGAACGAGTGAAGAATATACGCAGCAGTATCGGAGTTGATGTTGTATATTACTACCCCATGTTGTATGAATACGAGTTCCTCCAACTCACAATGCCGATTTACAACCGTTAGTTAGCTGACGAATCAGTAAATTTACAACGGACCAATCATGCTAGACGTTATCTTACGGTTAGTATTGTTTAAAGATTTGATTGAATGTTGGCTACTGAGTGTGCCATATTATTTATATTGGGTCAGATAATCAATGAATGCACGAGAAACACTAACGAGGCGTGTGTCATAACTTACTTCGTATCCAGGTGAAACTTACTTTGTATCCAGGTGAATTTATCTATAATGCGGCCGCCACTGAATTTAAAAAATAATCATCATATTACAATGATGTTCCACGTAGTACCAATTATATTGCGCAAATTGTAATTTTAGCCAGGCTTACTACATAAAAAATAAACACACATAAGCATGCCTACCTGCTACGTTCGTTGACAACTGTGTAGACTAAGTGAGAAGTGCCTCTGATCGCAGTCGTTTGTACCGCATTTATGAAGTGCCACTTAACTAATAGCCTTGACAAACAGAAAGATTACTAGTGCAGCTGCAGTGTATCACTAGAGACACTGTAGTGTATCATTAGATTCGTTGTAGTGTAGCACTAGAGCCGCCGTAATGTATCATTAGAGCCGCCCTGGTGTATCACTAGAGTTATTGTAGTGTATCACTAGAGTCACTGTAGTGTATCACTAGAGTCGCTGTAGCGCATCACTAGATTCGCCGTAGTGTATCACTAGAGCCGCCTAGTGTATTACTTAGCCGATATAATGTATCACTAGAGCCGCCTAGTGTATTACTTAGCCGATGTAGTGTATCATTAGAGTCGCCTAGTGTATTACTTAGCCGATGCAGTGTATCACTAGAGCCACCAAATGTATTACTTAGCCGATGTAGTGTATCACTAGATCCGCTGTATTGTATCACTACAGCCGCTGTAGTGTATCACAAGGGCCGCGATTCTGTCCATTGTATCTAGTTGTTTGCACAATAATATATTCTCTGGTGTTTTTGTAATATATCCCCAACATTTGTGTGGTAGGAAATACGATTTCCATGCTCGTTTTTAATGGGGATACCTTTTATTTTATGCAACGGCTAGCCGTGCTGATATCCACTCGACGTTCACAAACGTATGTTTAACATAGGATTCTCAGAACGAGGCTGCCGTGCATTATCTGGATGGATGTATCACGATAATAAGATTACCTGATTGGTCTAGAGCATCTTACCGTGATAAATCAACCCAGATAACACACGGTAGTCTCGTTCTCAGAATCCATCTGATGTTTGAATCATTTCGAACTCGACCGAGTACGCGCGTTCGAAGGAACTGATGTGGACGATTGACGCAGATTACGTAAATCACAGCCATGACAGAAAACACGCAAAGCGTTCCAACAATCGCGCGTCTATGCCAACATCCGTATTCGGTTGCGTTCGAAATGATTCAAACGTACAATGGATTCTCAGAACGAGGCTGTCGTGTGTTATCTGGGTTGATATATCACGGTAAAATTGTAATGCTCTAGACCAATCAGGTATTCTTATTACCGTGGTATATCCATCGAGATAATGCACGGCAGCCTCGTTCTGAGAATCCTATGTTAAACATACGTTTGTGACCATCGGGTGGATATCAGCACGGCTAGATATCAGCACGGCTAGCCGTTGTATAAATTAAGATTAACATGAGCGATATCGTACTTCAGTCGCATTACGACGTCGCCTGTTTATAGAGCAATATGTACACTTGTTCGCTTTGTCGATTGTTATGTCTTCGGGTGATCAATGTGTACACAATGAATCGTGTTAGTGATAAACATACAGATATGATTAAGAAGAACACTACATATCTGACTTCCGGCTACTTGGACTTGGTGCAGCGACTTGAATTTGGTGTAGATCATTTACAGAAAAACGCGGTATATCAAATAGAATAAGTATTACTATTGAATATATATTATACACAAACGTATTGTAGACATATATTAGGAAACAGGTTTTGTTAATTATTAGTCAGAGGGAGTATTTTAGAGTAAGTTAGTTTCGGATTCTGTCGGGGAATTCAGCGAGCGATAATAGGGTTGTTTACTATTCGAAAATTGAGATAGCATAGTGAATAGTTTACATTGGCTAATATATATATATATAAAGTGATCTATTTACTTAAATTACATACATAAGGTAATATCTGACATAGTGGTAGTCAACGTTTTCGGTAAAAAGGAATTAACAGCAGGATTTTAGCGTAAATTAGTACACACTGACTTCGTTGTTTTGTTACACAGTGTTCTCCGTATTCGCCAGGTGGCAGGATTTTTAGCCTAAAGTGTTCTTTTGATCACAAAAACAGCCTTATTCAAGGCTAACGTAGCAAACTAATTAAAAATAAATTGTATGATGGCGCCGTGCAAACGGCAGTTAAAGGCCACAAGGCATTTAATTTGTGGCAGTTGCAGCAACTGGGTGGATTTCGTCAAGTCTGGGTGCGAGAAGTCCTGGGCTGAGGTCCAGGCAGATAGTTTTAGTTTTGAGTGTAGGGGATGCGCACGGATGAAGGAACTAGAGGTGGAGTTGGAAGAGCTGAGGCTGCTCGTTGTGGCAATGGTGGGAAGGGAACAGGGGAGTTGTGCCAGTAGTTCCGGTGGGGGAACTGTAGACGATAAAGTGTCGAAAGACACAAGAGATGCTAGGGAGAGCTCACCTCAGCCTGGGAGGAAGCTGAGAGGAGGGAAGGTGACAGGTCATAGGGAGACAGGACGTAAGGAGACGGGAAGGAAAGGAACGGAAGGGAAGACAACCAGAGTGAAGGAGATGGGAGTAGGGGAGACAGGAGGGAAGGAGAAGGGAGTGGGGGAGACGGGAGGGAAGACAACCGGAGTGAAGGAGAGGGGAGTAGCGGCGACAGGAGGGAAGGAGAAGGGAGTGGGGGAGACGGGAGGGAAAACAACCGGAGGGAAGGAGAGGGGAGTAGGGGAGACAGGAGGGAAGGAGAAGGGAGTGGGGGAGACGGAAGGGAAAACAACCGGAGTGAAGGAGAGGGGAGTGGGAGAGACAAGAGCAAAGGAGTGGGAAGTGGGGGAGACAGGAGGGAAGGGGTCAGGACAGAATGTGATGGAGGGGATCGAAAGGAAGAGTTATTCTGCAGCAGTGATAGAGGGGGTGGGGAAGAGAGCGAGGGTGTTTGTGGGGGATTCGATAGTTAGGAAGACCGACAGAGTCTTAAACAAGGGAGATGATGTGGTGGTCTGCTTGCCTGGAGCCAAAATAGAGGCGATAACTGAGAGGGTAAAAAACATCGTAGGCTCGGGTAAGGGTGGATCTGTTTTAGTACACGTAGGGACAAATAACGTAGAGAGGGAGGGTACAACTGCCATAGTTAGGAAATATAGGCAGTTGGTCAGAACACTAAAACAGACGCGGGTTGAGCAGGTAATACTGTCAGGGATTTTACCTGTAATGGGCAGGAGGGGTCACAAATATCGAAATTGTCGGGGGATGGCAATTAACATGTTAGTCCAGAGGCTGTGTAGGGAAGAGGAAGTTGGATTTGTGGATTTATGGGGAAGTTTTGTTGGGAGGGCAGATATGTACATGAAGGATGGGCTTCATTTAAGTGGAAAGGGGGCGGCAGTATTCGCGGACAAACTTTCAGCAGCAGTAGATAGCGACTTGGGTACAATGACAAATGTTTTTGGAAGTAAACATTCTTTAAACTAGAAGTGCAGGGGGGTTACCTAGAGGTGTCTCAAGCAGAACAAGAGGCCACTAGCACAGATAAACCAATATCAAATCATCCGAAAAACATCTCTGAAAAAGGTTATATATGCGTATGTTTAAATGCAAGGAGCATAGTAAATAAGAAAAACGAATTAAACATTATGGTAGAAGATATTGACCCTCACATAATTGGTATAACTGAATCATGGGCCAACATAGATATTACAGATGCTGAATTAGGACTGACAGGATACGTAATGTTTAGGAAAGATCGAATAGGAAGAAGGGGCGGGGGAGTTATTTTATATGTTAAAGAATCTATTCAGGCTTATGAAATAAAACTAGAAAGGGAAGCAGATTGCGATGAAGCTGTTTGGTGCAAAATTGTTTCAGGAAATTCAAAATTAACTATTGGATTAGTTTACCGAAGTCCAAACATAAACGAAGAGGACAACACAAAAATAAAAAACGCTATAAAGGAAGTTAGTAAAGGGGAATGTATCATAATGGGAGATTTTAACCATGGACACATACAATGGAATTCTCTAGAGAGCACAGGGATTGAGGATCAACAATTTCTATGTTTAATCCAGGATAGCTTTCTTACTCAGCACGTACTAGAACCAACCAGGGGAGAAAATGTATTAGATATAGTTTTGTCATCACAAAAAGAATTAGTGGACAATGTAAAAATATTTGAACCATTGGGTAATAGTGACCATAATCAAATACATTTTGACATCAATGTAAAATCAGAAAGTAAAAATAAGAAAACGTACAAGAGAAACTTCCACAAAGGTAACTACAAAGATATGAGAAAATACTTAGCACAGCTAGATTGGAATAACATGCTGATGAATAAGACCGCAATTGAATGCTGGAACATTCTTAAATATGAAATTGAGAGTATCATCGATAAATTTGTTCCCTTCCGAAAACAAGGAAAACGGTGTAGAAAGAAACATTTGTCAAAAGAGGCTATTAGAAAAATAATGCTAAAACAAACTATGTGGAGGGTTTATAGGCGTACCAGAAAGGAAGAAGACTATGCAAAATACAAAGAGGCACTTAATGCAGCTACAACTGAAATCAGACAATCTAAAAGAAGCTATGAGCAAAAACTGGCATGTAACATAAAAAATGACAGCAAGAGTTTTTATGCATATGTCAGGAGTAAACAAAACGTACAAGACAAGGTTGGACCTCTAGAAGACAGTGCTGGAAATATAATATCACAGGGGTTTTTAATGGCGGAAGACCTAAATGGTTACTTCAGTTCAGTGTTTACCAAGGAAGATATTAGTTCATTACCAGTTGCTGATGCTAAATTTCAGGGGGCTAAATCTGAATATTTAGGACCGTTAGTTGTAACTCCAGAATTGGTAGCTAAGAAAATAAGGGCAATGAAGGATAACAAATCACCGGGAGTGGATGGGATTCCTCCAAAATTACTAATGGAAACAGTAGATCAAATCAGTATACCACTTGCAAGAGTATTCAACTTGTCATTAAAAGAGGGAGTTGTTCCGTTTGAATGGAAAGAAGCAAACATCATACCATTATTTAAAAAGGGTTCGAGAAATAAGTCAGAGAATTACAGACCAGTGAGTTTAACGTCAGTGATTTGTAAATTATTAGAAAGGTTAATTAAAGACCATATGGTGGACTTCCTCGTTAAGCATAAATTATTAAATTCATCTCAACATGGATTCCTTAAAGCAAGGTCATGCTTAACAAATATGTTATGTTTTTTGGAAGAAATCACTAAGTGGATAGACGTGGGATCGCCAGTAGATATTATCTACTTAGATTTTCAGAAAGCTTTTGACAAAGTGCCACATCAAAGATTGCTACTTAAATTAAAAGCCCATGGTATCGGGGATAGCATAACTGACTGGATAGAACAATGGCTGACTGACAGAAGACAACGAGTTGTAGTAGATGGAGAAGTTTCAAATTGGAAATCGGTTTTGAGTGGGGTACCTCAAGGGTCAGTACTAGGACCTATATTATTCTTAATTTATATCAATGACTTGGACGACAGTATAACAAGTAACGTACTGAAATTTGCGGATGACACAAAACTGTTTAGAAAGGTTAATACTGATGGTGATAAACAACATTTACAAAACGATCTAGACAGATTAGTGAAATGGTCTGAGAAATGGCAGATGCTGTTCAATTTTGGGAAATGTAAATGCCTACATACAGGACATGGGAACTTGAATGTAAACTATAAAATGGGAGATACTGTTCTGGGTACTACTGTAAAAGAAAAGGACTTAGGAGTTACAATAAGCGCTGATATGAAAGTTTCAGAGCAGTGTGGTATTGCAGCTTCAAAGGGTAATCAAATTCTTGGATTGATTAGAAGAAACATAACATACAAGGGAAAAAAGTTAATTATACCTCTTTATAAAGCAATAGTTAGACCTCATTTAGAATACTGTATACAAGCATGGAGACCATATCGTAAGAAGGATATAGATACGCTTGAACGCATACAAAGGAGAGCAACTAAAATGATTCCAGAACTTAGAGACCTTAGTTATGAAGAACGCCTGAAAGAATGTGGTTTAACAACTCTAGAGACAAGGAGGTTAAGAGGAGATCAGATTGAAGTTTTTAAGATATTGAATGGGTATGAAATTATTGATAGAAATATGTTTTTCTCACTCAAGAAGGATAGCAGAACTAGAGGACATGAGGTAAAATTAGTAAAGGATCAATGTAGATTGGACATCAGGAAGCACTCGTTCTCACAGAGGACAATAAATGAATGGAACAAATTGTCTACAGATTGTGTAACTGCTAGCAGCGTGAATATGTTTAAAAACAAGGTTGACACATATCTCAGGAGGGCGGGTTATAAGTAGGTGAACATTGTTGGACTCTCGATAAGCCAATGGCTTCCTTGTCCACTTGCCATCTGGGCCTTTGGCTTGGATGGCAAATCTTGTTAAATCTTGTTAAATATCGATTCTACATTGTCATAAAAATGTCATGCGTTTTATAATGTACGCATTTTCAAAACTGCCATGGCGTGTCCCACAGTGTGAAATCATAGATCTGCCCTGATTTACCTGTGCTGATAACACGGCCCAGCATGATTGGTCAGTGTACGTGGTTTACTTAGTTGAAATGTTAAGAAAGTCTATAAAAACAGAGTGCTTCTCATTTAAGGCTGGGTAAAGGTTGTCTGGAGGTTGGGAGTGAAGGCATACTCTTGGGAGATTTCCGAATACATATAAAGGAAAATTCCATTTGGTGCATCCACGAAAGACTTGGTTAACTATTTCCGATGGGGAGCACTGGGTGCTTTGTTCCAGAAGCTGGCAACTCAGCAGATACCCCGAATTATCATAGCTGTTCCACAGCAATGAATCTGATATTATCTATGTTTGAATGACATATTGCATATCAAATAGTTACGTTGTGTAAAACTAAACTTAAGAATAAATGACCGAAATCCAGATGGATGTCAAACTTAGAGATATTTGTATCTCTCTTACGTCATCGTTCAATCTGACAGCAAGGACACGAAATTCGTTCAAGTCCATGTCTGCATCTGAATACAGTCCACTTGTCCACCGTCCTATTTTGAGACACGTTGAGTGGTTTGTCCAGGTCATGTCGGGAGAAAGCTATTCCTGTCCTTACTGCACCAGGAAGACGTGTGGAACAGCAGCTCTACACGAGTATCGCCTGTATTGGATAAAGTCGTAA
>OY759267.1:47050849-47080955 GCA_963662155.1 Lamellibrachia columna
TCGTTCCCAACATTTTCCCTTTCACCCACTCTCCGTACATCGCCTGCCTGGGTACGTTTCTAATATTTATATATTGTGTTATCCTCTATTGCGAAGCTTGCATTAGCACTTTAGTCAAACTTGTACGTGCAGCCGTTCAGAAGTTACACCCATATCGAAGTAAGCCTAACCGGAATATCGTTGTATTGGATCGCAGGTGAGGTGGCGGTTACAAACTTGACATCGAGACTGTCCTTGCCGGACAAGATGAGAATGGACGACTCGTTGGCGCAGTCGCCGTTGGTTATGAGGCCTTGGACGGCTCTCGTTGTGTCCAGTCGCTTGTGCCAGAACGAGAAGGCGAACGCACCGAAAGTACTAAAACCTGGCCGTCATTACGTAATGCAAAACAAATTGTTAGGCATCGCTTTTTGTTATGACAGGCTAAATGTAACAGTATTGTTGATACAAAACGAAAAATAATTTTTCTTATTCAACGTACACTAGTATGCGGTAAGAACATTATAAATGGTTGCGTTAGATACGACGTCCAACGATAATATTATATCATGCAATTGAGAGAACTACGTGTGTGCTGACGTATCAAACTTGGAGATATATTTACAAAGCTGACTCGCGGACGACGCTCTGATGTTCAATAATAATTACAAACACTCATTACGCAAAAACAAATGTACGGTCAAACACGTTACAACATGTTTGTGTACGAGGCTGTAAATTGACACCAATGTACCCACAAAGCGATACGCCGAAAGTACTTTCATCGTAACAGGATAGCCAACCTACTGATAAATTTCTAGTTTTTGTTCAGGTAGAAAGCGCTCGGCGAGGTGAAGAAAACTTTGGACCAATCTGAAGCCCCACAAGAACAGTTCCAATTTATATGTAGTCAATCGAACTACGCCTGTCTCTACCTGTAGCTGCTCGCGAAACGAGGTACTCTAAGATACGACGAGACGCCGTTGAAATAGGCTGAACGACCGAAGGCAGTGCGTGACTTGATCTTGACGTTCGGCGATGCGATGTAGATGCCATTTGTAGCCCTCATGCCGTTCCAACCAGACTCGACACAAGTGATCTCTTCCAAGACGCTCGCGGTGGTCGCTGCAATGCAACAGTTCGTGTATAGACGATGTGCTGTGTTACCCGCTAGATGGCGCAAACCTTTCAAAGAATATCAAGCACCAGATCGATAACATAGATAAATGTCTGAATTGTGCACTGTATGACTTTGTTAGGTGTTTAACGATTACTTCCTTCAATATTACAAACAGTCAGTTAAAAGGTATATCTTAAAAGTATGTATGAAATAAATGTAAAGGTAAGGCATTCAATGACATATACATATATAAATATGTCTTTGAGTTATTTCTTGTTCGCTTTGCATATATTGACTCTGGTAAACTCGAAGACAGAGCAATGAAACAGTTTTCAGGACGTTCGGTGATATTGTATGAACCTACTAGCCATATTGCCCGGCGTTGCCCGGGAGACAAAGCAGCCACAGCAGGAGCGTGTGACTCCTTGCGCTACCCAGTCAAGTTTCGGTAGGGCTATGCCAATGGAAATGACAAGTTCATGCCCAAAAAACCCAAGTACATCTGTTGGCTTCGTGATGCATTTGTACCGTAAGAAGGAACTTACTTGGACGTTCGACGTAGATCACGTAACACGGAACAGTAGAAAACAATTGTTGCGTTGCTAACAATTGTACGTAACAACGAACTCCTATTGTTCTGAGTTGCATAATCTACGTCAAACACATGTTCTTTCGTAATAGCTCAGCCCCCATGGGAAGCTTTGAATTTGTCTTAATGTACAAATCATCCCAATGGGCCCCGGGCACGCTTACACAATTTCAGTCATGTACGTGCGAAACTGAGGGAGATATGAGAGAAGGTACATACAGAGAGACAGGCATGCAGGCAGGCAAGCAGGCAGGCAGGCAGGCAGGCAGGCAGGCAGGCAGGCAGGCAGGCAGGCAGGCAGGCAGGCAGTCAGTCAGGCAGGCAGGCAGACAAACATGGAGACATGCAGACTGCGTTACAAATTATTTTATAGAATAGAAGACGTTGCCCGGGTAACCACGCAGGAACACTGCTAAGCTATCATAAGGTACTACACAAGGTTATCGCAGGAACGTCTTTCAGGAAACTAAGACGTACTTGATTCGGTGTTGTCGATGCAGTTCTGATTGAGAACGCCGCACGTGTAGCTCGACTGACTCCACATTAGACATTTGGGACACGGCATTCGGATGGCCTTCCAGCCGGTCGTCAGTCTCATACACACGTAGTAGTGGTAACAGTCGCAGCGGTCCTCGAAGTAACCAGGAGTGCCGCCAGTAGCCATCCGACGATCGCAGGCGGCTGGAACACGACGCTTATAGGACGGCGTGCACATGGGCATGGCATAACAATAAAATAAATACGAATAAAGCAGGAAAATATTACAATTGATAGCAGGTACAATGTTGTTGCTCTCCTCTTTATCCCTGAAGTCCGGGGTGAGGTTGGCGATATTTTTACTTCTTATTCCGTCACTGATCCCGTTTCACTGCCGTCTCCATCACCCGTCCCCAATATCCCCTATCCCTCGCTCTCGTTCTCCAGTCCCCCCTCATTTCCACCAAATCTCTCTTCGCGCGGTCCTCCCATCTTAGTCGGTTTTCCTCTTCTCTTCTACCCTCCACTCTGATCGCATCCAATCTCATCGTCATCCGTTCCGCTTCCATTTTTCCACGTGTCCAGCCCAGCTTAAAGCGGTTCCTCACCAGCTTCATCCTGAAACTATCTATTTAGCAGGTGTTACAATTATGTAATTAAAATGCATTAAGAAAATTATACGACAACGTCGCGGTTGAGCATTTAAACAAATAGGATATGTCGTGGATTTTTCGTTTAGTATGTTGTGCAACAGAAGACATTTATCCGATCTTTCACAATATTTGAAATGGAATTTTACCACAAATGTTGGTTGGTGTTTTGTAACACAGGAGATAATTTGTCCATCGGAAAGCAACACATATGCTAGGTTTATAATTCACCCATCAAAATAATGTTGACACACTCCAGTTTTTTTTTTCTATAAAATATAATAGAACAATATTTGCAAGTCTGAATATGTTATATAAAAAAAAAATTACATAAAAACCGCTGGCTGGTGTACTGTAATTATCATGACCTACATTGTTTAGTAGGTGTTACAAATGTTTATTAATTTTGTAAAATTGCATAATTTAAAAAAAGATATTAGTAAATTGTATCGGCGTAAATATAAGCAAATCCTGTTGTGCGCTAATTAAAATCTGTTAAAGTTCAACGTCTCTCAATCCCGTGTAAAATACGCGAAAATATAAATAGCCATTAAATATAACGGGAACTGTGTCATGATATTGTAGACCCATCTGAATGTTTTACTTACCGGCTGCGTCGAATTTAGGGTCGCACGTACACGGGAGAGTCTCGGTGGAGGAGCCAAGGCAGTAGCGGCCTCCGTTCATGGGGGACGGATTGTTGCACTGGCGGTGCCGGGTCTGCGCTCCCCGGCCGCACGATTCTGAACATTCTCCCCACATCGACCAGGCTCCCCATCCGCCGTCCACCACGACTGAAACGTGCCGTGAAACACACCAGGAACAGCTAGACCAATGTTTGATCGAACACATCGTGATGGACGTTCTGTTCTCCACTGGGTCAATGCTCGTCTGTTTTGCATTTCAACTTTTCTAAATATGGGTGACGTGATGCCAAGCGTTCACAGAGCTCTGTAATAGTATATATATATATATATATATATATATATATATATATATATATATATATATATATATATATATATATATATATATTACTATATCATTTCAATATGCATATACGCTATGCCACGGCCACCATGCATAGTATATATTATATACTATCCATGCGTGCATAGTATATAGTCTCCCTTCTCACCTCGTTCCCAACATTTTCCCTTTCACCCACTCTCGGTACATCGCCTGCCTGGGTACGTTTCTAATATTTATATATTGTGTTATCCTCTATTGCGAAGCTTGCATTAGCACTTTAGTCAAACTTGTACGTGCAGCCGTTCAGAAGTTACACCCATATCGAAGTAAGCCTAACCGGAATATCGTTGTATTGGATCGCAGGTGAGGTGGCGTTTACAAACTTGACATCGAGACTGTCCTTGCCGGACAAGATGAGAATGGACGGCTCGTTGGCGCAGTCGCCGTTGGTTATGAGGCCTTGGACGGCTCTCGTTGTGTCCAGTCGCTTGTGCCAGAACGAGAAGGCGAACTCACCGAAAGTACTAAAACCTGGCCGTCATTACGTAATGCAAAGCAAATTGTTAGGCATCGCTTTTTTTATGACAGGCTAAATGTAACATTATTGTTGATACAAAACGAAAAATTATTTTTCGTATTCAACGTACACTAGTCTGCGGTAAGAACATTATAAATGGTTGCGTTATATACGACGTCCAGCGATAATATTATATCATGCAATTGAGAGAATTACTTGTGTGCTGACGTATCAAACTTGGAGATATATTTACAAAGCTGACTCGCGGACGACGCTCTGATGTTCAATAATAATTACAAACACTCATTACGCAAAAACAAATGTACGGTCAAACACGTTACAACATGTTTGTGTACGAGGCTGTAAATTGACACCAATGTACCCACAAAGCGATACGCCGAAAGTACTTTCATCGTAACAGGATAGCCAACCTACTGATGAATTTCTAGTTTTTGTTCAGGTAGAAAGCGCTCGGCTAGGTGAAGAAAACTTTGGACCAATCTGAAGCCCCACAAGAACAGTTCCAATTTATATGTAGTAAATCGGACGACGCCTGTCTCTACCTGTAGCTGCTCGCGAAACGAGGTACTCTAAGATACGCCGAGACGCCGTTGAAATAGGCAGAACGACCGAAGGCAGTGCGTGACTTGATCTTGACGTTCGGCGATGCGATGTAGATGCCACTTGTAGCCCTCATGCCGTTCCAACCAGACTCGACACAAGTGATCTCTTCCAAGACGCTCGCGGTGGTCGCTGCAATGCAACAGTTCTTGTATAGACGATGTGCTGCGTTACCCGCTAGATGGCGCAAACCTTTCAAAGAATATCAAGCACCAGATCGATAACATAGATAAATGTCTGAATTGTGCACTGTATGACTTTGTTAGGTGTTTAACGATTACTTCCTTCAATATTACAAACAGTCAGTTAAAAGGTATATCTTAAAAGTATGTATGAAATAAATGTAAAGGTAAGGCATTCAATGACATATACATATATAAATATGTCTTTGAGTTATTTCTTGTTCGCTTTGCATATATTGACTCTGGTAAACTCGAAGACAGAGCAATGAAACAGTTTTCAGGACGTTCGGTGATATTGTATGAACCTACTAGCCATATTGCCCGGCGTTGCCCGGGAGACAAAGCAGCCACAGCAGGAGCGTGTGACTCCTTGCGCTACCCAGTCAAGTTTCGGTAGGGCTATGCCAATGGAAATGACAAGTTCATGCCCAAAAAACCCAAGTACATCTGTTGGCTTCGTGATGCATTTGTACCGTAAGAAGGAACTTACTTGGACGTTCGACGTAGATCACGTAACACGGAACAGTAGAAAACAATTGTTGCGTTGCTAACAATTGTACGTAACAACGAACTCCTATTGTTCTGAGTTGCATAATCTACGTCAAACACATGTTCTTTCGTAATAGCTCAGCCCCCATGGGAAGCTTTGAATTTGTCTTAATGTACAAATCATCCCAATGGGCCCCGGGCACGCTTACACAATTTCAGTCATGTACGTGCGAAACTGAGGGAGATATGAGAGAAGGTACATACAGAGAGACAGGCATGCAGGCAGGCAAGCAGGCAGGCAGGCAGGCAGGCAGGCAGGCAGGCAGGCAGGCAGGCAGGCAGGCAGGCAGGCAGGCAGGCAGGCAGGCAGGCAGTCAGGCAGGCAGGCAGGCAGGCAGGCAGGCAGACAAACATGGAGACATGCAGACTGCGTTACAAATTATTTTATAGAATAGAAGACGTTGCCCGGGTAACCACGCAGGAACACTGCTAAGCTATCATAAGGTACTACACAAGGTTATCGCAGGAACGACTTTCAGGAAACTAAGACGTACTTGACTCGGTGTTGTCGATGCAGTTCTGATTGAGAACGCCGCACGTGTAGCTCGACTGACTCCACATTAGACATTTGGGACACGGCATTCGGATGGCCTTCCAGCCGGTCGTCAGTCTCATACACACGTAGTAGTGGTAACAGTCGCAGCGGTCCTCGAAGTAACCAGGAGTGCCGCCAGTAGCCATCCGACGATCGCAGGCGGCTGGAACACGGCGCTTATAGGACGGCGTGCACATGGGCATGGCATAACAATAAAATAAATACGAATAAAGCAGGAAAATATTACAATTGATAGCAGGTACAATGTTGTTGCTCTCCTCTTTATCCCTGAAGTCCGGGGTGAGGTTGGCGATATTTTTACTTCTTATTCCGTCACTGATCCCGTTTCACTGCCGTCTCCATCACCCGTCCCCAATATCCCCTATCCCTCGCTCTCGTTCTCCAGTCCCCCCTCATTTCCACCAAATCTCTCTTCGCGCGGTCCTCCCATCTTAGTCGGTTTTCCTCTTCTCTTCTACCCTCCACTCTGATCGCATCCAATCTCATCGTCATCCGTTCCGCTTCCATTTTTCCACGTGTCCAGCCCAGCTTAAAGCGGTTCCTCACCAGCTTCATCCTGAAACTATCTATTTAGCAGGTGTTACAATTATGTAATTAAAATGCATTAAGAACATTATACGACAACGTCGCGGTTGAGCATTTAAACAAATAGGATATGTCGTGGATTTTTCGTTTAGTATGTTGTGCAACAGAAGACATTTATCCGATCTTTCACAATATTTGAAATGGAATTTTACCACAAATGTTGGTTGGTGTTTTGTAACACAAGAGATAATTTGTCCATCGGAAAGCAACACATATGCTAAGTTTATAATTCACCCATCAAAATAATGTTGACACACTCCGGTTTTTTTTTTCTATAAAATATAATAGAACAATATTTGCAAGTCTGAATATGTTATATAAAAAAAAAATTACATAAAAACCGCTGGCTGGTGTACTGTAATTATCATGACCTACATTGTTTAGTAGGTGTTACAAATGTTTATTAATTTAGTAAAATTGCATGATTTAAAAAACGATATTAGTAAATTTTATCTGCGTAAATATAAGCAGATCCTGTTCTGCGCTAATTAAAATCTGTTAAAGTTCAACGTCTCTCAATCCCGTGTAAAATACGCGAAAATATAAATAGCCATTAAATATAACGGGAACTGTGTCATGATATTGTAGACCCATCTGAATGTTTTACTTACCGGCTGCGTCGAATTTAGGGTCGCACGTACACGGGAGAGTCTCGGTGGAGGAGCCAAGGCAGTAGCTGCCGCCGTTCATGGGGGACGGATTGTTGCACTGGCGGTGCCGGGTCTGCGCTCCCCGGCCGCACGATTCTGGACATTCTCCCCACGTCGACCAGGCTCCCCATCCGCCGTCCACCACGACTGAAACGTGCCGTGAAACACACCAGGAACAGCTAGACCAATGTTTGATCGAACACATGGTGATGGACGTTCTGTTCTCCACTGGGTCAATGCTCGTCTGTTTTGCATTTCAACTTTTCTAAATATGGGTTAGGTACATATATTCCATGAGTTTTGCACCTTTGTTTTATCTACTGTTTATTTAAGTCTACATATATCGCAGATGTATAAAAAGTAAAAAGGTACGTTCTTATATACGCGGTTTCCAGTCCGTAGGACTGTTCAGAGCGGTTTACACTTCACCCCGTGGCAGACCTGTTCATTCCAACACCAACGCGACATCTCTGGGAAGCATTAAGCTTTACTGCAATTACTGCGGGAGACTGTTCGTTCACATATCCACCATTCTCTGAAGCCATGTACTCGTACATACAGCTAAGTGAACTGGAGCAACATGGATTGAGCGAAATTGCCCAAGTTTCGAAATTATAGCAAGAGGAACCGAAAACGGGTTCTCTGAGTTGAGAGTCTGATGTTGTAACCGCCACCGCGCCCTGATATACAGGTAGCTAGTCCCTTATATAGTTAGCCTCTCCCAGATATACAGGTAGCTAGTCCCTTATATAGTTAGCCTCTCCCAGATATACAGGTAGCTAGTCCCATATATAGTTAGCCTCTCCCAGATATACAGGTAGCTAGTCCCATATATAGTTAGCCTCTCCCAGATATACAGGTAGCTAGGCCCATATATATATATAGTTAGCCTCTCACATATATACATACTGTGATGTGACACCAATTTGTGATGCCACATATGGATCGCATTGAAAAATACATTGTATTTAATGCAGCATAAATGCAAATTTACAAAGTTGGTGTGTGTTGGGCTTCTTCTCGATTTAACGAATACTCCGAAAGGATGTAGAATTGAGAATTTGCGCAAAAAGGTTTATTGAAGGTCATGGTGCCTCGGTTGTGAAGGGTACACCACTTGAGACAGCTCCGTTTATTTGTGTTGACAAAGTGCTGTTAATATTCTTTTCACTTGATGTGAAATAAAATAATCGTAATGAAAACATCATCTACTTTCTATCATTTACTTACTGTGTTTACCGCATTTGTCGCCGCTGTATCCCGGCACACAGGAACACGTGTATCCCGGCACACAGGAACACGTGTATCCCGGCACACAGGAACACGTGTAGCTGTTGACCTGGTCTACGCAGGTCGCATCGTTTTCGTATGAACCGCTATAACACTTGTTCATGTCTGAAATATGAAGGAAAACGCAATATATCTGCGCATGACATGCGGTGGAAGCATTATCTCTCCCCAGTTGAAGTAGAACTGTTATTCAAGATGATACAGAGAACACTTATTTCATAATGTCATTTGGCCGAAAAGCTTTACCTATCCCACACTTTGCACCAGTATAGCCGGCGACACACCGACATGTGTATCTGTTGATGCCATCGACGCAGGTTCCACCGTTGGCGCACGGTGAACTGGTACATTCGTTTATATCTACAAACAAGCGGCGTATTTATGTTTTCAGTTGCATTTTAATCGCTAGTTTCGACATTTATAGTCATTTAAAGCGAAATCAAAATCATGGTTTTGGGCTGTGTACGTAAAACAGTTAATAAAAACTAACCATTTGTAACAACAACTACTGTTGATCAGGGCACTGACGTTTAATGACTACGCGACGAATACGCGCTTGACAGCTTGGAAATGGCTGTAGCTGACACTTTCACTGCGACGCGCTAAGTGCCTACGACCGAAGCAACGTAAACTCTCAATCAGGCGAGCTACTAAGTCAGAACGGGAGACATTTAGTTAACAAATGCCAAATATGTTGCATAAGTTGGGTTTAGTCGCAAACAGCATGGCCATAACCTTTTGCCAAGGTGCTTACAAATATATTTTCAAATATTGAGCGAATATTGCCAGACAACCGAACTCATGACGTAGGGTTGTCTAACAGTATGGCGCGGCCAATGAAATAAAAATGACGTGTGTGCAACAAGGTTTTCCAAGTCAACCACTGGCGTGATATTCCTGACTATAGTTACAACTAGTTACGTTTTATTAACACTTATAGGTGCAATTGTAAGATTGTGAAGATAGTCATCAGCCTGGAGTTTGTAAAATAATAATGTTTTAATCGTTTTTGACAGTCGATTTGACCTTTTTCTTTATAATGTTTTCAGCTGTCTTCGTCAGACTAACTATCGCTAGAAGGCGCCACGGTAGTCATCGTACGAAGGTGCTGTTACCGAAGCAGTTCTCACTCAGTCCATCACATCATATCACCGACTTCGTTTCAAGACGGGTGTCATCCGTGCATTGTTAGACAGTTGTGAACACATTGTGACTGAGGTAAAAACAAACCGAAGAAAAGAAAACACATCAAGAGAGTATTAGCGAGATGCGGTTATCCACAGTGAGCTATAAGACACCCTTGCGAAACCGATTACCATGGCCAATGTGTTGCTACAATTGTGTGGCCGGAATTGCGGCTGGGTCTTATTCGGGTGTCTGTCGGGCGATAGTTTGAGCCAGTGGCCAATCACCGACAGCCACGACCGAATGCGGTGTACCCGTCGAGATATTTAATCAAAACTCAATCAATTGGAGATTGGCTCCCATAAATAGGTTGCACTTGAGGTATGAACGCGCAGATAATTTAGCTGCGCTTTATTATGCGATACGGCGTCGCACGACCAATTGGGCAACTAATCGCTCGTGTGAACAGGCCCTAAGAAAGCGTTCTTGTTATCACATATGTACTTACTACGTTCGCAGTTATCGCCTGTGTATCCCCGTACACACGTACACCTGTACCCGTTGGCACGTTCAACGCAAGTTGCACCATTTCGGCAAGGGTGACTAGAGCATTTGCAGTTGATATCTGAAAGATCACTCGTTGGTGAATTATTCCCAAACAGAATAACGTAATCACGCAAAGCTGCTAACACACCTTTATTCCTTCCGACCAGATCACTTTCTGAGCTCGAAATATCATAGACGGGTCCTATACAAAAATTTAAGTAGCAACTTGTTAACAGGAAAAGTAGTGATTTTTGACACGTTTGCACAATATTAATTCCTCTAGTGGAACATTTAAAAATCAGCGTTGTCAATAAGATAAAGTTAAGTAATACCGATCACTGGGAACGCTCAAAACGCTTTACACTTCAACCCCTGGCAGATCAGTTCATTTCATCACCAAGTCGACTTTACACTTCACCCCCTAGCAGATCAGTTCATTCCATCACCAACTCGACTTTACACTTCAACCCCTGGTAGATGAGTTCATTCCATTACCAACTCGACTTTACACTTCACCCCTGGCAGATCAGTTCATTCCATCACCAACTCGACTTCTATATGAAGCTATCCCTGGTTCATGCTAGTATGCGAATTTGCTCACAGTTTCACAAAGCAGAAAAACTTTGATACGAAGTCAATAACAGGACGTTCGGAAGAGTTCGGCAGAGGTTCAAAACAATCGAACCCCTTTTGATCAACCATTAGACGCTATGTCTAGCGGTTGCATGATGTGGTATACATTAAAAATAATTATAGTCGGTTTACTTACGCGTTCGGCGGTTTATCCACGCGAATCCCGGTCACCACGAGCAACGTCTTGAACCCTTGTACCTATGTTTCTGACAGCACTTTCCCGTAAATTCACTCCGGCATTTGCAGCGTGCGTGCGTGGGCATGCCGCCGTTGAGACATCATCTGTTGCACGCCCTAATCTCGGTCCAGCTGCCGGAGCAGGCCGACCCACCACAAGAAGCCGACCTCACCAAGCCGCGGATCCGAGTCTGCAAACCCGCGTTACCGCACCGATGACTGCACGCGCCCCACGCCGCCCAGTCAGCCCATGAACAATTTACCTTTGAGCAGCCACGGCGACGTCTCCCCTAAATCTTATGGATTGGATCGACCGGACATACAAACAGTAGTAGCAACGCCAGTACAAGCATCAGCCTAGCAGTTGGACACATTTCCTATTGCGCTACTTCGCTGCTGGTCGGTTGAACGACAGTGAGATAATAATAAGTAGAATGGTCTTCTTCGGGTAAAGCTGACCCGGTGGATCTGCTCTGTCCGGCTGCACGGAGACCTGTAATGTGGGTCGTGTGCGATCGGAAATCTGCTTTGTTGAATACACTTCGTTTTGGAATTATGTTTTGGAACCGCTCATAGTCGCTTCAATAAGACTCTGTCTCGCATCAATAAGACTTCTGTACGCCGTATCAGTGCTGGGTTTTCCAATTTTCGGCATATTTACATCCTGTGAAGTGTGTCAACAATGGTGCAGCATGTATGAATTGTCTGACATTGTTGCGTAATGGTCAAGCAGGAAGATAAAGGCACTGATGTGGAACACGTGTAGGCTTCAAGGCTTTGTCTGTCTGGCCTTATTGCGTAATGTCGAAGTTAGAATGAAAATGTACTGACACGGTACAAATGTTGCTTTCAAGGCACAGTCTATCTGATAAAGTTAGACGTAACAACTTACATAGTAGATTCATATTACATAGATGTTCAAGGAGCCGCTAGTTACCAAGAGATAGATGCCTCCTCATCAAAGTCAGCCGACTATGCATGCTTCCCATTGGTTATTCTAAACCCACACAGATCTCGCGCAGACGGACGGAGCGGTTAGTTTAGATTAGCAATGCAGTTACTAATACAGTTAGTAATAAAAGTCTTGACATAAGAAATTATGCAAGTTTAATTCACCTAAATGTTTTTATTCTTTTCAAGCAATTATGAATAACATACATAGTTCTTATGGTTATGTATTAAGCCATGTAAAACACATTATACTTATACTATAATATAATTACTTGTTTTGTGTTATTGAATTTCTTTGTGATTGGTTGAATTTCTTTGTGTTTGCATTCACGCCACATTGCCTCAGCTGTATAAATGCTACTAATGAGGCAGTGACTAGAATCCAGCATTTGTAAAAATGCATTATAATTTTCTTATTCACATGTTTACATACTTGTACCTATACTTGTACATAGTTATTGTCTGGTTTCACTGTCACAACAAGCTACCACCACAACAGTGGACGGGGGGGGAGCTGTTTTCGAGAAAAGAAATGCACGTTAATTGAATTTTTATAAATTGACAAAAACAAAGAGTACCAACAATGTGTCAAGCGTTTTAATATTATAACGCATACATGATGTTACCATCTCAGACAAGTGATTAGTTTGAGTTTATGCAATGAAAGCGGACGCCGACGAAGCTCTACCTTCCCCGTCGAATGCTGTAAACAGACCGGCTCGCAACTTCCGGCGTTCATTAAAGGGCGGCGGACACTACACAACTTTTCCCCCTTAATCGCCAATCCGTGCGCTCGCAGACAGTTGCGCTTTGTCGGCGACCCTGAAACGTTTAGTGTACGGGCATACTGCGATAAAAACAAAACTTTAATCGGCGACAAAAAACATATTCTCAAAATGAATCGGTAACCCGAGCCTCCGGCTAGTGTCTGTTGTATTTTTATCGGCGACCGGCAAGTGTCCGCGCTCGTGAGGACGTTAATCGCCGACCGGATTTAACGCTTCCCACCTGGATTTAGCACAAAGAAATCCCTGCGCAGTTTTGTTGCACGTGACATAAGCGAAAAGATGGCCGAAAAAGAGTGAAGTGTGTTCTTACAAAGGTATGCGCGGCAAGCACGTTTCCCTGGAGTCTGGACCTGGTTTACGGATGTCGCAGACGACATTTTACTATGCCTAAATGTAACTATAGGTGGCGCGGTAATGTTATAATTGCACGCTTTCCCGCGAGAGGCGCACGCGTCCGGTGGCCGATTGAGGTCATAGTGTCTATAGTCGGGGCAAGTGCCGCTAGTAGGTGATTAGTGGGTTTCTATCCTCCTGCGTTGATGAATTTGCTTAGTGTACAAACGTAAAGACGTTGATGAAATATTACTTTACACGTAATTTTTATTTTGAAACGTCCCACTTCTAGGATCTTGCAAAGGGGGCAAGCTTAGTCACCCATTAGTTTATCATGCTACCATGTAGTGGCGCACCAGGATACATAGGGAAAAACTATTTAAGCCTAGGGGGCATGGCCCAATGCACCCTTCCCCGCCACTGCCCATTTCCTCTGCTGCCGACTACGCGACGATCCGTGCACACTGGAAGATCTAGCCAGCGTCACGCAACGGGCCGACTTGCGCCGGAAAATGGTAACATATCACATGATAGACACGGGAGGAAGAAGACAATTGTAATCTCATAGCCAGCACGTTGGTTTGTCATAGACGACACTGTGTACGTCACAACAAGACAGCAGCAGCAGCAGCAGCAGCAGCAGCAGCAGCAGCAGCAGCAGCAGCAGCAGCAGCAGCAGCAGCAGCAGCAGCAGCAGCAGCAGCAGCAGCAGCAGCAGCAGCAGCAGCAGCAGCAGCAGCAGCAGCAGCAGCAGCAGCAGCAGCAGCAGCAGCAGCAGCAGCAGCAGCAGCAGCAGCAGCAGCAGCAGCAGCAGCAGCAGCAGCAGCAGCAGCAGCAACAACAACAACAACAACAACAACAACAACAACACTGAATAGTTGGTTATATTGTAGAGATATTCTGAAATTAACATTCAGTTTATAATTATATTTAGTCGTTCCCCCTGTGACATTTGTAGGAACGTATGTACGTCGCATACACGCACATTTTTAAGTGCTCGTGCACCAGATTTTGCGGAACAAACCGCGATGGATTTCGCTTCTCCGTGTGGTAGATTGTGTCTGTGCTTAGTTCATCTTAGTGAACTGTTAGCAGCTTTTCGCAGTCGTGAATACAAGTCATATATAATTTCTGGCAGACGCTTTTCATGTTCACCGTCAACCATGTCATCGATTCGGATTCGCACTCAAACAGGCAATCCTTGTAGCTTCCGCTGCAGCGACTCATGCAGGCCGAGTAGTTATCCATAGTTATCCCCGGCGGTATCACCGCTCTAACTCCGCCGGTCGCCGCCAGGAGCAAAAACACGTGGATCTACAGAAGGAATAATGACGTCAGCATAATCGACAGTTCAAACGATGTTTAGTTGCAGTGCCGATCAGCACGGTCAGTTAATCACCACACAAAGACAGGTCTTGTATGTTGCAGAAGGTTTGATAGTTAAATTAAAGAACGACTGTCCGATCTCATGAGAAACTCCGCTGGACAGAACATTCGCAGCTATTTCCTAATATATTTTTCTAACTCATGTAATTTGACAAGAAACTTGTAGTTTCCTAATATTTAGGTGGACTCATTCGGTCTTCGTCGGCGGACTTACGTCGCTGAGGTAGTTACTAATTATTTCTTACTGAGCTTTGAACTGGTATCAAGCCTTTTTGTGGAATGTCATATATTGTACGTGCATGGAGATCGTCAGGTTGAACTCCAATTGCATGCGTCATAGATAGCAATTTGTTTACGACATTTGTGACATTATGAATCTGAGTCAAATTCATCGCTTAAATACGAATACGTGTTGAGGACATTTAGACTGCCTATATAAACATTATCAATAAAAGGGCATACATGTGGAACCTTCAGATGTAGAAAACATATAGTACTCATTGTTTGAGGTTTTACGAATGTGGACTGCATTGAAGTAGTTGGACACTGGGGAATGCTGACCCTCGAGTATCGATGTTAATGTTCCTACCGCCTCGTTATTAGTGACGTAAAAGACCCTTGGTGCAGGCATAGAAATGTCTGCTTGGCGTGATGTTCATAAAACGGCTGACTAGTTCATGGGAGAATCCAGGGTGTCCATCAGGTGCCCGAGCACCCCCTTTATTTCAGTCGGATTTGTTTTCATTAAATAAAAATTAGTTGTTGTGACACCATGAAACCATAGCGCCTTCCTACTTTCTAATATGTATACCCAGGACGTTGCCACCAATACTGCCACATGTCCCCAAGTCATTCTGATATACTCCCTCCCACCATGCCATCATTATCATCATAGTATCCGTTACTAAACATAAATAGATTCTTGTTTTCTGTGCAGTTTTATTGAAGGTCCACTGGTCAGCAGATGTTGACAGGCTTGCAAGCTGATGTGAGAAACAATCATATTTTAAGATGCAGCCCATAATTATTTTATGCAAAAAAACCATAATATTGCCTGAGAAGCCAACGCCGTCTCGACACTGATGGGACTGTACCCTATTACCACTGATAGGACTGTACCCTATTACCACTGATGGGACTATATCCTATTACCACTGATGGGACTGTACCCTATTACCACTGATTGGACTGTACCCTATTACCACTGATGGGACTGTACCCTATTACCACTGATGGGACTGTACCCTATTACCACTGATTGGACTGTACCCTATTACCACTGATGGGACTGTACCCTATTACCACTGATGGGACTGTACCATATTACCACTGATGGTACTGTACCCTATTACCACTGATGGGACTGTACCCTATTACCACTGATGGGACTGTACCCTATTACCACTGATGGGACTGTACCATATTACCACTGATGGTACTGTACCCTATTACCACTGATGGGACTGTACCCTATTACCACTGATGGGACTGTACCCTATTGCCACTGATAGTACCTTGTCCCCGCCTTCCAGTGGAAAATAAAAATGCCCTTCTGCAGGGCACCATAGGAGACTAGTGTATTACACTATGATAATTAATGAATTAATTAATTAATAAGAATACCGGGTGAAGTAGACTACTGCTATCCAATTGACATGACATATACACGCTCATTGATGCACGTATACCCCCGTTATAGGTTATGATGAAAGCTGCAGGTGTATTTTCGAATGACTTAACATAAATTAGCGCCTGTCGCTAGTACTTACGATATTCATTTGCATGGCTTTCTGGCAGCAGAGAATTACAACTTGCACGAAATACGGAGACTTCCTTGTATCACTCGTCAGACAAACAGAATGCCTTTGTCGACAGGTGCTTACAAACGTACTAACATACTAATTCCTCCCTCGACTGACCCCGCTAATTATTCACGCAATACTCTAGCCAAGTGTTCAACTGGTGTCCAGTGCCTAGTTTGGAAGACACTCGGAAAGGATATCTTCCGGGTTTGCGTTCTATATACTGTAGTCTGGCTCAGGTATAAGACGGACAAGGAGAGGTTCAGCGCGTGAATACGTTTGGCATTGTTAGTCTGCATGCTGGCGTGCGTACGCTTGCTCAATTTATGATCCACATATTATGTATATACATTTAGTGTATTTAAGTATTCGATGTTATTTTGCTAGAATGTATTATGTTACTCCTGAGGTGGGGTGAGCTAAACAAAAGTGTATACTATTAAATCGTGCAAAAAAGGTTAACATTCAATGATCCCAATTACCACAATTGTAGTCACTATGATGATCTTGATGACTTTTATAATTCTAATGTTGGTACATTGAAGAGGTCTGGCCACACACTAGTGTCAAATTATAAATGTGCTTTTAAACATGATACCAGGCTGGAATGAGCAAATGAAAGAGCTTCACAGTGCAGCTCGTGATGCTTACTGGTTTTGGAGAGAGATTGACATACCCAAACAAGGTGATGTTTTGAATCTAATGAAATTATCGAGAATTAAATTTAAGCATGCGATCAGAAAATTTAAAAGGACAAAGAAATTATAATTGCTGATAGCATTGCACAAACGATGTGTAAAAGGATCAGTTCTGGAAGGAAATTAAGCACCGTACGAGCAGTAAAGTAAAACTTCCCACGAACATTGAAGGTGTCCACGGCGATGTATATAAAATGGTTTTAACAGTGTGAAAGCCATTGTGATAAAGTTCACTTTGATTGCGTTACTTACAACCCTGGAATGAATATTGATACAGGTGAACTGATGAATATTATTAATGAATTATCATGCAATAAGTCACCAGGTCTGGATGGACTCACTGCAGAACATATCAAGTTCGCGGATTCACAACTCCTGATACTATTACCTATTGTTGTGTCCTCTACCCTGGTGCACGGTTATATACCAAAAGCAATCACAGAGTCTGTTATTGTATCAGTTATCAAGGATAAAAATAGACGTGTAAATAAAAAGGGCAATCACAGGCCAATGTGCCTCTTAAACTTATGTTCCAAGATAATAGGGTGTCACCCGTGCATTGTTAGACAGGTGTGAACAAATTGTGACTGAGGAAGAAAAACAAACCGAAGGATATAGAACACATCAAGAGAGTATTAATGAGATGCAGTTATCCACAGTGAGCTATAACACACCCTTGCGAGACCGATTACCAGGGCCAATGTGTTGCTACAATTGTGTGGCCGGAATTGCGGTCGGGTCCTATTCGGGCGTCTGTCGGGCGACAGTTTGAGCCAGCGGCCAATCAGCGACCGCCACGACCGAATGCAGGTGTACCCGTCGTGACATTTAATGAGAACTCAATCAATTGGGGATTGTGTCCCATAAATAGGTCGCACTTGCAGGGTGAACGCCAAGATAATTAAGCTGCGCTACGTCATGCGATACGGCGTCGCACGACCAATTGGGCAACTATTCGTTCGTGTGAAAAGGCCTTAAGAAAGCGTTCTTGTCATCACATATTTACATACTACGTTCGCAGTTATCGCCTGTGTATCCCCGTACACACGTACACCTGTACCCGTTGGCACGTTCAACGCAAGTTGCTCCATTTCGGCAAGGGTGACTAGAGCATTTGCGGTTGATATCTGAAAGATCACTCGTTGGCGAACGTTTGCAATACTAATTGTAAAAAATGTACCATACATTCCTCTAGTGGAACATTTAAAAATCAGCGTTGTAAATAAGTTAAAGGCAAGTTATACCGAACAATGGGAACGCTCAACACGCTTTACACTTCACCCCCGGCAGATCAGTTCATTCCATAACCAACTCGACTTTACACCTCACCCCCTGGCAGATCAGTTCATTCCATTACCAATTCGACTTTACACTTCACCCCCTGGCAGATCAGTTCATTCCATTACCAACTCCACTTTACACTTCACCCCCTGGCAGATCAGTTCATTCCATAACCAACTCGACTTTACACTTCAACCCCTGGTAGATGAGTTCATTCCATTACCAACTCGACTTTACACTTCACCCCCTGGCAGATCAGTTCATTCCATCACCAACTCGACTTCTATATGAAGCTTTCCCTGGTTCATGCTAGTATGCGAATTTGCTCACAGTTTCACAAAGCAGAAAAACTATGATACGAAGTCAATAACAGGACGTTCGGAAGAGTTCGGCAGAGGTTCAAAACAATCGAACCCCTTTTGATCAACCATTAGACGCTATGTCTAGCGTTTGCATGATGGTGTGGTATACATTAAAAATAAGTATAGTCGGTTAACTTACGCGTTCGGCAGTTTCTCGAAGCGAATCCCGGACGCCACGAGCAACGTCTTGTACCCTCTTGTACCCCAAATCTTATGGATTGGATCGACCGGACATACAAACAGTAGTAGCAACGCCAGTACAAGCGTCAGCCTAGCAGTTGGCCACATTTTCTAATGCGCTACTTCGCTGCTGGTCGGTTTAACGACAGTGAAATAACAGTAAGTAGAATGGTCTTCTTCGGCTAAAGCTGACCCGGTGGATCTGCTCTGTCCGGCTGCACGGAGACCTGTAATGTGGGTCTGTGTGATCGGAAATCTGCTTTGTTGAATACACTTCGTTTTGGAATTATGGTTTGGAACTGCACATAGTCGCTTCAATAAGACTCTGTCTCGCATCGGTGCTGGGTTTTGGTATTTCCAGTACGTTTACACCCTATGAAGTTGGTCAACAATGGAGCAGCATGTACGAATTGTCTGACATTGTAATGGTCAAAGTAATAGTCAAACATTGTAATGGTCAAGCAGGAAGATAAAGGCACTGATGTGGAACGCATGTAGGTTCAAGGCTTTGTCTGTCTGGCCTTATTGCGTAATGTCGAAGCTTTGTCTGTCTGGCCTTATTGCATAATGTCGAAGCTTTGTCTGTCTGGCCTTATTGCGTAATGTCGAAGCTTTGTCTGTCTGGCCTTATTGCGTAATGTCGAAGCAAGAATAAAAATGTGCTGACACGGAACAAATGTAGCTTTCAAGGCATAGTCTATCTAATAAAGCTAGATGTGGAAACTCACATAGTAGATTCATATTATATAGATGTTCAAAGAGCCGCTAGTTACCGAGAGATAGATGCCTCCTCGTCAAAGTCAGCCGACTATGCATGTTTCCCATTGGTTATTCTAAACCCACACAGATCTCGCGCAGACGGACGGAGCGGTTATTTTAGATTAGCAATGCAGTTACTAATACAGTTAGTAATAAAAAATCTTGACATAAGAAATTATGCAAACTTAATTCACCCAATTTTTTTATTATTATTTTCAAGCAATTATGAATAACATACATAGTTCTTATGATTATGTACTAAACCATTTAAAAACACATTATACTTATACTATAATATAATTACTCGTTTTGTGTTATTGAATTTCTTTGTGATTGGTTGAATTTCTTTATGTTTGCATTCACGCCATATTGCCTCAGCTGTATAAATGCTACTAATGAGGCAGTGACTAGAATCCAGCATTTGTAAAAATACATTATAATTTTCTTATTCACATGTTTACATACTTGTACCTATACTTGTACATAGCTATTGTCTGGTTTCACTGTCACAACAAGCTACCACCACAACACTGGACGGGGGCGGGGCCTGTTTTCGAGAAAAGAAATGCACGTTAATTGAATTTTTGTAATTTTACAAAAACAAAGAGTACCAACAATGTGTCAAGCGTTTTAATATTAGAACGCATAAATGACGTTACCATCTCAGAGAAGTGATTAATTTGAGTTTAAGGAATGAAAGCGGTCGCCGACGAAGCTCTACCTTCCCCGTCGAATGCTGTAAACAGACTGGCTCGCAATTTCCGGCGTTCATTAAAGGGCGGCGGACACTACACAACTTTTCCCCCTTAATCGCCAATCCGTGCGCTCGCAGACAGTTGCGTTTTGTCGGCGACCCTGAAACGTTTAGTGTACGGGCATACTGCGATAAAAACAAAACTTTAATCGGCGACAAAAAACATATTCCCAAAATGAATCGGTAACCCGAGCCACCGCCTAGTGTCTGTGGTATTTTCGACCGGATTTAACCCTTCCCACCTGGATTTAGCGCCGACATATCCCTGCGCAGTTTTGTTGCATGTGACATAAGCGAAAATATGGCCGAAAAAGAGTGAAGTGTGTTCTTACAAAGGTATGCGCGGCAAGCACGTTTCCCTGGAGTCTGGACCTGGTTTACGGATGTCGCAGACGACATTTTACTATGCCTAAATGTAACTCCAGGTGGCGCGGCAATATTATAATTGCACGCTTTCCCACGAGAGGCGCGTGCGTCCGGTTGCCGATTAAGGTCATAGTGTCCATAGTCGGGGCGAGTGCCGATAGTCGGTGATTAGTGTGTTTCTACCCTCCTGCGTTGATGAATTTGCTTAGTGTGCAAACGTAAAGACGTTGATGAAATATTACTTTACACGTAATTTTTATTTTGAAACGTCCCACTTCTAGGATCTTACAAAGGGGGCAAGCTTAGTCACCCATTAGTTTGTCATGCTACCATGTAGTGGCGCATCAGGATACATAGGGAAAAACTAGTTAAGCCTAGGAGCAGGACCCAATGCCCCCCCTCCCCCTAAATACGCCACTGCCCACTTCCTCCGCTGCCGACTACGCGATGATCCGTGCACACTGGAAGATCTAGCCAGCGTCACGCAGCGGGCAGACTTGCGCCGGAAAATGGTAACATATCATGTGAAAGATATGGGAGGAAGAAGACAATTGTAATCTCAAAGCCAGCACGTTGGTTTGTCATAGACGACACTGTGTACGTCACAACAAGACAGCAACTGCAACAACAAGAGCAGCAAAAGCAGCAGCAACAACAACAACAGCACCAACAACAACAAAAACAGCAACAACAACAACAACAACTGCATAGGACAGTTGGTTATATTGTAGATATATTCTGAAATTAACATACAGTTATTTAGTCGTTCCCACTGTGACATTTGTAGGAACGTATGTACGTCGTATACATGTAAGCAGAGCCGGTAAGCAACGAAGCAACGAAGTAGAATTTTTATGGATCTACTTCTACTTGTAACGAAGTAGAATTACGTGTTACTGTTGTAAGCGTAATGAAGTACCGACACCGGGTGCTTTATTTTTTTTCCTCTGCATAATTATTCCGCTGCATACAGAAACGGTATACACACTACGCGTAGAATCACAGTAATATGTCTTCTGATTCGCTAATTCAAAATTGACCGAGGAGCAGAGGCTGGCTAAGATGGACGAGCCGTCGACCTCTTCGAGGAGGCTGCCATCTGACAGCTCCTCGCCCGCCAGCGAGGACGAGGACGACTTCTTCGCCAGGAATAAGCGGCGCGTTCGACCAGCTGGAGCGTTATCTGTCGCCTGACTCGGAGCATCTGTCTGGCCTGGCGGCGTATCCAACGCTACGCACCCTGTTTGTCGAACTGAACACTGGTATGCCTGCCAGTGCAGCCTGCGAGCGTCTGTTTGGTGCAGAAGGCCTCATCTGTAAGCCACTGCGTGCGTGCATCGGCGATGCAGAGTTTGAGCAGCAGTTGCTGCTCAAGCTGAATAAAGCGTTCGTATAACTTGGTGTGCCTTACAATCTTTTGCTGTCTTACCAGTGTGTGGAAGTGTGTATTTGTCTGCACGTGTTAAACTTAAAAAGTACTATTTTCGTTCTTATGCTTGTAGGCTCGTGAGTCGTGGTCTAATTTTGCTTCTACTTCAAGTAGAAATTTTTACTTTCTTCTTTTACTAAAGTAGTTTTTTGGGTACTTTTACTTCTACTTGAGTAGATTTTTCAGGATCTACTTCTACTTTTACTCAAGTAGAAAATGTTCTACTTGTTACAGCCCCGCCTGTAAGTTTTGAAGTGCTCGTGCACCAGATTTTGCGGAACAAACCGCGATGGATTTCGCTTCTCCGTGTGGTAGATTGTGTCTGTGCTTAGTTCATCTTAGTGAACTGTTAGCAGCTTTTCGCAGTCGTGAATACAATTCATATACATTTTTTGGCAGACGCTTTTCATGTTCACCGTCAACCACGTCATCGATTCGGCTTCGCACTCAAACAGGCAATCCTTGTAGCTTCCGTTGCAGCGAATCATGCAGGCCGAGTAGTTATCCATAGTTATCCCCGGCGGTATCACCGCTCTAACTCCGCCGGTCGCCGCCAGGAGCAAAAACAAGTGGATCTACAGAAAGAATAATGACGTCAGCATAATCGACAGTTCAAACGATGTTTAGTTGCAGTGCCTATCAGCACGGTCAGTTAATCACCACACAAAGATAGATGTGCGTCACAGAAGGTTTGATAGATGCAATTAAAGAACTATTGTCCAATCTCAAAAGAAACTCCGCAGGACAGATCATTCGTAGCTATTGCCAAATATATTTTCTAACTCATCTAATTTGACAAGAAACGTGTAGTTTCTCCTAATATTTCGGTGGAATCATTCGGTTTTCGTCGGTGGACTTACGTCGTTTCGGTCGTTACTAATTATTTCTTAATGGGCTTGAACTGGTATTGAGCCCTGCTGTGGAATGTGCATGGAGATCGCCAAGTGGCGCAGTCTTAGCGTTAGTTGAATTATGCAATATTATTAAACAAATAAACTCCAATTGCATGCGTTATAGATAGCAATTTGTTTACGACATTTGTGACATTATGAATCTGATAGTCAAATTCATCGCTTAAATACGAATACCTTTTGAGGACGTGTAGGCTGCCTATATAAACATGATGTAGAAAACATATAGTACTCATGGTGTGAGGTTCTTCGAATGTGGATTGCATTGAAGTCATTCGATACTGGGGAGTGCTAACCCTCGAGCATCCGTGTTAATGTTCCTACTGCCTCGTTATTTAGTGACGTAGAAGACCCTCGGTGCAGGCATAGAAATGTCTGCTTGGCGTGATGTTCATAAAACGGCTGACTAGTCCATGGGAGAATCCAGGAATGTCCATCACGTGCCCAAGCACCCCCTTTTAATTCAGCAGGATTTGTTTTCGTTAAGTCAAAATTAGTTGTCGAGACACCGTGAGATGGCGCCTTTCTACGATTGTTCCTCTGAAGAGGACGTTCTAACATGTATACCCGGGACGTTGCCACCAGTACTGCCACTTGTCCCCAAGTCATTCTGATATACTCCCTCCCATCATGCCTTCATTACCATCATAGTATCCATTACTAAACACAAATAGATTCTTGTTATCTGTGCAGTTTTACTGAATTCCACTGGTCAGCAAATGTTGTCAGGCTTGCAAATTGATGTGAGAAATAATCACCTTTTAAGATGCAGACCATAATAAAGATACTACTGATAGTGCATTTTCGAGATGTTGTCCCCGCCTTCCAGTGGAAAATAAAAATTCCCTGCCGCAGGGCATCTTAGGAGACTAGTGTATTCCACTGTGAAAATTAATTAACTAGTAATACACTAATGTTAAGTAATTAATTAATAAGAATAACGGATGAACTAGACTACTGGTATAAAATTGACGTGACATATACACGCTCATTGATGCACGTATACTCCCGTTATAGGTTATGATGAAAGCTGCAAGTATATTTTCGAATGACTCAACATAGTTTAGCTCCTGTCGCTAGTACTTACGATATTCATTTGCATGGCTTTCTGGCAGCAGAGAATTACAGATAATTACAACTTGCACGAAATATTCCTTGAATCACTCGTCAGCCAAAAAGAATGCCTTTGCCGACCGGTGCTTACAAACGTACTAACATACTAAGTGCGCTCGCCTGACCCCGCTAATTATACACATAAGACTTTAGCCAAGTGTTCAACTGGTGTCCAGTGGCTTGTTTTGAAGACACTCGGAAAGGACGTCTTCCGGGTTTGCGTTCTATATACAGTACTCTGGCTCAGGTTTAAGACGGACAAGGAGAGGTTCAGCGCGTGAATACGTTTGGCATTGTTAGTCTGCATGCTGGCGTGCGTACGCTTGCTCAATTTATGATCCACATATTATGTACATACATTTAGTGTATTTAAGTATTCGATGTTATTTTGCTAGAACGTATTATGTTACTCCTAAACTGGGGTGAGCTAAACAAAAAGTGTATACTATTAAATCGTGCAATACAGGGTTAAAATGCAATGGTCCCAATTGTAACAACTGTAGCCACTATGATGATCTTGATGACTTTTATAATTCTAATGTGGATACATTGAAGAGATCTGGCCACACACACTTGTGTCAAATCATAAATATGATTTTAAACATGATACCAGGCTGGAATGAGCAAATGAAACAGTGCAGCTTGATGCTTACTGGTTTTGGAGAGAGATAGACAGACCCAAACATGGTGATGTTTTTAATCTAATGAAATTATCCAGTATTAAATTTAAGCATGCGATAAAAAATGTAAAAAGGACAAAGAAACTATAATTGCTGATAGCATTGCACAAACGATGTGTAAGGTCTGGAAGGAAATTAAGCACCGTACAAACAGTAAAGTAAAACTTCCCACGAGCATTGAAGGTGTCCACGGCGATGTAAACATTGGGTCAATGTGGAAGTACCACTATGGAAATATTTTAACAGTGTGAAAGCCCGTTGTGATAAATTTCACTTTGAATGCGTTACTCTGGAATGACTATTGATGCAGGTGAACTGATGAATATTATTAATGAGTTATCATGCAATAAGTCACCAGGTCTGGATGGACTTACTGCAGAACATATCGAGTTCGCGGATTCACAACTGATATTATTATCTATTGTTGTGTCCTCTACCCTGGTGCACGGTTATATACCAGAAGCAATCACATAGTCTGTTATTGTATCGGTTATCAAAGATAAAAATAGACGTGTAAATGAAAAGGGCAATCACAGGCCAATGTGCCTCTCAAACATGTGTTCCAAGACAATAGATGCTGTGTTAATCAACAAAATAGATACTTGCAAACTACGCTTAAACCCAAATATGGAACAGCGCTATGTGTGTTTGCATTTAAGGAACTATTAAGGTTTTACATTAAACACGGTTCTGCTAGGCATGTCGCCTTTCTTGATGCTTCAAAACGTTTTGATCTAGTCAATCGACATAAGTTTTACCGAAACTAGAACAACGCGATGTACCGAAATATATTTTAAGAGTACACAGGAATGAGTTCCATAAGCAATGTGTATGTGTCCGATGGGGATCTACCTACTCCGCTTTCTTCTCAACGGGCAACGGTGTTAAGGAAGGTGGGAAATTATCCATTTCACTTTTGAACGTTTATATGGACAATCTGAGAGTGAAGCTACACAAAGCAACCTATTGGTTACAATCTTTGTACAACGGTGGTTAATCATCTGGTATACTGATTTATTTCTGCTAGCTCCTTCTGCCAAAGGACTGCAAACATTACTTGTCATGTGTTACACCTGCGGATGTGAGGACGACGTTCAATATAATGCTGGTAAATCCCTGGTCATGTAGATTTAACAAGATTTAACAAGATTTGCCATCCAAGCCAAAGGCCCAGATGGCAAGTGGACAAGGAAGCCATTGGCTTATCGAGAGTCCAACAATGTTCACCTACTTATAACCCGCCCTCCTGATATATGTGTCAACCTTGTTTTTAAACATATTCACGCTGCTAGCAGTTACACAATCTGTAGACAGTTTGTTCCATTCATTTATTGTCCTATGTGAGAACGAGTGCTTCCTGATGTCCAATCTACATTGATCCTTTACTAATTTTACCTCATGTCCTCTAGTTCTGCTATTCTTCTTGAGTGAGAAAAACATATTTCTATCAATATTTTCATACCCATTCAATATCTTAAAAACTTCAATCTGATCTCCTCTTAACCTCCTTGTCTCTAGAGTTGTTAAACCACATTCTTTCAGGCGTTCTTCATAACTAAGGTCTCTAAGTTCTGGAATCATTTTAGTTGCTCTCCTTTGTATGCGTTCAAGCGTATCTATATCCTTCTTACGATACGGTCTCCATGCTTGTATACAGTATTCTAAATGAGGTCTAACTATTGCTTTATAAAGAGGTATAATTAACTTTTTTCCCTTATATGTTATGTTTCTTCTAATCAATCCAAGAATTTGATTACCCTTTGAAGCTGCAATACCACACTGCTCTGAAACTTTCATATCAGCGCTTATTGTAACTCCTAAGTCCTTTTCTTTTACAGTAGTACCAAGAACAGTAGCTCCCATTTTATAGTTTACATTCAAGTTCCCATGTCCTGTATGTAGGCATTTACATTTCCCAAAATTGAACAGCATCTGCCATTTCTCAGACCATTTCACTAATCTGTCTAGATCGTTTTGTAAATGTTGTTTATCACCATCAGTATTAACCTTTCTAAACAGTTTTGTGTCGTCCGCAAATTTCAGTACGTTACTTGTTATACTCTCGTCCAAGTCATTGATATAAATTAAGAATAATATAGGTCCTAATACTGATCCTTGAGGTACCCCACTCAAAACCGATTTCCAATTTGAAACTTCGCCATCTACTACAACTCGTTGTCTTCTGTCAGTCAGCCATTGTTCTATCCAGTCAGTTATGCTATCCCCGATACCATGGGCTTTTAATTTAAGTAGCAATCTTTGATGTGGCACTTTGTCAAAAGCTTTCTGAAAATCTAAGTAGATAATATCTACTGGCGATCCCATGTCTATCCACTTAGTGATTTCTTCCAAAAAACATAACATATTTGTTAAGCATGACCTCGCTTTAAGGAATCCATGTTGAGATGAATTTAATAATTTATGCTTAACGAGGAAGTCCACCATATGGTCTTTAATTAACCTTTCTAATAATTTACAAATCACTGACGTTAAACTCAATGGTCTGTAATTCTCTGACTTATTTCTCGAACCCTTTTTAAATAATGGTATGATGTTTGCTTCTTTCCATTCAAACGAAACAACTCCCTCTTTTAATGACAAGTTGAATACTCTTGCAAGTGGTATACTGATTTGATCTACTGTTTCCATTAGTAATTTTGGAGGAATCCCATCCACTCCCGGTGATTTGTTATCCTTCATTGCCTTTATTTTCCTAGCTACCAATTCTGGAGTTACAACTAACGGTCCTAAATAGTCAGATTTAGCCCCCTGAAATTTAGCATCAGCAACTGGTAATGAACTAATATCTTCTTTTGTAAACACTGAACTGAAGTAACCATTTAGGTCTTCCGCCATTAAAAACCCCTGTGATATTATATTTCCAGCACTGTCTTCTAGAGGTCCAACCTTGTCTTGTACGTTTTGTTTACTCCTGACATATGCATAAAAACTCTTGCTGTCAGTTTTTATGTTACATGCCAGTTTTTGCTCATAGCTTCTTTTAGATTGTCTGATTTCAGTTGTAGCTGCATTAAGTGCCTCTTTGTATTTTGCATAGTCTTCTTCCTTTCTGGTACGCCTATAAACCCTCCACATAGTTTGTTTTAGCATTATTTTTCTAATTGCCTCTTTTGACAAGTGTTTCTTTCTACACCGTTTTCCTTGTTTTCGGAAGGGAACAAATTTATCAATGATACTCTCAATTTCATATTTTAGAATATTCCAACATTCAATTGCAGTCTTATCCATCAGCATGTTATTCCAATCTAGCTGTGCTAAGTATTTTCTCATATCTTTGTAGTTACCTTTGTGGAAGTTTCTCTTGTACGTTTTCTTATTTTTACTTTCTGATTTTACATTGATGTCAAAATGTATTTGATTATGGTCACTATTACCCAATGGTTCAAATATTTTTACATTGTCCACTAATTCTTGTTGTGATGACAAAACTATATCTAATACATTTTCTCCCCTGGTTGGTTCTAGTACGTGCTGAGTAAGAAAGCTATCCTGGATTAAACATAGAAATTGTTGATCCTCAATCCCTGTGCTCTCTAGAGAATTCCATTGTATGTGTCCATGGTTAAAATCTCCCATTATGATACATTCCCCTTTACTAACTTCCTTTATAGCTTTTTTTATTTTTGTGTTGTCCTCTTCGTTTATGTTTGGACTTCGGTAAACTAATCCAATAGTTAATTTTGAATTTCCTGAAACAATTTTGCACCAAACAGCTTCATCGCAATCTGCTTCCCTTTCTAGTTTTATTTCATAAGCCTGAATAGATTCTTTAACATATAAAATAACTCCCCCGCCCCTTCTTCCTATTCGATCTTTCCTAAACATTACGTATCCTGTCAGTCCTAATTCAGCATCTGTTATATCTATGTTAGCCCATGATTCAGTTATACCAATTATGTGAGGGTCAATATCTTCTACCATAATGTTTAATTCGTTTTTCTTATTTACTATGCTCCTTGCATTTAAACATACGCATCTATAACCTTTTTCAGAGATGATTTTCGGATGATTTGATATTGGTTTATCTGTGCTAGTGGCCTCTTGTTCTGCTTGAGACACCTCTAGGTAACCCCCCTGCACTTCTAGTTTAAAGAATGTTTACTTCCAAAAATATTTGTCATTGTACCCAAGTCGCTATCTACTGCTGCTGAAAGTTTGTCCGCGAATACTGCCGCCCCCTTTCCACTTAAATGAAGCCCATCCTTCATGTACATATCAGCCCTCCCAACAAAACTTCCCCATAAATCCACAAATCCAACTTCCTCTTCCCTACACAGCCTCTGGACTAACATGTTAATTGCCATCCCCCGACAATTTCGATATTTATGACCCCTCCTGCCCATTACAGGTACTTTGACTCTAGAAATGCAAATCTTGCTAGGGAAATGACCTTAGGAGGAAAGAAGTTAAACTTTACCACCTCATGTAAATACATTGGACATGTCAGTTGTAACGACTTATCGGGTGAGGCCGACATTCAAGCCAAAGCGAGGCTTTTGTATGCTAACAGTTAGTTTCACTTTTGTATGCTAACAGTTAGTTTCACTTTTGTATGCTAACAGTTAGTTTCACTTTTGTATGCTAACAGTTAGATGTTCCGTCAAAAGTTTAACTTTTGCTTTACTGCTATAAAGAACAAGCTTTTTCGGCATATTTCAGTAATATTTACATGTGTGCTTTATGGGTAAATTGTAGAAAACCAACTTTGTAGCAATTTGTAGTTGCTTATAATAACTCGTACAGGATATTCAACAGACTGCCTATGACATGTAGCGCTAGCCACATATCAACTTGCATAAACGCGTCACCAGAAAGGCTATATTTAGCTTAATGACTAGGATTGACAAGTGACCCTTGAAGTGCTCCGATAATCGCCAGCGACAAAACGAGCTGCGGAACTTGTTCGCCCTTCTGAATGTATGTCCTAGTGTGAGGTGACCAGGCGCAAGTAGCAGGCTCAATGTATGTCCTAGTGTGAGGTGACCAGGCGCAAGTAGCAGGCTCAATGTATGTCCTAGTGTGAGGTGACCAGGCGCAAGTAGCAGGCTCAATGTATGTCCTAGTGTGAGGTGAT
>OY759267.1:47081155-47096155 GCA_963662155.1 Lamellibrachia columna
GTCTAACTATTGCTTTATACAGATGTATAATTAGCTTTTTCCTTGTATATTATGTTTCTCCTAATCAACCGAAGAATTTAATTTCCCTTTTGAAACTGCAATACCACACTGTCTGAAACTTACATATCAGCACTTATTGTTATTCCTAAGTCCTTTTCTTTTACAGAAATACCTACAACAGTATCTCCCATATTATAGTTTATATCCAGTTCCAGTGTCCTGTATGTAGGCATTTACTTTTCCCAAAATTGAATAAGATATGCCATTTTTCAGACAATTTAACTAATTTGTCTAGATCGTTTTGTAAATGGTGTTTATCACCATCAGTGCTAACCTTTCTAAACACGTTTGTGTCATCTGCAAATTTCAGTACGTTGCTTGTTATATTATCGTCCAATTCATTGATATATACTAAGAATAATAAAGGTCCTAATACTGATCCTTGTGGTAACCCACGCAAAATTTATTTCCACTTTGAAACCTCTTCATCAACTACAACACGCTGTTTTCTGTCAATCAGCCATTGTTCTATCCTGTCCATTATGCCATCCCCGATACCATGGGCTTTTCAGTTAAGTAGTAATCTTTGATGTGGCACTTTGTCTAAAGCTTTCTGAAAATCTAGGCAGACTTGTCTATTTACTGGCGATTCCTCGTCTATCCATTTAGAGTTTTCTTCCAAAAAGATAGCATATTTGTTGAGCATGACCTCGCTTTTAGGAATCCATGTTGAGAAGAATTTAATAATTTATGCTTAACAAGGAATTCCACCATATGGTCTTTAATTAACCTTTCTAATAATTTACACATCACTGACGTTAAACTCACTGGTCTGTAATTATCTGACTTAATGCTCGAACTCTTTTTAAATAATGGTATGATGTTTGCTTCTTTCCATTCAAAAGCATCAACTCCCTCTTTTATGACAAGTTGAACACTCTTGCAAGTGGGTATATCGATTTGTTCTACTGTTTCCTTTGGTAGTTTTGGAGGAATTCCATCCATTCCCGGTGATTTATTATCCTTCATTGTCTTTATTGTCTTAGCTACATTAGAACCACTTGCCCTTCCCCAGCTAATGTGTCTTCAAGTTATGTCTCCTTGTCTTGACTTGTCCGATGCGTCTGTCGTCGTTAGCGGCGTGATGTCTAGCCGTTTACCGAGGTTGACAACGGACCGATTTGATGTGGTACGAGTTCGCAACGGACCGATGTTGTGTCAATGGAAACTGCGGTGGACTGATTGTAGAGGAACTGCAAGATACTAGTGGATAATCATACAGATAGGTTAATTTAGCGGAGGGGAGTTATCGCCTACGCATGCATGGTCGACTGTCTGGTCTGTGACAGTAGAATAACACAAAACAATGAAGTACCATACAACGCACGCCCCCCCCCCACATTTCAACGAGGTACAGAAGTGAGCCAAACACATATGAATAATCAAGAGAGCACTGCATGCAGCGCCACCTCAAGTGAGGAAAGCGGCACACGAGGTACTCGTCCGACCGACGATTGAGCCTGCTACTTGCGACCTGGTCACCTCACAATAGGACATACATTGAGCCTGCTACTTTCGCCTGGTCACCTCACACTAGGACATACATTGAGCCTGCTACTTGCGCCTGGTCACTCACACTAGGACATACATTGAACCTGCTACTTGCGCCTGGTCACCTCACACTAGGACATACATTGAGCCTGCTACTTGCGCCTGGTCACCTCACACTAGGACATACATTGAGCCTGCTACTTGCGCCTGGTCACCTCACACTAGGACATACATTGAGCCTGCTACACCTCACACTAGGACATACATTGAGCCTGCTACTTGCGCCTGGTCACCTCACACTATGACATACATTGAGCCTGCTACTTGCGCCTGGTCACCTCACACTAGGACATACATTGAGCCTGCTACTTGCGCCTGGTCACCTCACACTAGGACATACATTGAGCCTGCTACTTGCGCCTGGTCACCTCACACTATGACATACATTGAGCCTGCTACTTGCGCCTGGTCACCTCACACTAGGACATACATTGAGCCTGCTACTTGCGCCTGGTCACCTCACACTATGACATACATTGAGCCTGCTACTTGCGCCTGGTCACCTCACACTAGGACATACATTGAGCCTGCTACTTGCGCCTGGTCACCTCACACTAGGACATACATTGAGCCTGCTACTTGCGCCTGGTCACCTCACACTAGGACATACATTGAGCCTGCTACTTGCGCCTGGTCACCTCACACTAGGACATACATTCAGAAGGGCGAACAAGTTCCGCAGCTCGTTTTGTCGCTGGCGATTATCGGAGCACTTCAAGGGTCACTTGTCAATCCTAGTCATTAAGCTAAATATAGCCTTTCTGGTGACGCGTTTATGCAAGTTGATATGTGGCTAGCGCTACATGTCATAGGCAGTCTGTTGAATATCCTGTACGAGTTATTATAAGCAACTACAAATTGCTACAAAGTTGGTTTTCTACAATTTACCCATAAAGCACACATGTAAATATTACTGAAATATGCCGAAAAAGCTTGTTCTTTATAGCAGTAAAGCAAAAGTTAAACTTTTGACGGAACATCTAACTGTTAGCATACAAAAGTGAAACTAACTGTTAGCATACAAAAGTGAAACTAACTGTTAGCATACAAAAGCCTCGCTTTGGCTTGAATGTCGGCCTCACCCGATAAGTCGTTACAACTGACATGTCCAACCTCACATATCAACTTGCATAAACGCGTCACCAGAAAGGCTATATTTAGCTTAATGACTAGGATTGACAAGTGACCCTTGAAGTGCTCCGATAATCGCCAGCGACAAAACGAGCTGCGGAACTTGTTCGCCCTTCTGAATGTATGTCCTAGTGTGAGGTGACCAGGCGCAAGTAGCAGGCTCAATGTATGTCCTAGTGTGAGGTGACCAGGCGCAAGTAGCAGGCTCAATGTATGTCCTAGTGTGAGGTGACCAGGCGCAAGTAGCAGGCTCAATGTATGTCATAGTGTGAGGTGACCAGGCGCAAGTAGCAGGCTCAATGTATGTCCTAGTGTGAGGTGACCAGGCGCAAGTAGCAGGCTCAATGTATGTCCTAGTGTGAGGTGACCAGGCGCAAGTAGCAGGCTCAATGTATGTCCTAGTGTGAGGTGACCAGGCGCAAGTAGCAGGCTCAATGTATGTCCTAGTGTGAGGTGACCAGGCGCAAGTAGCAGGTTCAATGTATGTCCTAGTGTGAGGTGACCAGGCGCAAGTAGCAGGCTCAATGTATGTCCTAGTGTGAGGTGACCAGGCGAAAGTAGCAGGCTCAATGTATGTCCTATTGTGAGGTGACCAGGCGCAAGTAGCAGGCTCAATCGTCGGTCGGACGAGTACCTCGTGCCGCTTTCCTCACTTGAGGTGGCGCTGCATGCAGTGCTCTCTTGATTATTCATAATGTGTTTTGGCTCACTTCTGTACCTCGTTGAAATGTGGGGGGGCGTGCGTTGTATGGTACTCATTGTTTTGTGTTATTCTACTGTCACAGACCAGACAGACGCATGCATGCGTAGGCGATAACTCCCTCGCTAAATTAGCCTATCTGTATGATTATTCCACTAGTATCTTGCAGTTCCTCTACAATCAGTCCACCGGCAGTTCCATTGACACAACATCGGTCCGTTGCGAACTCGTACCACATCAAATCGGTCCGTTGTCAACTCGGTAAACGGCTAGACATCACGCCGCTAACGACGACAGACGCATCGGACAAGTCAAGACAAGGAGACATAACTTGAAGACACATTAGCTGGGGAAGGGCAAGTGGTTCTAATGGTAGCTAAGACAATAAAGACAATGAAGGATAATAAATCACCGGGAATGGATGGAATTCCTCCAAAACTACCAAAGGAAACAGTAGAACAAATCGATATACCACTTGCAAGAGTGTTCAACTTGTCATTAAAAGAGGGAGTTGATGCTTTTGAATGGAAAGAAGCAAACATCATACCATTATTTAAAAAGAGTTCGAGCATTAAGTCAGATAATTACAGACCAGTGAGTTTAACGTCAGTGATGTGTAAATTATTAGAAAGGTTAATTAAAGACCATATGGTGGAATTCCTTGTTAAGCATAAATTATTAAATTCATCTCAACATGGATTCCTAAAAGCGAGGTCATGCTCAACAAATATGCTATCTTTTTGGAAGAAACACTAAATGGATAGACGAGGGATCGCCAGTAAATAGACAAGTCTGCCTAGATTTTCAGAAAGCTTTAGACAAAGTGCCACATCAAAGATTACTACTTAACTGAAAAGCCCATGGTATCGGGGATGGCATAATGGACAGGATAGAACAATGGCTGATTGACAGAAAACAGCGTGTTGTAGTTGATGAAGAGGTTTCAAAGTGGAAATAAATTTTGCGTGGGTTACCACAAGGATCAGTATTAGGACCTTTATTATTCTTAGTATATATCAATGAATTGGACGATAATATAACAAGCAACGTACTGAAATTTGCAGATGACACAAACGTGTTTAGAAAGGTTAGCACTGATGGTGATAAACACCATTTACAAAACGATCTAGACAAATTAGTTAAATTGTCTGAAAAATGGCATATCTTATTCAATTTTGGGAAAAGTAAATGCCTACATACAGGACACTGGAACTTGGATATAAACTATAATATGGGAGATACTGTTGTAGGTATTTCTGTAAAAGAAAAGGACTTAGGAATAACAATAAGTGCTGATATGTAAGTTTCAGAACAGTGTGGTATTGCAGTTTCAAAGGGAAATTAAATTCTTCGGTTGATTAGGAGAAACATAATATACAAGGAAAAAGCTAATTATACATCTGTATAAAGCAATAGTTAGACCTCATTTAGGATACTGTATACAAGTGTGGACATCGTATCGTAAGAAGGATATAGATACACTTGAATATATATATATATATATATATATATATATACATATATATATATACATATATATATATATATATATATATATATATATATATATATATATATATATATATATATATATATATATATATATATATATATATATATATATGTATATATATATATATATATATATATATATATATATATATATATATATATATATATATATGTATATATATATATATATGTATATATATATATATATGTATATATATATATATATATATATATTCAAGTGGGGTTTTCTGCGCAGACTGGCTTCCTGTTTTTCCTTCGGCATTCTTAATGTATGTTTATACAGGTTAGTTGTCGAAAAGGTCTGACCTATTTGTAATTAAATGTGTGTATTGGTGATATAATGTCTGTATTTTTTACATATGTTATCGTCATGCTTGTAGGAATGTGGCCTCTGAGAAACTTGTCGGACTGAGAGCGATCTGTCCACGGCAGTAACACTATATATATATATATATATATATATATATATATATATATATATATATATATATATATATATATATATATATATACATATATATATATATATATATATGCATGCATGCATGTATGTACTTATGTATGTATATATGTGTGTTTATGTATATATGTAAACATAGTGTGTATGTATGTATACATAGTATGTATGTATGTATGTATGTATGTATGTGTGTATGTGTACATAATATGTATTTTATATATATATATATATATATATATATATATATATATATATATATATATATATATATATATATATATATATATATATATATATATATATATATATATATATATATATATATATATATATATACTTGTATGTATAATCGTGTTTAACTAAAACATATTTAGGTCGTCAATACGTTTTAATTCGACTGTGTACCGTTGAGCTCGCTGAGCGCGTGTTAAGTAGGTCTTGATATAGGATCCACTTCAGGACAGTTGGCCTACATTCCTCCTTAGTGCACACATAGACTCCATCCAGCGCGAGCGTGACAAAAACACTCTTGGACGAATCCGGTTTGTTTCTCAATTCGAAGGAAGTGTCATGAATGTTTTGTTAAATGTGCATCACGCTGGCCATATGACGTGACTAGAGCGTAGAGCGTAGAGCAGCCTCCCGCTGCCTGTTTTAGTCCGTAACATCAGTGGAAGAAATGAAGTCAGCTATTGTAAGTAACGAGTTTATTCTACCGTTTCACCGAGCTGTGCATTAGTACGCGATGTGCTCGTAGCGCCTGATCCACGTGTCTCCACGTACACTTAATGCGTCCTCTTTCCCACGTTTAGAAGTATAAATGGGCACGTGTTCTTCGACTTGTCGTGAATATTTAGTTATCATGTATCGTGTAAAATTCGCTACACTCGTTTGGAGTCGTGTCCCAATTAAGGCCACAGTTTCAAGATTATTTTAGTAAAGGAACAACTTCAGACGTTCGCGCTATCCCATCAACACGTGTTTCCCTAATAACACATTAAAGGTGGGCACACTTACAGAAACAGTTGACAAGATCGATTCATATATAACTTTAATGCAACTTTTAGAAAACTGTTTCTTTCCCAGTTTACCGGGTTTCTCGTCCTGCTGGTGATCGTCGACGTTATACAAGGATCATCCGGACCAACGATATACTACGAATGCCTGGACATGTGCTGCGACAGATACGAACTGTGTGTGTCAACGTGTGAAGGAAAGAAACTCGTAAAAAACGTGTGCGAAGCATCATTCCAGGCGTGTCTTCGGGTGTGCTTCCAATTGTTAGACCACGAGAAATAAGACGACTATTGCTATGTCAATGAATATCTTTCAGGACATTATATCTGGTATGACATCATTGCGGACAAAAATAGGAATACGCAGTAATCGGCAAAAAATAACATCTTGAATTGAACACAAATGTGTTGGCATAAAGACGCTGGTTAGATGATTTGTCTGCAAAGTGAAATTATAAAACATAGCAGCTACAACAAACTGATATCAACGGTCATAAATTTTTTCATAAATTTAGTTAGTAATAGATGTTAAGAAAATGTGATAAATGATATCACTAGTTTACTTATTAAAAATAAGTCACAGTCGGTTTTCTTAGCATTCTCGTCCTAGTAATATATATGGTTTGCTTCTCCTTCTTCTTCTATATTTTTGCACTGACGTTTATACTGAAAATATATAATTCAACTATGGCAGTATCTTGAGTAGTTAAGTTATGCACGTCAGTACGCATGGGGATGTTGTCATTTGAAACATTTTCAGAAGGGTTTGATTCAAATATTTAATAAAATATCAGTTGACATGTCTCATTCACATAATTATTTCAGGGGAATAGAATGCATGTATATGCTTTATGCAACGTAGTAGTGTAACACTGTGCTTGAGTGTTTCTAAATACTAAGCAACAACCTCCTATCCCTATGCACTGTGGGGTAAGGATAAGATTATCAATGCAGGCACTTTTGTGAATATATATGTTGAATTGATTTGTGAAAAAACAAAACCACTTCTAAGATGGCGTTACGACTTTTTACTTATAAAAAAACATGTTTTTAAAATAAATGCACTATTATGGGACATTTTAGTTTCACTGCGTTTAGCCTTTATATATTTTATAATATTACAAAATGAATTTATCTTTTGTGAAAGCCTTTTGCCAAAGACTATTCGTTCACATATCACTGTTTGTAATCAAGTACTCATTTATACAGCTGAGAAAATGAAGAATGAATGAAATTGCTTAAAATTCGAAACGGCATTATAAGGTTTGGAACTCAGGTTCTCTCGATTGAGAGTGTTCTAACCATTGTGCCACCGTGCCCTACTGACAAGTAGAAGATGATAAACAAACGGTCCTATTTTTGTAGTTTAATGGGAATTTCATATTAATTTTTTTTATTTACAAATTGTATGTTTAAACATTTTGCTATTTTTGCATTGACCTAGAACAGTAATCAATATTATAATTGATTAGATTAATTTTTGCAATCACAATAATTATATGCCTACTGCACACATTTTAAGCAGGTTGAAAGCATGCAATGAATTCAATGTAATATTACGAAAACATGATTGAAAAAAATTGCAGTCCACTTTGTAATAACGTCATTTATTTGGCCCAAAACAAATTTTATGAAATGACCAAAGCGGGTCTTCGCTAAACTTGCCCTGGGTGTCTGAGACTACACCTGAACTATTTGACCAAAATAAATTGTATTACTCCGCTCAATCCAGCCAATCACGGCTTAGCGGAAACCAGTTCAAACCGTAGCCAGAAGCTTGAAACTTTCACTCCTGCTCCAGTCTCCGCATTGTGAAGTTGTGTCTAATTGTCTCTCGAAATCCGCCCTCCTCCCCACCTTTCTTCCTTATTTTCAATGCTTAGTTTAAAATGCGATTGTACATCGTTGATGAAATAGGAAGTTAGAAGATGTCGAAACCGCTTTCCCCACTTTTGGCTTTATATTAGATGAATACGGGGGTTTGTCCCCTATGAGTTGGTATTCATGGGGTTTTCTGCGCAGACAGGCTTCCTGTTTCTTCATCGGTATTCTTGGCTTATGTTTATTTAGGTTAGCGAAATGGCCCCACCTGTTTATAATTAAATTTGTGAATGTCTGTATTCTTTGCATTATATGTTCGTGACGACTTATTGATGTATATATATATGTTATCGTCATGCTTGTAGGAATGTGGGCTCTGAGAAACTTGCCGGACGGGGCTGTACATGTGTTCAGTTCCTGTCTGGTTTGCTTTGAGGAGCTCACATTCCTGTTAATGTTCTTCCCAAAGTGGCTGCGTGATAAGCAGTCCACTTTGTAATAAAAACGTCATTTATTTGGCCCATTTCAATTCTCTACTACATCGGACTTGCACTGGTTATTGCATAAAATTAACTCTTGCATGCGAATGCGTTTAATTAGCCACTTGTGTTACTGTGGCGTTGCCAATGGCAAATGTTCTACGCTATTAGCAGTGAATAGGTCTCTACAAACACCGGAAGACACTGACAGCGACAAGCAGTTTGTCGAAGGTTGTTCAATAATTCATACGTGATCAAGAGTGTTATGAATGAAAATTATGCGATCTTTTTATAATGTTATAACGTTTTGTAAGAGGTGTGGATTTCAGTGCCAGCCACATGAAAACAGGGAACATTACTTGCGACAAAAGTCCTAAAATATATATTATAAAAGACAACGCACGGCAATACTGCAGAATGGGCACGTATGCAAATAACAAATTAATACGCTAATCACCCGGTTCATATTGGTTCTTTTTAAACTTAGATAATACATTTCACAAAGAATATGTTGGTGTTTCAAAATGGTTTATATCTGCAATGATTAATGAGTTTTTGTAATTTGATTTTGCTTATGAAAACACGTGCGCGTGTTTATGAAAACACGTCCGCGTGTTTTTGTCAAGTTCAACTTACGAAAACTAATCACACGGATCCTGAAAAGTATGACGATTGCGACAGTTTGTTTCCCTAGTTATCAGTAAATCAATGTATAACCACGTGTCAATATAAAACATTATAAATTCGTAGCATGCAGAAATTACACAAGAGCCCGTAAAACATACCAAGTAAGCGAAACTTAACAAGTAAACATCCACTGCGCATGACACGAGCCTGCCAACCTCCTCTCACCTAGATGCTGCTTTTGGTGGCGTTTTCAGCACATGACCGAAGTATATCCATCTCTTCTGTCAGGTTGTTGATGAGATATACTTCTGTTGGCATTCTTCTTCGTTTTCTTCTTCTTCTTAATTATCGCACACCGGAGTGTGTTTTACACGCTCCGCTTTGCAATGCTTAATGAATAATACTTACCTATCACATGATGGAAGTATGATGTCTTAATGACGAGCGTGTGAAAATAAAAAATATTTTTTGTAGATATAATTGTAATTAATATCATTGTGTTGTCAACATTACTATTTAAAGAGTTCAGATTTCAACCTGCATAAATCGCAACGTTTTACCTTAATGTATGTGCACCCGCGCTTGGGTGCCTCTGCACCCGCACGTGGATGCCTCTCTAAATGCACGTGGTTGCTTCTGTACCTGTACGTGGATGCGTATGTACCTGCACGTGGATGCCTCTACACCTGCACGTAAATGTATGTGCACTCGCACGAAGACCCTCCCATCATAGGGCATGTTTTCGCATCTTAATACGTGGATGTGTAAAACATACATAATCCAGAATACAACTATAAATATGTTGAATATTCCACAAAATGGTTTAGTGAGGAATAACACATAGTAGGGGAACAACGTGCAAAACGGGCTCCCACCCGTTTGGCGTTACTGTATTACATACAGTGACATTGGTGGTGTTACTGCTAAGTATTTCACAACATATCACTATTGAATGTCGATGGAAGCGCGAAATGCAAATTTAAACAGGCGAGGTCAAAAAGATTGTTTTTCAAAGTTTTCTTAAAAACATTAGCATTGTTTTCCAAATGTCACATTCCCAATTCAACGCGGTGAAAACAATAAAAATCCTTCCATAGCCAATTGTGCATGATCTGATATGTGTATATTAGTTATAAAAAAAACAGGCGCAGCGATGTGCTGCCGAGACGGGCCTTTGCCAACACGATCCCACTTTGATCGGCAGAGTGATTGTATATGACAGAGTAATAGTGATACTAATATGATATAATAATAATAATAATAAAAAAATAATAATAGAAATTGATTTTAAAACAAGCGAAAAACTTAATACAGAAAACGATAACACACCATGTTAGTACTGCTGCGAACTGTTTTCATACAGTAATGAAGGGAAGTAATGGGTAAAATGTGGACAATGTATGGCGCGGGCACACCAGTGCTGTGCATAGTACGAGTGTGGACAATTTTTTGGCGAAATGTATGATGCTGGCTTAATAACAAAAGTGGATGTGAAGTTGGCCCGTTTTGCAAATTTTTAAAGAGACAAAAGTCTTGCTTGCTTTTCCTCGTTGTTCCCGTAATAAAATTTAAAGAACATATTATATTATATTATTAAATTAATTGTTAAACATTCACGTCACGTCAAAATAGCACTATGTTTAAATTAGTTTCGGGAAAAATATATATATTCATTTCCAATATGGTTATTATCAATAGTTATATAGGGAAAATTATATATATATTTTCTACTATGGCATTATGATTATATCAGAAATGTACATGCAGTCGACAGTGTATATGACGCTCGTACATGCATAATCAATGTACATATTCGTACATAGGGGCCTACATAATTGTACGTACATTCCCGGACATATACATAATTGTTGAACTCTCGATGACTTCCTTGTTCGCTTGTCTTCAGGGGTGTTTGCTCTCGATGGTAATCTTGTTAAATCTTGTGAAATACTTAAGTCGCTAAGCATGTGTTAAGTGGCTTTTGGAAGAATATGTTAAACTGCGTGCCTTCGTACAGAAATACTGTCTAATGTGAACGAGGTGGCTGTAGGACGAATCCGGTTTGTTTCTAGATCTTGAGATATTGCATGTAGTGTGTCTTTGGCCTTGCGACGAGATTCTGAAAGAGCTCCGTTTGTATGTTTACATGTGTCTTGTTTGGTTTTAGTTGATAACGTCAATGGAAGAAATGAAGTCAGTTATTGTAAGTAGCGAATTTGTTTCTATCATTTCATAATGTGTACCAGGCAAGGGGCGATTAATCTACTATGTCAATAAGTTAAGTTAATATTGGATGGTTTTCGATTAAGTTAAATTAAGTTAAGCTAATCGCTCCATGCCTGATGTGTACAGTGCGGTAAGGTGCTAGATTGCGAGACTTGTTGCCACGTATATACTCTGCGGTATACCTCTAACTTGGATGCATTTTTTGGTTTTATCAAGATTTAACAAGATTGCCATCCAAGGCAAAGGCTCAGACAGCAAGTTGACAGGGAAGCCATTGGCTTATCGACAGTCCAACATGTTTAAACTTTGTGTAATTCGCCCTCCTGAGATATGTGTCAACCTTGTTTTAAACATATTCACGCTGCTAGCAGTTACACAATCTTAAATGTTGCGCCTTTCCGGTTGGTGTTATGTTTCCGAGATTCACAAAATTAATATAACAGTTAGATTATACCCAACAAACGTGGATAATTAAATAATGCTTTGCGTCTGTAAGTTAGAAAGCGTTGTTTTCTTCTCTTTAAAATGTTAGCCCGTCTTTTATAAGACGACCGTTGCTACTTCAGTGAATAATTGCGTGTGCGCGTGTTATATCCTTCATGACATTAATTGTGATTCTAGATGTGATTGCGGACAAGAGCAGGAACACGCAAGTGTCGGCAAAAAGAACCAATCTTAAAATGATAAGAAATGTGTCGGCGAAAAGACGTGTATGAGACGATATATGTCAGCGAAGTGAAATGATCTCGCACTTCAGCGTCAACGACCTGAATTCCACTGGCATAAATGTTCTCTTAAATTTAATTAGTAAAGGCAGTTGAGAAACAATGATAAATTATATGACGTAAAATGTACTAGACGAGAAAAGGTATATGTTTTATTTAAAATCACATAACTAGCAGCGTTCTCTGGATTATAACATTGTTATATTCTCTAACATCGTTGGCAATAGTTTGTGAACTCGACTAGTATGCTACCCAGCCATATAATTACTGCAATAATTATTATGAAATAATAATAAATTTGGTCTTACTATAATTGGTTAGTTTTCGTGTGGCTTGTTTAAAAATTAGAACTAAGTTGTTGACCTAATTTCTACACTGGTACAATATAACTTTAGCGAACTTTAGCTATGGGTGCATGACGCTCACAGAATAAGCCTACGGCATTGCACCGTCCTCTCGATCGACAGGCGGGTGCTCTAACCATTATACCACCGCTCCCTACGAACAGTCAGACAAGTTGCATTTTGAGAAAGGAGTTAGCAACGATGCTTCTCAATATGGTCGAAGAAAAAATCACAGCCTAGTAAAATAAGAAATATCAAATCAAATATGGAAGTGTGTGTGTGTGTGCGTGCGTGCGTGCGTGCGTGCGTGCGTGCGCGTGTGTGTGTGTGTGTTTGTGGAACCTACGGAATGTAGATGATAGCATCGTCAAAGGAATAATTAGAAAAAAGTACAAGTACAATGAAAAAGACACAGTGAAAGTTTCGGTCTGAAGCTAATGCCAAGTGCCAAGGCTGCGAGTGAAATATGCCCAAAAATGGATAAACAGAACTGGTGCCAAAGTTCAAATACCTATACCTATACCTTCATTATTATGAGAGATACTACAAGAGACGAAATTGGAGTTAGGCTGTTTGAATCGAGAAATATTGCAGGAAACATTGCTACCACCTAGAAAGACGATGACACAAGTATCAGCTTGAAGAAGAGATATGTAATAAATATGATATATGATGCTTTTAAATAATATTTATCATACACGACTAAGTTTCAACTCGTAACGACAAGCAACGGGAAATTGAATATAAGAGAACGTCATCTTCAGCATAATGCCGACATGTTTTGTTTACGTAATTACTTGACGTTGTAAAGTCTCCTTCTCTCCAAGGTGCATTTCAAGATGGTTTTTTGGCAATTTTGCAATAATTATTAGGTGTTGTAAACTCAACATTATTAGCCAAGAGCTCCGCCTGTGACGTCACGCTTAGTGGCCCGACAAATCCGGCTACGTCATCAGCGTGATCGGTTTGCGACTGCAACTTCACCCTTCCTCTAAAAAAGTCTTTAGAAGAAGGGTGACTGCGCAGACTTCCGAAATCTTCTGCAAGCGGCAGGAATTCACACCAGCAGGCCTCATTTTGAACCTATGCTAACCCCTGTGCGACGTGTCACGTGTGAAATGAGCTTTGGACCCCACCATAACATTTTGAGTGTTTAGTGCAATCACGTCACGATCACGTCTTGTCCACTTGTTCTGTACGCACAGTAGGGGAACGCAGTGTTCGTTGAGCCACTGGGTTAGTTCAGCCACCCATGTTTCCAAGGAAACCACAGCAGCGACAGTTACATGGTACCACCCAGTGATTGAACATATTATGATAACACGATTGACCTATAATAAGTTACATTTGTCACAACGGCCAGAACATGTGAGCTAAAAGTATGTTTTTTCGAAACTTTTAGTAATTGTGATTAATGTCTGCTGGTGTGAAAACTATCAAAGCACATGACCAAACTGTGTTTTTTTGTGAACTTACAAATGGTTTAACTATGCACAGAGAAGAAGATTATTTACATCATTTCACGCATTAATGAGAAGTTAATTAAACAAGCTTAATTGTTGAAACGGGGCTAGTTGAGCCACCCAAGACCCAAAGGAGGTTTAGTTGAGCAGAGGTTAAAGAACGAAGACGAGTGTTCGTTAACCCAAAATACATCAAGGAATTAGTTTTTTCGAGCAAATTGGGATATATGATAGCTACAAGGTAACATAATAGCAGTTAGTTACACTGGTTTCGATTTACCTATAAGTCTATATTAATTAAGTGTGTTGACTTATTAATTAAGCATGCAGACTTGTCAGAGACGTGTTGTACCCACTGGGTAGATGTGTTGGCTGAATTGTTATGAATTTGTTGTACAAGACCTACGTAAATTATTCAAATAAAGCATTTACGAACATACACTGCAATGTGGCTCAACTTACCCCACCCCAAGTGTTAGTTCAACCAGCTAACCAACCCTATTTGACACAGCATAGATAATTATATAATTATCTATGCATGCTAGATATATTATCTTGGTATAAAATTATCTATTGATAATCATAGTATATGTAAGTAAACCAATTTTGACTAACACTGCCTTCCCCTACATGAAGATATAATAACACCTAATGTTCTTGCTGTGTGATCAGAACACAACATATCTACCTCAAAGTGAACAGGGTGAAGAGAAAGTCAGAAAATACGGGCGTGAAATATGTATCAGAACTATATTAGTAAAGCCATCGAGCGTGTTAGTTCAATGTTAATATTGACACTTCTGGCGCAGTGTCGCCCCATACACTTAGCCCGCCTTACAACGTTGGGGTATTGCTTCGCATATA
>OY759267.1:47098655-47156155 GCA_963662155.1 Lamellibrachia columna
ATATTTTTGAAAAGCCAGTATATCTTCATTGGCACCGCCAACAACAGTGTTGGTGGTCATATATATATATATATATATATATATATATATATATATATATATATATATATATATATATATATATATATATATATATATATATATATATATATATATATATATATATATATATATATAATACGTTTCATAAGTAAATATATATAAAATAATAATAATTTCGTAGTGACGATTATGCGAGAAAATAAACTAAATATACTAAATGACATTTAAGAGATACCGTCGAACATAAATAAAATGTCCAGGATAGAAACCATCTCGCATATAATAAAGCAAGAGAAGTACAATGCCACAACATTTGTTACATACACATATAAATCGCCCGATCACCAATAATTTTAATTTGATCACGTGTGGTATTGTTTGCTTTGCATGATATATATCACGATACGCCTTCGACGTACTGGTATATAATATATATTTTAATATGTGCATTGTCAAAATTGATGGGTCATTATAAATTTGGAATGAACCAGGTCCAGTCACTAATATATAAGATTATTAATTGTCCGTGGTTCATGTTTGAGTAATTTATTGCCAGAGTTTACGTTCATGTTCACCGAGAATGTCTTTGTTTGTTTAATTATTCACTTAGTGCAATGCATATAAAAAACAGTCTTTGTATTTTCCATATTTATTGCTCTGGTTAACCAAGATTACCAAAACATACGTCTACATTTATTTTTAATATAAACATCAATCAGACATGTCAAAAACAACATAACACAACATATTAAACCATCGTATATCTTAACCAAAACAACCACAACATATTGCGATACGTATCGCGACATATATACGGTCCTCTATATTATTGTACATCCCTGTGTAAATGCTTTACGTGGCTTTATTTACGTTATGCTACGGGTGAACACAAGGAGACAAATAGTGCAGAGTATGCAAATGCTGATATTATTAAACGGGCATCAGAGATGGGACAGTGCCGATTTAACCACGGTACAAGTGATACACGATGGGACAGTGCCGATTTAACCACGGTACAAGTGATACACGATGGGACAGTGCCGATTTAACCACGGTACAAGTGATACACGATGGGACTGTGCCGATTTAACCACGGTACAAGTGATACACGATGGGACAGTGCCGATTTAACCACGGTACAAGTGATACACGATGGGACAGTGCCGATTTAACCACGGTACAAGTGATACACGATGGGACAGTGCCGATTTAACCACGGTACAAGTGTTACACGATGGGACAGTGCCGATTTAACCACGGTACAAGTGATACACGATGGGACAGTGCCGATTTAACCACGGTACAAGTGATACACGATGGGACAGTGCCGATTTAACCACGGTACAAGTGTTACATGATGGGACAGTGCCGATTTAACCACGGTACAAGTGATACACGATGGGACAGTGCCGATTTAACCACGGTACAAATCATACACTCATACCAGGTCATCTACAAAAAGGCCTGATCCACCTGATTAGACGCTTAAAGTCTCTCTTTGAAGCAGTGTTTCGTCGTTTCTGTTGGCCAGTTGGTCAAGGGTTGCATTTATTAGAGTTATTATTGCAGATAAATCACCTGTTCTATCTATTTTGTCTTGATTACTGAATAGCTACAATGTAAAACATTGCCCACGACGTGTAACAACATGCCCCGTATACGGGTTAAATAGTTACATATTTGTCTTGGATTTAAATTTGCTTTTCTCTCAAAATGAGATAATTTGTGAAGACGTTGTCTGTATTTTACATCATAGACGTAATGAAATATTTAAATACAGCATATCGTCTCTTTATGGCTAACACTTGTTTAGGGGCAAACAAGTTTGAAAAAAAATAACTAGCCTCGGTCTCCCGTAAAGGCTGTTGAAAGAACGCGGTGAATAATGTACCGTAAATGTTAGTGAACGGGGGAATTGTATTTAATTCAAAATAACCTCAATAGCCGCGTTCACTGGACTTTGTTATATTCTCCTACGTCATTGGTAATCAATTCACACGCGCGCACAATAGGGGCGACATTTCAGTATGAGTGAGAAAGAAACAATTTACGAGCCCGGATTCATTGCGAGTTTTAATTATGCTAATTCCAATGGATGCAAAATCGCTCAAATCGCCTATTGATGTAACGACACTGGAGAGCACATCTATTTCTATCCCATCGGCGTGAATGCTGACACGAAGCAGCTCTTGTCAATTCACGCAAACAGGAACATACCTGTTGGGCAGTTGTTATAAATGGAGGCGCAAACAATACACTCGACACTGACCTTAATGGATGTTTAACACTCAAAGATGAGTGTGAATATACGCCTAATGTGCGGTGCGTTTAATTTTAACGATCACTAAAATTATTGTGTGCTACAGTTCCAAGTTTAATACCGTTTTCTACCCGTCCACTGGCAAAAGCAGAGGAAACACAGAAAATGAAGATAAATATCGAGAGTAAAAATATTATGTTGTAGAAATTCGTCATTGACATGCTTTATCTCTTATTGCATTTTTGTGCATCACTTGTTCGATTTTAAGGGAGTTTTTGTTTTAATATGACCGGTTTAAATCTCTTCTATTCAGTAGTTTTTCGTGGTGTATTTTGCCGCTACTTTATTCTAGATAGATAAGTTTTCCTTACACAGTGATATTTAAATTTGGTATGGTATTTTCTTATGTGTAGTGACTCGGGTAATGTAATTTATATAAATCTTACTTACGTGTAAGTATCACTATGATATTGATTTATGAATTTTATTCTAATAATAATAATGTGATCAATGTTGTTTTTTAAAGTCCTCTGAATAGATTTCATTTCCGGATATACGGCGATATATAAGTAAAGGTTATTATTATTATCATTATCATGATGATGATCATCATCATTTTCATAATCACCATTATTACATCTGGTCTACGCAGTCAGACACGTTAAGTGTTGCAACCCGTACCGTCGTTAATTGTGCTGCCATCTAGCGTTGTTTCTTTTCAATAAATCGTACTGTTTCTGTTGTTGGTCACTCCAGTCGGTTAGTGTCATCTGTCAACCTGAACCATGCACAAAGAATGTTACTCCGGATGCAAAACTATGACAACTGCAAATTACGGTGTAAAGCCAAATCGACGAACCTGGTGAAGATAATCATGGAAGGTTTCTGTAAGACGTTCTGCGTGGCGTCAATGAACACGTTACGTAAGTAGTAGGCGCGAGATTTGGCACTAGCTTCCACCCACCAGGTGGCGCCACTGTAGTGACTCATTACATGCACCACTTAGCTACCAAATTTAGAACTACTAATACCGTTTTTGTCCACAAGATGTCGTCATCGTAGGTGTTTCCCCACCATTGGCACCCATACCGGGTATTGTATGAACTTCAACGCCTCTAGTATCCGCAAGTTGTCGGTACCGTATGTGGCACCGGCTGCCATCGGCGAAAAATCATAGCAGAAAGAGGCATCGGAGATGCCGTCAAACGAAATTGCTACCTCTAGAACAAAAACATTATCCTCCTGTGGCCCATACGCAACGTGACTTCATATAATTTGCGTAGTAAAATCGTCAAGTATTGCCCAATACGTGCATCTGTTTGTGCTTGCACAACCATCGGCTTCCAGGGTGGCACCAGATTCCACTGGCGAAAAATCATAGCATAAACTGGAATTGGAGATACTGTCACACGAAATTCCTACTACCTTTCGGAAAACAGCGTCCCTAGTGCTTAGTAACCAAACTACTTCGAAAATAACACGTAGTGCACAAGGACCCAACTTTTGAATTTCGGTCTTAGGGTAGCAGATTCGTGTGTGTGTGTGTGTGTGTGTGTGTGTGTGTGTGTGCGTGCGTGCGTGCGTGCGTGCGTGCGTGCGTGCGTGCGTGCGTGCGTGTGCGTGCGTGCGTGCGTGCGTGCGTGCGTGCGTGCGTGTGTGTGTGTGTGTGTGTGTGTGTGTGTGTGTGTGTGTGTGTGTGTGTGTGTGTGTGTGTGTGTGTGTGTGTGTGTGTGTGTGTGTGTGTGTGTGTGTGTGTGTGTGTGTTTTACTCACATACACAACTATAAAAAATAATTTTCCTGAACACATACCGTCTATTTCAGTGAAATCATAGCGCTGGTCTGAAAATTTCACTATAACTTAACTTTTAAAACACTACTCTAATATTCTAACTCCCTATTTTCCTTCCAAAACAGTGCCTTTATCATCCATATATGGAATATCTTGACATATTTTCATTTCAAGTAGTGCCCCTGGCGACCAAATATGCAACAACTTCACCTATATTCTTTCCAAGTAGCGCCTCTACCGACCAAATATGCAATAACTTCTCTTATAGACCTTCCAAGTAGCACCTCTACCGACAGAATATGCAATAACGCGACCTATATTCTTCCAAGTAGCGCCTCCAACCGACCAAATATGTAATAACTTCATATTCCTTCCAAGTAGCGTCTCTAGTGTGTGCTTATGCAGTAACTTGCCTTACATTTCGCCCAATCATTGTCTCCAGCAATTCTATATGCACTAACTTGATCTATCGTCCTTCTCAACAACTACCTCCTAGCGACTAAATATGCACTAACTCAACCTATGTTCCTTCCAAACTGCGCCCCTAGTGTGTTTGTTTGTGTACTAATGTTGACCGATATTTCGTCCAATATTTGTCCTAACGACCAACTATGCACTAACTTGACCTATTTCCGTTCTCAACAAGCACCTCCTAACGACCAACTGTGCAATAACTTCACCCATATACCTTCCCAGTAGCGCCTCTACTGACCAAATATACAAAAACTTCACCCATATTCCTTTCAAATAGTACCTCTAGCGACCGAATAATTAATAACGTTACCTGTGTTTCTCCGAAGTAGAGCTTCCAGCCGACCAAATAGCTACTAACTTCACCCATATTCCTTCCAAGTAGCGCTCCTGGTGTTTAAATATGCATTAACTTAACCTATTTGCCTTCCGAGTAACGCCCCAGCTATAATTTGGCACGTGGTTGGTACGATCACGTGGTTTTTAGACATTTCTGAACACGTTTGGAAGGTCGCCAGATAGTACATAAAGGCGGTGGTAGTGACGAGCTCATCATAATTCGTGACACGCCATCGTTATGTCAAACAACATGTTAAAGAAAGTTTACAACTGTGCTCGGGCTGCAATCTAAAGCGAAAAAGAAGAACCGACCAGTCGACCGAATTCGTTGGCTTGTCGTGGCTGGAACAACAGGTACAAAAAAACAGTTGCCTTGAAGGGTTGACGATACAGAGCCTGTGGCCTAGTTCCGAGATATTGAATATACGTTAATGCATACTGCACAAGCAGAAGCATTTGTTTGGTTTCATGTGAAAGGGCGTGGCTGTGCGAGCATGACATACATCTCAGTCGAAGAACTCGTATCATTAAGTGTGAAAGAACTAAAGGGCGAGTCGTGCAACTTGTCAGAAGAGGAAGCTGCAAGCCTAAGGCAATAACGGACGACTTTAACATCCGTGACTATGCAGCGAAGTATTACGCAAAACGCACATCACAGAAAGAGGAGCTCGAGACAGAACGAAATCTATTGTGAAGCGAAGTGGATAAACTGGCCAGAGAAAACAGCTACGTACGACTTGAGCTGAACATGTTGGATTCGAACGCTTTGCTAGTAACGTAGTTGTGTCTATGTTCAAAACATAGAAGTCTTCATGCTTTGCGATATGTGCTACATTGTATTCAATTATAATATTTTTCACCTTCCCCTTGATGTTTATGAATAAAATAATTATTACGAAACAAGTTGTTGTGTCGACAATTTTATTGTTTTCCAAGAAACAACATGACACACAGACATTACACGCTGTTACTATACTAATCAAGCATGCACACAATAATCCATTCATCCATCCATCCATTCGTCTGTCCATCCAGCCATCCACCAATCCATGCATCCATACATACAGACTTCCAACTCACAGACTTCCAACTTGCAAACTTTCAAACAAACTTCCAACTTACAAACTTCATGTTACAAACTTACGACATGCAGACTTCCCACTCACAAACTTTCAACTCACAAACTTCGAAGCAATGGGACAACGAAACGGCGAAGCAACGGCGAGGCAGCCAGCCAGCGAACCACCGAGGAACATAGGTAGCAAGGTAGCGATGTAACAAAGTAGCGAGGTAACAAGACATGAAGTAGTGAAACAGCTCACAAATTTCCATGCATTCATCCATCCGACCATCCATCCATCTAGCCAACTCACACACTTTCAATGTGCAAATTTTCATGTTACAAACTTCCAACTTGCAAACTTCCATCCATCCGTCCAGCCGTTCATTCAACCATTCATCCATTCATGCATCCATCCATCCACCCATCCATCCATTCATCCATCCAGGTATACATTCATACACATTTCCAATGCGCAAACTTTCAACTCACAAACTTCCAATTTGCAAACGTCCAACTCGCAAACTTCCAACTTGCAGACTTCCAACTTATAGACTTCGAACTTGCAAACTTCCAACTCACAGACTTCCAAATTACAAATGTCCAACTCACAGACTTCCAACTTTCAAACTTCCGACTTACAGACTTCCAACTTGCAAACTTCCAACTCACAGATTTCCAACTTAAAAACATCCAACTTGCAAAATTCCAATGAACAAACATCCAACTCGCAAACTTCCAACTTGCAAACTTTGTGCGTGTGCGTGTGCGTGTGCGTGTGCGTGTGCGTGTGCGTGTGCGTGTGCGTGTGCGTGTGCGTGTGCGTGTGCGTGTGCGTGTGCGTGTGCGTGTGCGTGTGCGTGTGCGTGTGCGTGTGCGTGTGCGTGTGCGTGTGCGTGTGCGTGTGCGTGTGCGTGTGTGTGTGTGCGCGCGCGCGCGCGCGTGTGTGATGACGTCACTATAGTGACTCCACCTGGCGGGTGGAAGCTGATGTCACCGGAACTAAGGTGGCGTCGGGCACCGCATTGTGATATTGTAAACCTCGCGACTACTATTTACGTAGACATGGCAGTGTCGAATGTCAAGTCAGCTATGTACACCGGTGCACCATTTCGTCGACTATAATTTTATGTCTCAAGAGAGAATGGTATTGGAAGCGGAATCGAAAGCTTGTTGCAAACTGGTTGTTTCGCTGTTTTGGATGCACTGACTATATCTGATGAATTACACATACGCTGGAAGTTTCCGTAGCAACATACCACAATAATGCTGATATATGTAGTATGGTGTTATGTTTTGTATTGAACATGTATTGAACATACATCACATACATCATATTTATTAATTAACATTCTTTGAAAGCTATTTGTATTAATAAGAATCCAATGCGCCGACACAATTGTTGTCAAGACATCAACTTATTATGTTGTCAACACATCAAATGTATATTTTCCTACGAGTGTAGCTTGAATTTGTACTGGCTCATTTATGGCTACGACGGGCGATACATTCAACGAAATATCAGTTGTATCAAAACAATAGGTATCAGGCTTGTTAACATATGCATGTCAACGCATTTGAATGCAAATGCAAATGTTTCATTTGATTCAAATGCAAATGCAAATGTTTCACTTGATTCAAATGCAAATGCAAATGCCAGTTTCCACGAAAGCATTCAAATGCAAATGCAAAGTTTTGGGGTCGCATTCAAATGCAAATGCAAATGTTTTGGTTGCACATTTGCAAATGCATTTGAATTAATTTCAAATGTTTTCGCTTTATATTAACAAGTTGTTTTAATTGGAGAAAAAACAACGTAATGTATACAAACACATTATTAATTTATTTAATAAATACAGTAGTACATTATTGTAACCAGTATGTACCACTACATACCAGTCCCACTACTTGAACATGTCTGTAGAGTTATACACTGAGTCACAGAGTTCCAGGCCTGTAGAGGTGGTGGAAATGGGAGGGAGGAATAGACAATTGACAGTTTACTGTGAACCATGGCGAGGAATTAATTATGCTATAATGGTGTGGGGACTCACTCAGATCCCATTTACATTGAACTTAAATTTATCAAGTTGGACGACATATACAAACTCCAACAACTCAAATGTTATTTCAAATTAATTAGTAAGCTCTTACCAGAATACTTTAATCACATCCCATACATACACAACTTTGAAATTCATCAATACTACACACGTGGAAGAAATAATATGTTTATTCCCAGAACCACTCATGAATTTGCAACAAAGTACACTAGACACAATATAATACAGACTGTTAACAATACTCCAAATATTATCCTTGAAACATTTTTTACTCACAGCCTATGTGGTTTTTTCACTTACATTAAAAATTATTTTATTAGGAATTATAAATCATGCTGTCTTATTCCTAATTGTTATATTTGTAAATCTTTAACCTAAACTTCAATGGAGTCTCTTTGTATTGTAGTGATCATGTGACTTTGTAATATATTATTTTTTACTTTAATAGGGTGGCTCTCATGTTAGCGACATTTGATGTCTTAACGGGAGTCTCCCTGACCTATCTTGAATTTCGTTTTATAATGTTCATGAGTCTGAGTCTGAATGAAAGGCTAATCCTTCAGGTAAGCCAGAATGGAAGGGGAACCCAAGACAATTGACTGTCCACTGGTGGGGTCACTGGGGAGATAACCTTGTGGATAATTACAGCTACCACTAATCACTCTCTCTGGCTGTAAATATTCAGGGTTGGCATTGCTAATGTTTACTCCCCCAATGGGCTGCCACCCCAACCCACCCCAACAGTGTCCACATAACACAAGGGAGTCATTTGTCTGCATTGTTTCAATGAATAGGTAATATCTGAAGCTATCAACCTATAGACCAGTTGGACTTTTCGTGTTGTATGAATAAATGCTCAGGCATTGATCAGTTGACCCACAGAGCACGTTTTCAAAGAGCCCATTGCGAAAGTTGATTCACAAGTCAGACAATGATTTCATAATCTGCTGAGGGTACTGCTCACTACAGAGCAATTTTCCCAATGGCATGTTCAGAACTTGTAAAAGTGAATCTAACAATAATAATTATTCAAAGAATTACGTATGCATTTGATTTTACATTTGATTGTGCATTTGACAAATTAAATGTTTGTGGGTCGCATTCAAATGCAAATGCAAATGTTAAGGCATGCATTCAAATGCATTTGCATTTGTTAAAAAGCCTGGTAGGTGTGCTGAGAAACTTACTGAAACCAACATAAACTAGATCGTCTTGTGATCTTAGATATAGCGTATGGCTGCATACACTGAGCATTCATGCTTGTTGTTCCATCTAACGACCACATGCACGGACTAACTCATCCAGAGTACACAGACACGTGCACACCAACCCATATAGCGTACACATACACACGTGCACACCAACCCATATAGCGTACACATACACACGTGCACACCAACCCATATAGCGTACACATACACACGTGCACACCAACCCATATAGCGTACACATACACACGTGCACACCAACCCATATAGCGTACACATACACACGTGCACACCAACCCATATAACGTACACATACACATGTGCACACCAACCCATATAGCGTACACATACACACATGCACACCAACCCATATAGCGTACACATACACACGTGCACACCAACCCACACATACACATACACACACAGACACAGACACAGGTATACAGACTTATATAGTGTACACAATACAACACACACACACACACACACACACACACACACACACACACACACACACACACACACACACACACACACACACACACACACACACACACACACACACACACACACACACACACAATGTACACCAACACATCTAGGACACACATACACACATGAACATATACCGTGTTGGTACGGTGTTGGTACTATCGTGTAGTCAGTCAGTACATTATATTAACCAGCAGCTTCGTGCAACTTTTCTATAAAATAGTTTGTAACTAAATTAAAACAATTAGATGCAATTTAATAAATATAGCGGAGAGCAGCTAGAACGATTGCAGAATTGAGAGACCTTAGTTATTAAAATAATGTGGTTTAACAACCCTAGATTCAAGGAGGTAGCTAAAATGCACTAGCTAAATTGCTTTTTCGGTGTGTACGCAATATTTAATATTGTATATACTACATGGCAAAGTAAAAATGGAAAAATGTATATATAGGTAAAATTTGATTTTTCGTACGTATATGTCGCAAACCGATCACGTGGTTTTGTGATGTCAGTGGTGATATGAGTTTATGTTCAGTCAGCGACAGTGATTTCTATACAATGCTTCAGCATAGTTTCACTCGTGTTACTATAGCGAGTGATGGCGATGTGAATTTTCCAGAACATAACGTATAATGTAACGATTTCGACCCGCTAGCGGCGAGTGACACCGCAGAATCATCTTCGAATTCGGGTCTTTCGGAGCAGTTTAGCGACGACTGTAGCCTTTACTTTGAACTTATCTACTTTCTGACTGAATCATGAAAACGACCACACAGAGCTGCCAAACGTCTCCTCATATCTACCATATGCAAACACATGTGACGTGGTCAAAAATTACTCTTACTTCCAAATAAAGATCAAAATAAACGAAAAAATTTCATCGCCTATGCTATGCCAAGCTACGAGGAGCTAGGCGTAGAAAATATACCTAGCGTTTTGTTTTTGTAATTTATTATCGTTACATGGAAGTAAGAGTCATGTTTGACCACGTGACATATGGGTATGTATGGTAAATATATGAGACGTTTGGTGGCCCTATGTGGTCGTTTTCATGGTTAGGTCAGAAAGTAAACATCGCAATAACAGTTGTAGCGCCGATGGGTGGTGGTGATTTCGGCCCTCGGAGAATTCGGCCCAACTGCCATGTTGTTTCAGCTTGGTGATTTCGGTGACTGACGTGACACGCAAGATCAGTTCTAGCTAGTAATGGATTAGCCTTCACTTTAATGGTTTGTTATTCCTGTACTTGTCATCAAAGGGATGCTAAGTTTAACTAGATACCATTGAAGTACACTGCTTTGTCTGCTTCATTCAGTGAGCAGAAAAGACCATGCTTCACATTGATCTGACGAAAAGCACTGTATAGTTCAAAGACCATATGCACGTGGCTCCGTCGTATTCTCAATACAGCGATCGCTTATGGTTGTCATTGCTCTGCATTTGATTTAATTAAAACAAAAACTGGGGAGAATTTCCCCTGATGAGGGGAAACGCATGTTTACTCACAGCTCACAGCAAATCTTAAATATAGAAACAAGATTTTACGATAATTGTAATTTAATGTATCTAAATTATTCAACTGCCTATAATATTATACTTTTTGGTGTAATATATTATATGATATGAATGTTAAGGATGCAACGAATTGTATAAGTAGTAATGATCGTCTCGTTGACTGCCTGTTAAAATGAAAAAAATATAGTGGCATATTTTATGCGAAAAGAAACGAAAGCTATAAAAGCAGTTACAAAGTAAACATTTCGGAAAATAAATCAATTAACAAATAAGAGAATAAATAGAATGCTTCATTAACAGAAATACACACATAAATCTTCATGTGCTCGCTACACAATCGTTTGAACCGAAATGCCCGTTGTGGTCAGAGGCCGAAGTTACCAGAGATGCCGGCCGAACTCTCCAAAGAATGCTGTCATAATTCACGTGGGTCTGTGCGATCGGAAATCTACTTTGTTGAATACACTTAGTTTTATAATTATGTTTGGGAACCGCTCATAGTCACTTCAATAAGACTCTGTTGTACGCCGCGTCAGTGCTGGGTTTTATTATTTCCGGCATGTTTACATCCTATGAAGTGTGTCAACAGTGGAGCAGCATGTATGAATTGTCTGCCACTGTTGCGTAATGGTCAAGCAGGAAGATAAAGGCTCTGACGCTGAAGACAAGTAGGCTTCTAGGCTTTGTCTGTCTGGCTGTATTGCGTAATGTCGAAGCAAGAATGAAAATGTGCTGACACGGAACAAATGTAGCTTTCAAGGCATATTCTATCTATGGGCGTCTGGAAAGATTCATATAACATAGATGTTCAAGGAGCCGCTAGTAACCAAGAGATAGATGCCTGCTCATCAAAGTACGCCGACTATGCGCGCTTCCCATTGGTTATTCTAAACCAACAGAGACCCGTATGGAAGATCTTCGCGCAGACGGACGGAGCAGATTCGCCTGGCTAACTTTAGCCGGAGAAGACAGATCTACGTTCTATTTCACCGCTTCTCAGTCGACCACAAGTAGCGCTACAGCGACATGTGGTCAACTGCCCGGCTGATGTTTGCACTAGGGTTGCTACTGGTCGTGGTGTGTCCTGGCTCTGGGAGTCGTCGTGGAAGGGGTTGCACAAGGGTGAACCGTGTTGGGGTTGGCTGGGCGTGGACGCGTCCATGCGATCATCGGTGCGGCAACTCGAGCGTGCAGTCTCGGACGCGGGGCGCAGCGATATCAGTCTCTAGAATCGGCTCGGGCTGCTCCGGCAACGCAACTGTGTCTCGAATGAGCAACAGATTCTCTGTCTATGGCGCCACTGCCAGATACGAAAGCTGCAAGGGACAGAGTGGATCCCGGGGAACGTGCAGCAAAGCTTGTAAGTACGAAGGGTTAAGTAGGGTGTGCGCATATGTGTGCGTGCGTGCGTGCGTGCGTATGCGAACGGGTGTGTGTGTGTGTGTGTGTGTGTGTGTGCGCGTGCGCGTGCGCGTGCGTGCGTGCGTGCGTGCGTGCGTGCGTGCGTGCGTGCGTGCGTGCGTGTAAAAGACAACGTGTATGTAAAAGGTTATGGAAAATCCGGTGAAAGCGTAACAAGTCGGTGTAAAATGTTGGTGGTTAAGTAATTGTTCTGATGCGTCATAAAATATGTTGTTTACGTGCTAAAATAATGTTGTTTCGTGACAATAAAGTAGTATTAATTGTCCAACCTGGAACATTATGTAATTATTGGAAATTATTGGCCGCACACGTCACATGCAAATATTCCGTTTATGTGAGCGTTACATTTCGTCGGTGTTCCGGTAAGGTGCAACTATTACTTTGTGTAAATGTTATGTCTGTCATACACTGGTTGTACTTACTGAATACTGAATGTATCAGTAACTATGCAGACAGACCATGTCAGAAACACAGAACTGGCAAGAAAAGATGCAATTCTTACAAATGCACGTGTCGTCCGGACGTTGGTAAGAGAAACTGTCGAAAGAGTAAGTTACGTTAATCATCTTTTTTCGAATGTAGAATACACCAGCATTCAAAATTATTGTTAAAATATAGCACAAGTTGGTCGATCAAAAGGGTTCGAGTTGTACTGTCGAACCCCGAAGAACCGAAACTCCTAAAATTGACTCCTCTTTGACTGATCGTTTGGAGAGGGCTGGTTTATTTCATATTCAGTAGCGGGGAATATTCAACCGGTTCGACCTTAATCAGGTTTTTATTTGTATTACATTTATTCGGTCTTTGTAAAGCCTATGTGTTTTTTATGAACTGGATAATATTCATATATGGATGTAACATATAACTATGGTCCTTGCATATTTGGACCTAGTCCTATTTAAAGGTATAAAGGATTGGTTTGCATGTAGAACCACATACATGATACGCATTTATTCCCTGGTAACTGACATGTTCACGTAATGGACATGGCACAATCCCATCTCATGTTTCGAACCATTTTTTTTATTAAAACGCATGCTTAATTATTAAGATTGTGGTCATTAAATTCATATCACATAACACTAAAACATGTATGCATCGAACATGAAATATTATTTATAATCAGCAACAAAATTTGATAAAACCTCGGTTACTGACATTACGGTACTGTTACGTAACAATGTGTCCTGTAATTTGATATACAATTTATGTCTAATAGTCAGATTTTACTTAACATGTAACATAAGAATACAATACACAACAATGTTTATACGCATGTACTCAAATGGCCTTTAAAAGTATGATGTTTCAGTCCACCGTATGTTATGCTATTAGCGCAGCCAGATGTGTTTGCTAAGTTGTACGTTTATTTTCAAACGTTGCATGACCTATATTTCGGTCATCTTGCACGACGCACTGAAAGCGACAGTGAAGTAGTTAGTCGTACATTGCTAAGCCTTTGTTGCGAATCGTGTGTTTATTTGACTTAAAATGGATCAGTCGTGCAATGTACGCTGATTTGCAACTGAGCAAAACTCTGGTTGCGTGTTGATTTGGACGGCGCAACCGTTGTTGAACCGATTCGATAATTGAATCGCTGCCAACTGTTGTGCAATGTGCGCTGCCATAGTTGAACAAACGCGTGACTCGAAGCAAGAGCCTAGCCTTGTACGCCTAGCATAAGCCGTTTGTTTGTAGACACAACCGCATCCTTCGTGGACGGCCGGAGATACATGTGTCAGTGTGTCAGCATATATCCTTGTGCAAAGCCCAGGAAAGGTGAATAGTTTTTGTATATATGATTTAACAAGATTTCCACCCCAAACAACAAGTTCCAGATGGCAAGTGGACAAGGAAGCCATTGGCTTATCGAGAGTCCAACAATTTTATCATCTATGTGTAGTCCGCCCTTATCAAATATCTGTCAATTGTTTAAACATATTCACACTACTAGCATTAACACAATCATTTGGCAGTTTGTTCCATTCTTTTATCACCCTTTGTGAGAAAGAGTACTTTTTCATGTCCAACCTACACTGCTCCTTAACTAATGCTGCTTTGTGTCTTCTGGTTCTACTGCCTTCTTTAAGTTTGAAGAATATATTCCTGTCAACATACTCATAAGCATTCACTATTTTAAACACTTCTATTTGGTCTCCTCTTAGTCTCCTGGTTTCCAGTGTTGTCAAACCACGCACGCACGCACGCACGCACGCACGCACGCACGCACGCACGCACGCACGCACACACACACAAACACACACTGATACTATCTTCATATGATATTCCACTTCATTGCATTAGACTGCTGGAATCAACTTTTAATGTCATGCGCAGATATTGCTAGACATATTGTGTTTTCCTTCATATTTCAGACATGAACGGGTGCTATAGCGGTCCATGCGAAAATGGTGCAACCTGCGTAGACCAGGTCAACAGCTACCAGTGTTCCTGTGTGCCCGGATATAGCGGCGACAACTGCGAACACAGTAAGTGAACGACAGAAAGGAGATGGTGTTTTCATTTCGATTACTTGATATCACATAAAATATCAAGAATATTAAGAGTATTTCGTCACTCCGAATTGTGTTTTCCTTCATATTTCAGACATGAACGAGTGCTATAGCGGTCCATGCGAAAATGGTGCAACCTGCGTAGACCAGGTCAACAGCTACCAGTGTTCCTGTGTGCCCGGATATAGCGGCGACAACTGCGAACACAGTAAGTGAACGACAGAAAGGAGATGGTGTTTTCATTTCGATTACTTGATATCACATAAAATATAAAGAATATTAAGAGTATTTCGTCACTCCGAATTGTGTTTTCCTTCATATTTCAGACATGAACGAGTGCTATAGCGGTCCATGCGAAAACGGTGCAACCTGCGTAGACCAGGTCAACAGCTACCAGTGTTCCTGTGTGCCCGGATATAGCGGCGACAACTGCGAACACAGTAAGTGAATGACAGAAAGGAAATGGTGTTTTCATTTCGATTACTTGATTTCACATAAAATATAAAGAATATTAAGAGTATTTCGTCACTCCGAATTGTGTTTTCATTCATATTTCAGACATGAACGAGTGCTATAGCGGTCCATGCGAAAATGGTGCAACCTGCGTAGACCAGGTCAACAGCTACACGTGTTCCTGTGTGTCGGGATATAGCGGCGACAACTGCGAAAACAGTAAGTGAATGACAGAAAGGAGATGATGTTTTCATTTCGATTACTTGATTTCACATAAAATATAAAGAATATTAAGGGTATTTTGTCACCGTGAATAATGGGAGCAGCTGCATTGTCGAACGTCGTTATCGGTACTACCAGAGTCTTACCTTGCGCCTGTAGCGAAGTTAACCGTTGTAGATATAAACGAATGTGCCAATTCGCCGTGCGCCAACGGCGGATCCTGCGTCGATAGCATCAACAGCTACACATGTCGGTGTGTCGCCGGCTATTCTGGTGAAAGCTGCGATATAGGTAAACTATAGACCATATTAATTTTCACCTGTTGCGTAGAAGCAATTGTTTAGATAGTAGAATATTCCGAATTTATATTGGTTGTATATCACACAATCGATAGAAACACATATATTTATTAATCACGCGCTCGAATGATACTCCATTCCGTCGCACTACGCTGTTTATATGTTCTGACTAATGGAACCAAAATGTTGCTGGAAGTAGTGCGTTACAACTTTTCAGATTTGTATTAAAATAATCGATACGGTAGATGAACAAACAGCGTCGCTTGAGAAAGAAATGTCATTAGCATAACGATAGTGTGAGAAATAAACTACGGGTGTGAAAGAATGAGGCCCGTGAACGAAAAGATCTTCGCCCATTTACTTATTATGTTCGTGACAGCAGTTATATTCTGCAGACATCGACGAATGTGCATCGAACCCGTGTGTGAATGGTGGGACGTGCGTCGACGCAGTCAATGTCTACAGTTGCTCTTGCGTTGCCGGCTACGGCGGCGAGAACTGTCAAAATAGTGAGTTTAGTTGTCCTTATTGCATATTGTAGCACGAGTCGCATTAAAATGTTGCTTCCAGGTCGTAAATAATTTCTACATATTGCTTAGCTTAAGTGGGATAAAATAACACTTTGATTGACCATTAACCTTTTGAAGCAGTTCTGTCTTGCACTTGTCATATGCAATAGCACAATAATATATCACAGACATGAGCAAGTGCTATAGCGGTCCATGTGACAACGGTGCAACCTGCGTAGACCGGATAAACAGTTTCGAGTGTTCCTGTGTGCCCGGGTACAGCGCAGGCAACTGCGAACGTATTATGTGAATGACAGAAAGGAGATGATGTTTTCATTTCGATTACTTGATTTCACACAAAAAAGAATATTAAGGGTATTTTGTCACCGTGAATAATGGGAGCAGCTGCATTGCCTAACGTCGTCATCGGCACTCCCAGAGTCTCACCTTGCGTCTGTAGCGAAGTGAACCGTTGTAGATATAAACGAATGTGCCAATTCACCGTGCGCCAATGGCGGCTCTTGCGTCGATGGCATCAACAGCTACACATGTCGGTGTGTCGCCGGCTATTCTGGTGGAAGCTGCGATATAGGTAAACTATAGACCATATTAATTTTCGCCTGTTGCGTAGATGCAATTGCTTACATAGTAGAACTTTGTGGTATGTTCTGCAGAATTTATATTGTTTGTATATCACCCAAACGAAACATATATGTATTAATCATATCCTCAAAAAGATATTCCATTCCGTCGTACTTAACTTTTTCAATGTTGTGGTTGATGGAATTAACATTTAATGCATAGAGTTATACGCGTATAGCGGTAGACATGTTTCGTATTCTTCAACATTTCAGACACGAAGGAATGCTACAGTGGTCCATGCGAGAACGGTGCAACCTGCCTAGACAGGATCAACAGCTATGAGTGTTTCTGTGTGCCTGGATACAAAGGCGACAATTGCGAGTACAGTAAGTGGATAAATATGTGTTATTAAGTCATTATTTTAGTTGATTTGGTCAGACACAAAAAACGAACGAAAGAACATGAGTTGATAGACTAATTTGATTGGGGTAAAATAACACTGTTGTCGGAAACAGACTTTTGAAAACAGTCCTGGTTTGCACTTGACCTGTGCAATAGTACGTATGCTACATCCCAGATATAAACGAGTGCTATAGCGCTCCATGTGAGAACGGTGCAACGCGTGTTCCTGTGTGCCGGGATACAGCGACAAATGCGAACACGGTAAGTAAATGATAGAACGTAGATTATGTTTTCATTACGATCATTTTATCACCCCAAATAAACGGAGCTGTCACAAGTTTTGTATGTTCCCTTCACAACCGAGGCACTATAACCTCCAATAAAACTCTCTGTGCAAATTCTCGATGTTACATCCTTTTTGAGCATAAATCGAGAAGAAGCCCAACACTCACGAAATGTGTCAAATTGAAGTTTTGCTGGATTAAATACATGGTATTTTTCAACGCGATGATGTACTTCTGTAACACAAATTGGTGTCACATCACAGAATGCTGGACTCAGTGTATATCTGGGAGAGGCTAACTATATATGGGACTAGCTACCTGTATATCTGGGAGAGGCTAACTATATATGGGACTAGCTACCTGTATATCTGGGAGAGGCTAACTATATATTGGACTAGCTACCTGTATATCTGGGAGAGGCTAATTATATATTGGACTAGCTACCTGTATATCAGGGCACGGTGGCGGTTACAACATCGGACTCTCAACCTAGAGAACCCGTTTTCGGTTATGGATATGGGAACGAACAGTCTCGCGCAGTAATTGCAGCACGGCTGAATGCTTCCCAGAGATGTCGCGTTGGTGTTGGAATGAACAGGTCTGCCACGGGGTGAAGTATAAAGCGCTCTGAACAGTCCTACGGACTGGATACCGCGTATATAAGAACGTACCTTTCTACGTTTTATACATGTGCAATATATGTGGACTTAAAAGAACAGTACATAAAAACAAAGGTATATCGCTCCTGGAATATATGTACCTAACCCATATTTAGAAAAGTTGAAATGCAAAACAGACGAGCATTGACCCAGTGGAGAACAGAACGTCCATCACGATGTGTTCGATCAAACATTGGTCTAGCTGTTCCTGGTGTGTTTCACGGCACGTTTCAGTCGTGGTGGACGGCGGATGGGGAGCCTGGTCGACGTGGGGAGAATGTTCAGAATCGTGCGGCCGGGGAGCGCAGACCCGGCACCGCCAGTGCAACAATCCGTCCCCCATAAACGGCGGCCGCTACTGCCTTGGCTCCTCCACCGAGACTCTCCCGTGTACGTGCGACCCTAAATTCGACGCAGCCGGTAAGTAAAACATTCAGATGAGTCTACAATATCATGACACAGTTCCCGTTATATTTAATGGCCCGTTGTATTTTCGCGTATTTTACACGGGATTGGGAGACGTTGAAGTGGAGGGCAGAAGGAGAAGAGGAAAACCGAGACTGAGATGGGAGGACTGCGCGAAGGGAGATTTGGTGGAAATGGGGGGAGTGGAGAACGAGAGCGAGGGATAAGGAATATTGGAGACGGGTGATGGAGACGGCAGTGAAATTGGATCAGTGACGGAATAAGAAGAAAAAATATCGAAAACCTGTATCGACGCCAACCTCACCCCGGACCTCAGGGATAAAGAGGAGAGCAACAACATTGCACCTGCTATCAATTGTATTATTTTCCTGTTTTATCCTTATTTATTTTATTGTTATGCCATGCCCATGTGTACGCCGTCCTATAAGCGCCGTGTTCCAGCCGCCTGCGATCGTCGGATGGCTACTGGCGGCACTCCTGGCTACTTCGAGGACCGCTGCGACTGTTACCACTACTACGTGTGTATGAGACTGACGACCGGCTGGAAGGCCATCCGAATGCCGTGTCCCAAATGTCTAATGTGGAGTCAGTCGAGCTACACGTGCGGCGTTCTTAATCAGAACTGCATCGACAACACCGAGTCAAGTACGTCTTAGTTTCCTCTGGTATGTGTGTGTGTGTGTGTGTGTGTGTGTGTGTGTGTGTGTGTGCGTGCGTGCGTGCGTGCGTGCGTGCCTGCGTGCGTGCGTGCGTGCGTGCGAGCGTGCGTGCGTGCGTGCGTGCGTAAAAAAATAAATAGTCGTTATACATTAAGCAAAGTTATAGTACATAATTCAGGCCTTTTATTGTATAAGGCGCTCGTCTGGGAAATCTCTTCGACAATTGTACCGACATCTAACGGAATATCGTACATCGAATATTGGCAAATAAAACATTGCATTGCAGCGACCACAGCGAGCGTCTTGAAGGAGATCACTTGTGTCGACTTCGAGTCTGGTTGGAACGGCATGAGGGCTACAAATGGCATCTACATCGCATCGCCGAACGTCAAGATCAAGTCACGCACTGCCTTCGGTCGTTCAGCCTATTTCAACGGCGTCTCGGCGAATCTTAGAGTACCTCGATTCGCGAGCAGCTACAGGTAGAGACAGGCGTAGTTCGATTGACTACGTGTCCAATCGAACTGTTCTTGTGGGATTTGAAATTGGTCCAACATTTCACTCCACCATGTTCCACAAGGACATGTGATCCTCCGACTCCTTCCTGCCTTAAAAGAAAGTGATTTTCGGTAGTAGGTGGGTTACCCTGTTACGATTACTTCAACGTACGTTCGGCGTATCGCATCATGGGTTCATTGGTTATAATTGAGTGTTAACGCATATTATTTGGTTTCGCATACGTGTTACTATGAGCATTGTCCGGCGGACAGTCGTTGTTAGCACACCCCGAAACTCGATGCGTGGACGTGGTAGAACGAAACCATTAAGAGGGCAGAGTGCGTATGTCTGTGACCACATAATTATATATTATATTCGACGTACATAAAGCAACATGATTACTCGTTTTCGCTTTATATCAACAATACTGTTATGTTTAGCCTGTCACAACTAAAACCGATGCCTAACTATTTCTAATTTGCATTAGGTAATGACGGCCATGTTTCAGTACTTTCGGTGCGTTCGCCATCTCGTTCTGGTACAAGCGACTGGACACAACGACAGTCGTCCAAGGCCTCATCACCAACGGCGACTGCACCAACGAGCCGTCCATTCTCATCTTGTCCGGCAAGGACAGCCTCGATGTCAAGTTTGCAACCGCCACTTCACATGCTGTTCAATACAACGACATTCCGGTTAGGCTTACTTCGAAATGGATGTAACTTTGTAATGGCTACTATATCGATTTTGAATCCAGTGTCAATGCAAGCTTCGCTATAGAATATAATACAATATATAAATATTAGACACGTAGGCAGGTGTGGTGTGTCTGGAAAGCGGAACAAAGGGGACAATTTAGGAAGGAGATAGTAGCTTGCACATAGTATATATTCCTCTATCCAAGTTCACCTGCACTAGTGTATGTTACAGTTACATATTACAGAAATATGTGAACGCGTGGCATTGCGTCGTGTATAAATAAGTACCTGGCTACAGACAGAGGTGGATATGTGAACGAATAATCTTCGTGCAGTAATTGCAGCGTGGCTGGATGTTTCCCTGAGAAGACGAGATGGCGTTGGAATGAATAGGCCTACCGGGAGTGAAGTGAAAAGCCTATTGAGCAATCTCAATGACTGGAAACAGCGCTATATAAGAACATACCTTTACTTTGTATCTGTTACTATATCACTTCGATGCAACCAAGTGTTAACTGTACACCTGCATTACTACAGAGCTCTGTGAACGTCTGGCATCACGTCGTGCTGTCCTACGACGGCGATATACTGGACATCTACGTGGATAAGGTGAAGACCCAACTGGGCACAGCGCAAGGTAAGCCAAAGATGCTACGGTAAGCGGACGGTAAGCGGACGGTAAGCGGACCTTCCATTGATAACCAAATGTTGGGTTCACGCGATTATTTTCCTGGAAATCATATGTAGCTAGTGTTGATATGCTCTCCTAAAACACAACTATAACATGAACTCCGAGCCAGTGTTTCAATACAGCACAATCATCCCTATTCTCATTCGGCCTTTGAAGACGTTGCGCTATGACCCAGAAAGGATTAGTAGAGTAAATGTAGACCTTGCTCTATGGCATGAAAGGGATTGATGGTAGAATTAATATTGACGTAGCTCTGTGTAACAAGATTAATAAGATTTCCATCCAAAGTAAAATCCCAGGTGATAAGCCATTAGCTTATTGAGAGTCTAACAATGTTTCATCTATGTGTAACCCGCCCTTCTGAGATATTTGTCGGTTTGAATATTGGTTTGCGATATCAGTTTCTGTGTAATAATTATCATTTGTATTTCTCCCGAAAATTATTGGTAATACACACATATTTGCAATTCCATTTTTTTTCAGTTAGATTATCAATCAATTGTCTTTTACCTAGGACGTATTCTGGAGAAATCCTGTCCGATGGTGATCGGGCACGCCAACGCAGCAGGAGAAGGAAGAGGATATTTCAGAGGATATATGGATCAGGTGAGAAGTATATGTTGCCTCAATCTTGTCTTGTCTCCATGATCTGCACCATGTGGTTGTTTGGATATGCTGCCTCACTCTTGTCTTGTCTCCATGATCTGCACCATGTGGTTGTTTGGATATGTTGCCTCACTCTTGTCTTGTCTCCATGATCTGCACCATGTGGTTGTTTGGATATGTTTCTATTACGCTAACGTCTAACAATCAGAAATCAATGTCCATATTTTGATTCCTCGACAAATATATTGTTGAAGAAACAAAACATTAAAAGTCCATTTCCCTGTGGAAGAAGTTAGTCAATTCAAAATGGACTTACATTGTTTTGACTATTCAACAGCGATAAGTTTTTGTTAATCATATTGTCGTTAAAACTTAAAATCAAAGAATTAACTGTGCTTTAAACTTAGTGCAAAACAATACCATTTGTTCATAATAATGCTCAAAACACAAGTCATCGGAAGTAAAATATGAAATTTCATTTAGGTAAAACTGCAATTATTTTGCTTAGGTTAAGTGCGTGTACACAGTGATGTTGCAAACGTAGTATCATAATGTTAATCGTAATCACACATATGATAGGACCTACATTCCGTGAAATGTTGAAAGGAAAAATGTTTAATATTGATATACAAGAATTCCTGTGGTAAGGGAGAGTGTCTCGAACTGTGAATAATGGCGTGTATGATGTCATGTGAACGTATGCATTTATTTACCGTAAATTAAAATGTTTGAGATGTGAATTGGATATACAATAATATACATATACAATAACATTTATATTAACAATAGTTTGTAATTCACTAACACAATTATCCCACAACAAAGATACTCATCATCATATATATATATATATATATATATATATATGGATATGGATATGGATATATATATATATATATATATATATATATATATATATATATATATATCCATATATATATATATATATATATATATATATGGATATATATATATATATATATATATATATATATATATATATATATATATATATATATATATATATATATATATATATATATATATATATATATATATATATATATATATATATGAAATACATTATTTTAAATATTATAAAAGTGGAATAAACGACAATAGTTCCTCGTTAATTGTGAACATAATTTTTTAGCTGTTTTCATTGCAGCTCTGTTTCTACGACCGCGGCCTAACAGCGTCGGACGTTCACGGACTCCACGGAACTCACAATTAAGCTCCGTGACGACGACACTGATAAGACGAAGAAATTGATTGGATAATTATAATAAGTAGCAACAACTGATGATAGTTTTTCGTTCTGTTGACTATTGCACTTTGTACCTTCACAACGTTGTTCCAAAATGTATTATCGTGTGTTGAATATGGTGTCGTTGTGTTATTATCATTTTATCCAGTATTATTATCATTTTATCCAGTTGAAGAATTCGTTATGAAACAGTTGAGTATGATCAACACATGTCCATGGGATGCCCAGTTTTTTTTTAATTATAAACCCAGTGTTAATACATGCGGTAATGCATTGTATTCCTGTGACATGATAATAATGTAATGAAGTAGTGTATTATTTTTGCGTGAAAATTAAAACAACCTATTTAAGGAATGTTTATTAGAACATAACGTTTTTTAATATGTTCATGACACAGTAACATCTTGCCACATTAATATAAAAGAGTACCGTTGATTTATCAAATCAAATATATTATCTAGTTGATTGGCACAACAAAATCATAATTTCATTAGAAGTAATTATATTAGAAGGCGACAAAGAAGGAAACGTCTGCCTCGAAAGAGCACGAATATGTTTATTATGAGAACAATAGTTAAACAGGTCGGTATAAAGTATTGGTACAGGGTAAAAGCATCATCGCAAGCCAAGCGTAGTAGTAGTACTACACTACCCTGACATATTGACCTGTTGAAAAGTTGAAAGGTGCTTTTGTCAGTTCATCCCACACCATGTGCAGATGCATGATTAATCATATGTACGTCATCCCATTTCCTGACGTGTTTCTGGGAACTTAGCGCACTGTGTATAAAACTTCAAAGAGCATCCCCACGAAATACACAACATTACCCGTTCGACCAGTGATGACGGGTCCACTACCACTACTGATTAACTCAGCAACACTGAGTTCCACGTTGCAACAGGTTTATCCGCCAGGGGTACTGATGTAGTCAGAAGCCCCTGGCGGCCAGGATGGGTACGACAACGATAAGATAATCGCCACGTCTCAGGAGTCGCACAAGCCAACATCGAGGGAACGGTTTGGTTAACCGTGACCACTAACAGTTCGTACTATCGATCAAAACCCTCTGAATAAACATTGGATCACGTGAACTGTAGACACGCCACAACAGCAATGCATGTCGCCCAGATTAGGTTGGCAAGTTCGTGTCATGTGCAGGAAATGTTTACATGTTGAACTCCGCCTACTGGGTAAGTTTCACGGGCTCTTGTGTAATTGCTGTATGCTATGGATTTATATTGTTTTATATTGATACCTCGACATACATTGATTTATTCATAAATAGGGAAACAAACTGTCGCAATCGTCATACTTTTCAGGATCCGTGGAATTAGTTTTCGTAAGTCGAACTTGACAAAAACAAGCGCACGTGTTTTCGTAATTAAAATCAAATTACAAAATACTCATTAATCATTACAGTTATTAACCATACTGAAACACCAATATATTCTTTGTGGAATGTAGCATCTAAGATTAAAAAGAACCAACAAGAACCGGATGATTAGCGTATTAAGTTGTTCTTTGCTTACATGCCCATTCCTAATTATCGCCCAGGAGCATTATTGCCGTGCGTTGTCTTTTAAAATACATATTTTAGGCTTTTTTCGCAAGTAATGTTCCCTGTTTTCACGTGGTTGGCACTGAAATATATAGGTCTTACAAACCATAACAACATTATGAAATGATAGTATTATTTTCATTCATAACACTCAACAGTTCAACAATTCAAACGTGTTCAAACACGTTTGAATTGTTGAACTGTTGAAATTGTTTGAATTGTTGACAAACTGCTTGTTACTGTCTGTCAGTGTCATCCTGTGTTTTTAGAGACATATTCACTGTTAATAGGGTAGAACATTTGTAATTGGCGACGTCACAGAAAAACAAGTGGGTAATTATGTGTATTCGCATGCAACAGTAAATTTTTTCAACTATGTTTGCGTAATACTGTATTGAATTCAGTGCATGTTTTCAACCTTTGCTTAGATATATGTTTTGAACGGAATGTTTTCATTAGAATGCTGCACACAAGCGTAGAGGCCATATTATAAGAACATTGACAAGCTGAAAAGAATGCAAACTTGAGCAACTAATCTTATCCCAGAAGTTCAATGTTTTGTTTTCATGTCATGAATATAACGCTAATTTAGTTGAGTCATCAATTCAGAAACATTATTGCTTATGATGGTTTCCGTGAATTCAAAGTTAGATTAATACATTTACACTTCAATATTGACATTACTATAGTACTTCAATATTAAAAAAAATACAAATTTGAATTTACAAGCTTTACTGCTAGTAACAACAAAGAAGAAATAGGCCACTGCCCACTTCCTCCGCTGCCGATTACGTGACGATCCGTGCACACTGGAAGATCTAACCAGCGTCACGCAGCGGGCAGACTTGCGCCGAAAAAATGGTACCATATCATGTGAAAGATATGAGAGGAAGAAGCAACAACAAAAACAACAACAACAACAGCAACAACAACAACACTGAATAGTTGGTTATATTGTAGAGATATTCTGAAATTAACATACAGTTTATAATTATATTTAGTCGTTCACCCTGTAACAGTTGGAGGAACGTATGTACGTCGCATACACTTAAGCTTTGAAGTGCTCGCGTACCCGATTTAGCGGAACAAACTGCGATGGATTTCCATTCTCCGTGTGGTAGATTATGTTTGTGCTTAGTTCCTCTTAGTTATTGAACTGGTAGCAGCCTTTTGCATTTGTGAATACAATTAGTATACAATTTCTGGCAGACGCTTTTCATGTTCACCGTCAACCATGTTATCCATTCGGCTTCGCACTCGAACATGCAATCCTTGTAGCGTCCGTTGCAGCGACCCATGCAGTCCGAGTATTTCTCCGTAGTCATCACTGGCACTCTAACTCCGCCGGTCGCCGCCAGGAGTAAAAGCACGTAGATCTGCATAAATAATTCATGACGTCAGCATAATCGACAGTTCAAACGATGTCTAGTTGCAATGCCGATCAGAACGGTCAGTTAATCACCACACAGAGACAGATCACGTGCGTCACAGAAGGTTTGATAGATGCAGAATGATTTTCCGATCTCAGGAGAAACTCCGCAGGACAGAAAAGTCGTAGCTATTTCCGAGTATATTTTCTGACTCATGTAATTTGATAAGAAACGTATATTTTCCTAATATTTCGGTGGAATCATTCGGTCTTCGTCGGCGGACTTACGTCACTGAGGTCGTTACTAATTATTCCTTAGTGAGCTTTGAACTGGTATCGAGCCTTATTGTGGAGTGGAGTATTGTACGTGCATGGAGATCGTCAGGTGGCAGCACAGTCTTATCATGAGTTGAATTGCGCAATATCATTAAACAAATAAACTCCAATTGCATGCGTCATAGATAGCAATTTGTTTACGACATTTGTGACATTATGAATCTGATAGTCAAGTTCATCTCTTAAATACGAATACGTGTTGAGAACACGTAGGCTGCCTATATAAACATGATCGATGTAAGGCATACACGTGAAACATTCAGATGTAGAAAACATGAAGTTTTACGAATGTGGACTGCATTGTAGTAGTTCGACACTGGGGAGTGCGAACCCTCGAGTATCTATGTTAATGTTCGTCCCGTCTCGTTATTTGATAACGTAAAAGACTTTCGGTGCCAGCATAAAAATGTCTTCTTGGCGTGATGTTCATAAAACGGCTGACTAGTCCATGGGATAATCCAGGGGTGTCCATCAGGTGTCCGAGCAGCCCCATTTATTTCAGCCGGATTTGTTTTCATTAAATCAAAATTAATTGTCGAGACACCGTGAGATGGCGCCTTTCTACACAAGGACTTTCTAACATGCATACCCGGGATGTTGCCACCAGTACTGCCACTTGTCGCCAAGTCATTCTCATTTACTCTCCCCCATCATGCCTTCATACTATCCATTACTAAACACAAATAGATTCTTGTTATCTGCGCATTTTTACTGAATTCCACTGGTCGGCAGATGTTGTGAAGCTTGCAAACTAATGTGAGAAATAATCGCGTTTTAAGATGCAGCCTATAGTAAAGACAGTTATTCTATGCGAACAAAAACATAATATTGCCCTGAGAAGCCAACGCCGTCTCGACACTGATGGAGCTCACGACAACGTTGTACTGGAAAGAAAAAACAATAATGACCTGAAGGTCTCGAAGATAATACATGAACATAACGAAAGTATTGCCATCATCCGAGAAAGGATCCAGGAGAAACCATGTCCGAAATGCGAAAGATGTGTTTTATTATATCAGCGCTGACGAGGCCTGTGACATATTAAACAAAGACTTTTTGGACGTTTTTGACACCCCCACCACCTTGTAACGCTTCGTAACGCTGCCATGTACACCCACTATGATTACGTTCGTTCGTAACGCTGGCCCAGAACCACAGAATGGCCCACACCCCATGTAACGATTCGTCCGTGTGCCCATAGACCCGCTACCCCCCTAGGCGTGACGTACTTTATGGATGACCCCGTAAGCTTTGTCCTGACAGATGAAAAGCAGCGCAGCCATCGCCAAAAAAGATCAACCAGTTTGGCTTGGACTTCCGAAAGATGCACGGTCAAGTATACGACGTCGCTCTGAATATGACCGGGAAGACGAATGGCGTGGCATTGATGCAGAGCTATGACACAAATCAACGGTTTAGACAATCACGTACTGGAAGTGTGCATCACGATTTCCAACTCTCCAAAGAATGATCACAGAGTTGGTGTCCGAGGCCAGTCGCTCCAAGTATAATATGGACCGATGAGTTAATTGCAGTGATGCAAAGGAGGTGTTCGCACAACTGTAGTGTGGGAATTTGGACACATCGGACGCACTACTGTTCGGCCTGGAAGTGTGAGAATTTCGACGACCTGGATTTTGTTTACGCAGTGCTGAGGATCGTCATGCGTTTGGAAGGTGTCGCAGTTGGTCTAACGACTGGGAAAAGAACACTACCCGGGACCGGCTACACATGTATGGTGGTGGGATGTCCTGCTATCGCAAGAATATTCACAAAAAGGTAGACATTTTGTGCGACAATAAAGTTAGACTTATGATTAAAAGGGACTGTAACAAAACTACTTATATACCTTGGATGTGAAACTCTCCAGACAAGGAGGAAACTCAGAAGACTATGTACATTAAATAAAACAAAGCACGATTTCATAGATATGCCACTAGACAATACATCAAACACATTTGAATACAGTTCCTCCCCGTCTAGATATCCCACTAGAACAATATATAAAAACAAAACACTAGATGCTCGCATAAACATAATACTAATTTTCATAAATTTAGACAATCATCCAACACATTTGGAAACAGCTAAAGAGTGGAACACTGTACTTCATGTAACCGTTAGACACATTCCAGACCAGTCCCATTCAATATCTAAGAGAATAGCCGATTAGCCACCATGCGGAATTGGCGTGATGTGTCCGAAGGACATTATATGCCAGTACTAGCACAGATACATATACAGGTACTGTTCACAGTTGAAAGTGTGTGGATCTTGATGTGTTTCCCATCTAGTCCTAGGTGATTGTGGATACAGTGGGTTGTGCGATACGGAGAAAGGGAGAGAAGCCAAATAGACGAGACGACATTAGACAGATGATTGTAGTGTAGTTTCTTTCCGGCCACAGAGTCCTGTTTCGTTGTCGTGAGGGGTGAAATTGGAAACATTTAAGGCAGTCACCTGTGTAGGAGCACCTTAAACGAACAGTGCGAAGAGATTAAGGTAGACAGACCGTGGTCGGAGATGTGTCCAAACTAGCTATAGCGGTAACTGATTACGGAATTAGGTGTGTGAGGTAATAACATAGACGTGATTTAAAAATAATTGCTCTTAGCTAGGGCTATTTTGGCAGGAAAATTGTCGTGAGTGTTTCAGTGAGAATTTCGTGCAGAAATAATCAGAAAACGCATGGAAAAGTGACAGATACGTATTCTTATTGCGTATATATTATACATAAACATGCTGTATACATAATATTAGGAAACATGTTATTCAAAGGCAGTATGGTAGAGTAACTTAGTTCCGATCACCTGCAGTAGGGTTAATACGATATGTTGAATGTCTTATTGTTGTTCGATGATAGTGTTCTGCGATCTCACAAGGGCCTTGGAAACATGCTTTTTAGGGTTCACGTAAGCTAAGGAGATGGGACGTAATTAGTAAGATTGGCAGCAAACTTAAAGTGAAAACTAAATAATATAAGAACTTTCAGATAAATCACCATGTTATCTATAAATGAGAGTGCCTATTTGAGATGTTGTCGCTGCCTCCCATTGAAAAATTACTTACGATAGTCGTTTGCATGGCTTTCTGGTAGAAGATAATTACAGTGAATTACAACTGGCACGATATGCGGAGACTTTCTTGAATCACTCGTCAGGTTAAGAATACCTTTAATGATGGGTGCTCACAAAGGTACTGACATAATAAGTGCGCTCACCTGACACCGCTCATTATATACACAAGACTGTAGCCGATTGTTCAATTAATGTCAAGTGGCCTGTTTGGAAGAAACTCGGAAAGGACATCTTCCGGGTTTGCGTTCTGCTTTGGCTCTAACGTAAGACGGACAAAGAATGGTTCAGCGCGACAATATGTTTGGAATTGTTAGTATGCATGCTGGCGTTCCACATACATTTAATGTATTTACGTTTTCGAGGTTATTTTGCTAGTATGGATTAGGTTACTCCTGAGGTGGGGTGAGCTAAACAAAAAGTGTATACTATTAAATCGTGCCATATAGGGTTAAACATGGCTTGGATGTTTATACAATGACTTTTTGACTGGGAAGGCTGCTGTCTGGAATGCTTCTCTGGTAGATCGTGACTGCTTCCTAGGCGGGAACTTACCACATTTGGATAGAGCTGATATGGAATGAGTGCTGGCAGGTTATTCAGGGGGCTGGTAGTGTTAGCTGTTTATACTTGTGGTAGCGTCTAGTGCGGGCATATGTTGTGGCAATGATGGTAAACAAGCTGATGCGAACTAATCCGAGGTGTATCTTTAAAACATTGTCGCATCTCAGAGGCAACGTCTGATGTGTAATGAAACACACATCACGTTAGCACTCATAGCAGCGGCAGTCTATACAGACAAAACTAACTACAGAATGTTGTGCACCTTTTCACCCTTCTGAATGCCTGTCTGGGTGGGATATGACCAGGCGCAATTAGGAGACTCAAGCGTCGGTCGGATAAGTATGCCGTTTTCTTCACTTAAGGTGGCGCTCCATGCAGTGCTCTCATGTTTATTCATAATGTAATCTGGCTCACTTCTGTAGCTCTTTGAAATGTGGGGGAGGGGCGTGCGTTGTGGCATTCGTTGCTTTGTGGTATTCTACTATCACAGACCACGCGGACAAGTGCATGCATAGGTTATAACTCACTCGTTAAAAGAGCCTGTCTGTATGAGTGTTCCAGTAGTATCCTACAGTTCCTCTACAATCGGTCCACCTCCAGCTTATTGACACCAAATCGGTTCGTTACGAACTCTTTTCACATCAGTTAGGTCCTTTGCCAACTCGTTAAACGGCTAGACATCACGCCGCTAACCACAGACGGACGTACGTACGTGTGTATCCACGAAAGCATGTATGCACTTATGCACGTATGCACGTGTGCACGCGTGTACATGTGTAAGTGTGTACGTATGTACATATATATATATATATATGTATGTATGTGTGTATGTATGTAACTATGCATGTATGAATGTATATATGTATGTACGTATGTATGTGTGTATGTGTGTATATGTATGTTTGTACGAATGTATCATATACATAAATATAACATAACTCTTTACTCTATATTGAAATTATTAATGATATTACTGTGTGGTATGTATGTACATGCGTATGTATTCGTGTAAGTATGTTTGTATGTATGAATTTGTGTATGTATGTCTGTACGTACGTACGTACGTACGTACGTACGTACGTACGTACGTACGTATGTATGTATGTTTGTATCTATGTATGTATGTATGTATGTATGTATGTATGTATGTATGTATGTATGTATGTATGTATGTATGTATGTTTGTAACTATGTATATATGCATGCATTCATGCATGCATGTATAAATGTATGACTGTATGCATGCATGCATGCATGCATCATAGTGTTTAATTAAATCATATGTATGTATGTATGTATGTATGTATGTATGTATGTATGTGTGTATGTATGTATGTATGTATGTATGTATGTTTGTAACTATGTATATATGTATGCATTCATGCATGTATGTATAAATGTATGACTGTATGCATGCATGCATGCATCATAGTGTTTAATTAAATCATATTTGGGTCGTAAACTGTCCTAATATACAACTTTATACAACAAGTATAATTCGACTGTGTAACGTTGTGCTCGCTGTGCGCATGTTAAGTGGATCTTGATATAGGTTCAACTTCAAGGCAGTTCGCTTCCCGTCCGCCTAGACATAGATCCCTCCTTCAAGTGTGCAGCGCGAGCGTGACAACAACTTAGTGAACACACAGACTCCACCCAGCGCGAGCGTGACAACAACTTAGTGCACACACAGACTCCACCCAGCGCGAGCGTGACAACAACTTAGTGCACACACAGACTCCACCCAGCGCGAGCGTGACAACAACTTAGTGCACACACAGACTCCACTCAGCGCGAGCGTGACAACAACTTAGTGCACACACAGACTCCACCCAGCGCGAGCGTGACAACAACTTAGTGCACACACAGACTCCACCCAGCGCGAGCGTGGCAACAACTTAGTGCACACACAGACTCCACCCAGCGCGAGCGTGACAACAACTTAGTGCACACACAGACTCCACCCAGCGCGAGCGTGACAACAACTTTTTTGGACGAATCCGGTTTGTTTCTCAATTCTAAGGAAATGTCATGTATGCTTTCTAAAATGTGCATCACGCTGGCCATGTGACGTGACTAGAGCGTAGAGCAGCTTCCCGCTGTGTGTTTACGCGTGTGTTGTTTGGTTTTAGTCCGTAACATCAGTGGAAGAAACGAAGTCAGCTATTGTAATTAACGAATTTATTCTACCGTTTCACCGAGCTGTGCATTAGTACGCGATGTGTTCGTAGCGCCTGATCCACGTGTCTCCACGTACACTTAATGCGTCCTCTTTCCCACGTTTAGAAGTATAAATGGGCACGTGTTCTTCGATTTGTCGTGAATATTTAGTTATCATGTATCGTGTAAAATTCACTACACTCCTTTGGAGTCGTGTTCCTATTTAAGTTACAATTTCATAATTGCTTTAGCAAAGGTACAACGTCAGACGTTCGCGCTATCCCATCAACACGTTTTACATCAATAAGACATTACTGGTGGGCACACTTACAGGAAGAGTTGACAAGATCGCAACTTGTATGTAGCTTTTAGGTGTGCCGTTCTGCTTGTGATGTTGTTGTATAGTTCAGTCATTTACATGTGATTGTCATTCGCTGTCTGCAAACGAAGACTGTTTCTTTCCCAGTTTACCGGGTTTCTATCTTGTATTTCAGGCAACACTTATTTATTGGGATTTGGGGCATTTTTGTCGTAAGTATGTAATACATAAATAAAAAATTATAATGTAATACAATATTTTCAGTATAAACTTCAATGCATAGTTACAGTTGAATATCATAGAACATATCTAGATCATTGACGATGCATAACATGTCAAATTTACAAATATCATTTAAATTTAATTTTATGCGGTTTGTAGTTGGCTCTACAGCCTCGGGTAGAGAATTACCACAGGTTGTCATTGATACATTGATTCTTGATCAGTGATGGATCGCGATTCGTTAGTGCAGCACGTGTAAACGGGGTATTCATGAAACTGATGATGATCTAAATACCAATTTTATTATTGTTTCATAACATTTATTGAAGTTAGATCTATATGACTGAAGTAAAGGCACATTCCTTAAACGCTACACCAATAAGGACAGCTAAATATTCCAGGATAACACCACAACCATGCCGACCAAAATTAAAGTCCTGGAAGATATTCATTGACATAGCAATAGCCGTCTTATTACTCGTGGTCAAACAATTGGAAGCATACACGAATACACGAAAGGAACGATGATTCGCACACGTTTTTCACGAGCTTCTGTCCTTCACATTTTGACTTGCAAAGTTCGTATCTGTCGAAGCACATGTCCAGGCATTCGTAGTATGTTTTTCGTCCGGATGATCCGTGTATAACGTCGACGATCACACATTATCCCACAATAAAGATACCCGTCATAAATATGAAATACATTATTTTAAATATTAAAAAAGTGGAATTTGAAAGTGTGTTTATTTCACTAAAAGTGTGATAAACAACAATAGTTCATTGTTAGTAGTGAACATAATATATTTTTTTATAAAATTCACTTTTTTTGCAAGATATGTATGTAAATCTTTGCATGAACACAATAAATATATATTTATTATAAAGTATTGCTGAGTACAATAGTTGTTTTCATTACAACTTTTTTTTCTACGACCGCCGCCTAACAGCGTCGGACGTTCACGGACTCTACGAAACTCACAATTTAGATCAGATAAGATAAGAAGAACATTTGTATAGCGCCATAAATCTAGATAAATCCACTCGGAGGCGCTTAAAATACATTTATATGCTAAACATTGATAAGTTATGTAAATGATGATAAATTAATTCAAATAGAAGAGAATGTATCATATTAAAAGAATAAGTTATATAAAAGATAATTATTAAAGATATATGATAATAAGTAATAAATAAGTAAAACAAAATGGTGTAAAATTTATATAAAAACATGTAAAGATAATAATAGAAAATAAAAAATATTCAATATAATTAAATATTAAAAAAGTAAAATGAATAAAAATATAAATATAAATAGGTGGTGCTTAAGATGCGTATGCAACCCGGAAGAGATGCGTTTTTATGAGTCTTTTAAAAGTCACTAGGCAAGAAATTGTCTTCATCTCGTTTAGAAGTGCAGTCCACATTCGTGGAGCAGAAACAGAGAACGTTCTGTCACCGTGTCGACTACGAGATGGCGGCACATGCAAATCATTGTTTGTAGCCGAACGCAACACACGAGTAGGTTAGTTGTGTAACCGGGTGCTAGTCCGCGTTGAGCACGAAACGCCAGTAGTAGAATTGCATAATGAATGCGTTGCTTCACGGGAAGCCAATGCAATTTCTTAAGTACCGGTGTGATGTGGTCCCATCTGTGGCAGCGGACCACCAGCCGTGCAGCAGCATTGTATACTCTTTGCAGCTTGTTGATCAGGTAATCAGCGATGCCATGTAGTAGACAGTTCGCATAGTCAATTCTCGATATGACAATTAAGCGCCGTGACGACGACACTGCTATGACGAAGAAATTGGTTTGACAATTATAATAAGTAGCACCAACTGATGATACTTTTAGGTAAATTTTTTACCTTCACAACGTTGTTCCAAGTTCCAACATGTATTATCGTGTGTTGAATATTATGGTGTTGTTGTGTTATTAGTTTATCCAGTACACACAACATGAGATACATTTATGATGTTCTCGGTGATCAAAATATGTCCATGTGATGCCCAGTACACACAACATGAGATACATTTATGATGTTCTCGTTGATCCACACATGTCCATGTGATGCCCAGTACACACAACATGAGATACATTTATGATGTTCTCGGTGATCAACACATGTTCATGTGATGCCCAGTACACACAACATGAGATACATTTATGATGTTCTCGGTGATCAACACATGTTCATGTGATGCCCAGTACACACAACATGAGATACATTTATGATGTTCTCGGTGATCAACACATGTTCATGTGATGCCAAGTACACACAACATGAGATACATTTATGATGTTCTCGGTGATCAACACATGTTCATGTGATGCCCAGTACACACAACATGAGATACATTTATGATGTTCTCGTTGATCCACACATGTCCATGTGATGCCCAGTACACACAACATGAGATACATTTATGATGTTCTCGTTGATCAACACATGTTCATGTGATGCCCAGTACACACAACATGAGATACATTTATGATGTTCTCGGTGATCAACACATGTCCATGTGATGCCCAGTACACACAACATGAGATACATTTATGATGTTCTCGGTGATCAACACATGTTCATGTGATGCCCAGTACACACAACATGAGATACATTTATGATGTTCTCGGATGTGATGTTTATTACGACAGTTGTGTTTTTGGAAAAATTCTAAAATCAGTGTTATCACATGCGGTAATGAATTGTATTCCTGTGACATGATATTAATTTAACAAAGTACATTATATTTGCGTGGAAATTAAAACAACATATTTAAGGAATGTTTATTAGGACATACAGTTTCTTAATATGTTCATGACACCGTGAAATCTTGCCACATTAATATAAAAGAATACGGTTGATTTATAAAAAAAATATATATATATTATCTAGTTGATTGGCACAACAAAATCATAATTTCACCAGAATTAACTATATCAGAAGGCGACAAAGAAAGAAACGTCTATCACGAAAGATCGCGAATATGTTTATTATGAGAGCAGTTGTTAAACAGTTCGGTATAACGTATTGAGTTAACAAGATTTAACAAGATTGCCATCCAAAACAACAAGTTCCAGATGGCAAATGGACAAGGAAACCATTGGCTTATCGAGAGTCCAACAATTTTCTCATCTATGTGTAGCCCTTCCTTGTCAAATATATGTCAATTCTATGTTTAAACATATTCACACTACTAGCATTAACACAATAATTTGGCAGTTTGTTCCATTCATTTATCACCCTCTGTGAGAAAGAGTACTTTCTCATGTCCTACCTACACCGCTCCTTAACTAATGCTGCTTTGTGTCCTCTGGTTCTACTGCCTTCTTTAAGTTTGAAGAACATATTCCTATCAACATCCTCATAACCGTGCACTATTTAAACACTTCTATTTAGTCTCCTCTTAGTCTCCTGGTCTCTAGTGTTGTCAAACCATATTGTAATAAACGACTTTCATAACTAAGGTCTCTCAATTCGCGAATCATTTTAGTTGCTCTACGTTTTATTTTTTCTAGCTTGTCTATGTCCTTTTTACGATGCGGCCTCCATGCTTGAATACAATGTTCCAAATGTGGTCTAACTATTGTTTTGTGCAGGGGTACAATTAGCTGTTTCTCCTTATACAGGATAGTTCTCCTAATTAGCCATAGAATTTGATTTCCTTTCGAAGCAGCAATCCCACATTGCTATGAAACTTTCAAGTCTGCACTAATTGTTACTTCTAAGTCCTTTTCTTGTGTGGTTCTACCTAGTACAGCATGCCCCATTTTATATTCTTCGTCCATGTTTCCAAGTCGTATGTGTATATATTTACACTTCCCAAAATTTAGTAACATTTGCCATTTTTCTGACCATTTAACTAATTTATCTAGGTCATCCTGTAAACTTTGTTTATCTGTATCATTAGTAACCTTTCTGAATACTTTTGTGTCATCTGCAAATTTGAGTACTTTGCTAGATATGTCATCTTCCAAATCATTTATATATAATAAAAACAGTATAGGGCCTAATACTGATCCCTGTGGTACCCCACTCAAAACCGATTTCCAGTTTGACATCTCACCAACTACTATTACTCTCTGTCTTCTGTAAGCCACTTTTCTATCCAGTTGATTACATCATTACCTATACCATGGGCTTTTAGTTTAAGTAACAATCTTTGATGTGGCACTTTGTCGAAAACTTTCTGAAAATCTAAGTAGACAACATCCACTGGTGACCCGTCATCTACCCACTTTGTAATTTCTTCAAAAAAACATAAGAGATTGGTTAGACATGATCTTGCTTTGAGGAACCCGTGTTGTGACGTATTTATTAATTTATGTTTCACAAGGAATTCCACCATGTGGCATCTAATTAATGTTTCGAGTAATTTACATACAACTGATGTTAAACTCACTGGTCTGTAATTCTCTGGCTCAGTTTTGGTGGTATCCCATCAACTCCAGGTGATTTATTATCTTTCATCTTCTTAATTTTCTGTGCTATCAGGAGTTACACATAATTGCATTAAATGTTCTGATTTATTGCCCTCAAATTTAGTAAATGGAACTGGAAGTGCGCTGTTATCTTCTGTGATAAACACTGAGCTGAAATGCTCAATCAGGACCTCTGCCATTTGAAACCCGTCTAAAATTATGTTTTCCCGTTGTTTTCCAATGGCCCGACCTTATTTCGAACTCCTTACATAAACATATAAACTCTTGCTGTAATTTTTTATATTACCTGCCATTTTAGATTTTCTAATTTCAGTTGTAGCTAGGTTAAGTGCCGCTTTGTAATTTGCATAGTCTTCATCCTTTCTGGTACGTCTATAAACCCTCCACATAGTTTGCTTAAACACTATTTTATAATAGCTTCCTTTGACAAGTTTTTTTCTTTCTAGACCGGTTTCCTTGTTTTTTCAAGGGAACAAATTTATCGATGATACTCTCAATTTCATATTTTAGAATATTCCAACATAATATATTTACACTTCAATATTGACCATATTATATCAGTAATAAAATATACAAATTTGAACTTACAAGCTTTTCTGTTAGTAACAACAAAGAAGTACAAATTCTGAGGTCTCGGTTTCTTCTTATGTTTGTAACCAATGGGATCTTGAAAAGGGGGCAAGCTTAATCACCCATTAGTTTATCATGCTACTACGTAGTGGCGCACCAGGTTACTTATAAAAAATCCAAGGAGGTATGGTTCAATGCCATAAATACGCCACTGCCCACTTCCTCCACTGCCGACTACGCGACGATCCGTGCACACTGGAAGATCTAGCCAGCGTCACGCAGCGGGCAGACTTGCGCCAGAAAATGGTAACATATCATGTGAAAGACATGGGAGGAAGAAGCAACAACAAAAACAACAACAACAACAGCAACAACAACAACACTGAATAGTTGGTTATATTGTAGAGATATTCTAAAATTAACATACAGTTTATAATTATATTTAGTCGTTTAACATATCATATGATAGACACGGGAGGAAGAAGACAATTGTAATCTCAAAGCCAGCACGTTGATTTGTTGATTTGTCATAGACGACGCTGTGTAAGTCACAACAAGACAGCAACAGCAGCAGCAGCAGCAGCAGCAGCAACAAGAACAAGAACAACAACAGCAACAACAACAACACTGAATAGTTAGTTATATTGTAGAGATATACAGTTTATAATTATATTTAGTCGTTCCCCCTGTTACATTTGTAGGAACGTATGTACGTCGCATACATATAAGTTTTTAAGTGCTCGTGCACCAGATTTTGCGGAACAAACTGCGATGGATTTCGCTTCTCCGTGTGGTAGATTGTGTTTGTGCTTAGTTCATCTTAATGAATTGTTAGCAGCTTGTCGCAGTCGTGAATACAATTCATATACACTTTCTGGCAGATGGTTTTCATGTTCACTGTCAAAAACGCCATTGATTCGGCTTCGCACTCGAACAGGCAATCTTTGTAGTGTTCGTTGCAGCGACTCATGCAGGCCGAGTAGTTATCCGTAGACATCCCTGGTGGTATCGCCGCTCTAACTCCGCCGGTCACCGCCAGGAGCAAAAACACGTGGATCTGCATAAAGAACTCATGACGTCAGCATAATCGACAGTTCAAGCGATGCTTTGTTGCAGTGCCGATCAGCACTGTCAGTTAATCACTACACAAAGACAGAGCATGTATGTCACAGAAGGTTTGATAAATACAATTAAAGAACGACTATCCGATCTCAGGAGAAACTCCGCAGGACAGAAGAGTCGCAGCTATTTCCGAATATATTTTCTAACTCATGTAATTTTACAAGAAACTTGTATTTTCGTAATATTTCAGTCGACTCATTCGGTCTTCCTCGGCGAACTTACGTCACTGTGGCCGTTACTAATTATTCCTTACTGAGCTTTGAATTGGTATCAAGCCCGTATTGTGGAGTGGAGTATTGTATGTGCATGGAGACCGCCAGGTGGCAGCACAGTCTTAGCTTGAGGTGAATTACGCAATATCATTAAACAAACTTCAAATGCATGCGTCATAGTTAGCAATTTATTTACGACATTTGTGACATTATGAATCTGATAGTCAAGTTCATTGCTTAAATACGAATACGTGTTGAGGACACGTAGGCACGTGTTGAGAACACGTAGGCACGTGTTGAGGACACGTAGGCACGTATTGAGGACACGTAGGCACGTGTTGAGGACACCTTGGCTGCCTTTACAAACATGACCAATATAAGGATATACACGTGGAGCCTTCAGATGTAGAAAACATATAGTACTAATGGTTTGAGGTTTTACGAATATGGACTGCATTGAAGTAGTTGGACACTGTGGAATGCTGACCCTCGAGCATCGATGTTAATGTTCCTACCGCCTCGTTATTATTTTGGTGACGTAAAAGACCCTCGGTGCCAGCATAGAAATGTCTGCTTGGTGATGTTTTTAAAATGGCTGACTAGTTCATGGGAGAATCCAGGATTGTCCATCGTGTAACCGAGCACCCCCCCCCTTATTTCAACCGGATTTGTTTTCAAAGTCCAAATTAGTTGTCAAGACACCGTGAGATGGCGCCTTCCTGCACTTGTTCCTAACAAGTTTTAACCCATACCATAATTCCTTCATTACCATCATAGTATCCATTACTAAGCGCAAATAGATTCTTGTTATCTGTGCATTTTACAGAATTCCACTGGTCAGCCGATGTTGTCGGGCTGGCAAACAGATGTGAGAAATAATCACCTTTTAAGATGTAGTCCGTAATAAAGTTATTTTATGCAAAAAAAACATAATATTGCCCTGAGAAACCAACGCCGTCTCGACACTGATGGGGCTCACGACAACGTTGTACTGGAGACAAAAAAAAAACAATAATAACCTGAAGGTCTCGAATATAATACATGAACATAACGAAATTATCATCCGGGAACGGATCCAGGAGAAGATCATGTCCAAAATGCGCTGACAAGGCCTGTGACATATTAAACAAAAACTAGTTAGGGGCCATTCATATATAACGTCACGCTATTCGTTAACGTTTTTGAGACCCCCCACCCACTTTTAACGCTACGTAACGTCAGTATGCTCACCCCCTCTGTAATTACGTTCGTTGGTAACGCTGGTCCTGAGACCCCCACCCACATGTAGCGCTTCGCCACGCTTGCCCATAAACCCCCCTACCCCCTAAGCGTGACGTACTTTATGGATGACCCCCCTAAGCCTTGTCCTGACAGATGAAAAGCAGCGCAGCCATCGCCAAAAAAGATCAAACAGCTCGGCTTGGACTTCCGAAATATACACGACCAAGTATGCACGACCAAGGATACGACGATGCTGTGAATATGGCCGGGAATTTGGCATTGTGTCATATATCTGCATTAATGCAGAGCTATGACACAAATCAACGGTTTAGAAAACCACGTACTGGAACGAACTCCAACTCTCCAAAACATGATCACAGAGTTGGTGTCCGAGGCCAGTCCCACCAGGTATGAGTAAATTGCAGTGATGCATAGAAGATGTTCGCACAACTCTACAATGGGGGGGTGGAGATGTTCGACACGGCCACACTAGTTCAAACTAGAAGTGACTGAATTGGCAAGACAAATGGTGGTGGCATGAATTTTATCTTCAAAAACATGAATTAGTGAAGTACATATTATTTAAACTTTAAAAAATAGTCATGCTGCATGTATTTTGTTTATATATTGTATGCCCTCTCACAAGGCCCCTATCACAATAAGCCACCTTGTATTGCAGCAAAGCTTACCCAAGATCATTTCCCCCGGTCATTGTAGTTCGGCCTTGATGTGTGGGGATTTAGATACCCTGGTCGCATTGTAGTTGGGCTTAGATGTGTGGGGAGTAGACATCCTGGACACATTGTAGTTCGGCCTAATTGTGTGGGGATTTAGACACCCTGGACACATTGTAGCTCGGCCTAGATGTGTGGGGATTTAGACACCCTGGACACATTGTAGTTCGGCTTAGATGTGTGGGGATTTAGACACCCTGGACACATTGTAGTTCGGCCTAGATGTGTGGGGATTTAGACACCCTGGACACATTGTAGTTCGGCTTAGATGTGTGGGGATTTAGACACCCTGGACACATTGTAGTTCGGCCTAGATGTGTGGGGATTTAGACACCCTGGACACATTGTAGTTCGGCCTAATTGTGTGGGGATGTAGACACCCTGGACACATTGTAGTTCGGCCTAGATGTGTGGGGATTTAGACACCCTGGACACATTGTAGTTCGACCTAGATGTGTGGGGATTTAGACACCCTGGACACATTGTAGTTCGGCCTAAATATGTGGGGATTAGACACCCTGGACACACTGTAGTTCGGCATAAATGTGTGGGGATTTAGACACCCTGGACATATTGTAGTTCAGCCTAGATGTGGGGCAATTTGGACAACATGGACGCACTGTAGGTCGGCATGGACGTGAGAGAATTTGGACGACCTGGATTTTGTTTACGCAGTGCTGAGGATCGTCATATGTGTTTGGAAGGTGTCGCGTTCAACGTGGTATTGAAACGACATAATCGTGAGCTCGTCAGTACCAGACAGCAAGACCGTGCAATTTAAGACCATGCAATAAAACAAATGAAAACTAAGGTCCGTGGTTGAATGGACCATTACGTGGCAGTAATTATGTGGAGGATAGAAAGCGGATGCATTGTTGTCGACACCGCGGTTGGTCTAACGACCTGGAAAAGGACATCACCCGGAACCAACTACACTTGTATGATGGTGGCATGTCCTGCTATCGCAAGAATATTCGCAAAAAGGTAGACATTTTGTGCGACAATAAAGTTAGACCTATGATCAAAAGAACTGTAACAAAACTACTTAAACACCTTGGCTGTGAAACCCTCCAGACAAGGAGGAAAGTCAGAAGAGTGTACTTTAAGATTTAAGTAAAGCGAAGCACGATTTGATAGATGTGCCACTAGACCAATACATCGAACACAACACTAAATGCACTAGACACTAGACTATACACATAATTATCAGTTTCTTCAATTTAGACAATCATCCAACACATTTGGAAACAGCTAAAGAGTGGAACTCTCTGCCTCAAAGCCATATATCATGTAATTCGTTAGACACATTCCAGACCAGTCTCATTCAGTATCTAAGAGAATAGCCGATTAACCACCATGCGCAATTGGCGTGATGTGTCCGAAGTGAAAGTGTGTGGATCTTGATGTGTTTCCCATCTAGTCCTAGGTGATTGTGCATAGAGTATAGGGGGTTGTGCATACAGTATAGGGGGTTGTGCAGACAGTATAGGGGGCTGTGCGAGCGGACAGGAAGGTAGGGAGAAAGGGGGAGAAGCCGAATAGACGAGACGATATTAGGCCGATCATTGTTATGGAGTTTCTCTCCGGCTGGAGTCCTGTTTGGCGGTAGTGAGGGGTGAAATTGTAGGGTATGTGGTAGAGGGAGGGAAACAGTTAAGGCAGTCGCCTGCGTAGGAGCACCTTAAACCAACATTGCGAAGAGATTAAGGTAGACAGACCGTCGTCGGAGATATGTCCAAACTAGCTATAGCGATAACTGATTACGATATTAGTTATGTGAGGTAGTAACATAGACGTGATTGATTAGGAATTGTTCATAGCTAGGGCTATTTTGGCAGGAAAATTGACGTGAGTGTTTCAGTGAGAATTTCGTGCAGAAAAAATCAGAAAACGCATGGAAAAACTGACCAGATATGTATTCTTAATGCGTACATATTATACATATACATGCTATATACATACTATTAGGAAACATGTTATTCAAAGGCAGCAAGGTAGAGTAACTTAGTTCCGACCACCTGCAGCAGGGTTAATAGTGTTCTGCGAGTTCAACGGGGCCTTGTGAACATGCTTTTTAGGGTTCACATAAGCTAAGTAGATGGGACGTAATTAGTAAGATTAGCAGCAAACTTAAAGTAAAAACTAAATAATCTAGGAACTTTCACGTATAGTCTGTTGTAATCTGAGCATTAGGTAAATCGCTATGTTATCTATAAATGTACCCTTTTTACCACTGAGAGTGCCTATTTGAGATATTGTAGCCGTCTTCTATTGAAAAATAAAAATGCCCTAGCACCCTATGATACTAGTGTATTACACTATGACAATGAATTAATTAATTCATTCATTAATAAGAATAGCGAATGTACTAGACTACTGCCATCCCATCGACGTGACAAATACACGCTCTTTATCACTCGTTATATGTATAAGCAAACCGTATGTCATCGGCAGTTACTTACGATAGTCGCTAGCATGGCTTTCTGGCAGAAAATAATTACAGACAATTAAAACTTGCACGAAATGCGGAGACGTCCTTGAATCACTCGTCAGGCTAACCGTTAATGACCGGTGCTTACAAAGGTACTATCATGCTAAGTGCCCTCACTTGACCCCGCTAATTATGCACATAATGCTTTAGCCAAGGGTTCAATTAATGTCGAGTGGCTTGTTTGGAATAGACTAGAAAAAGGACATCTTCCGGGTTTGCGTTCTGCTCTGGCTCTGGCGTAAGACGGACAAGGAATGGTTCAGCGCGTCAATATGTTTGGAGTTGTTAGTATGCATGCTGGCGTTCGTACGTTTGCTCAGTATATGACTCACACATTATGTGCATACATTTAATGTATTTAAGTTTTCGATGATATTTTGATAGAACGTATTATGTTACTCCTGAGGTGTGATGAGCTAAACAAAAAGTATATACAATTAAATCGTGCAATGCAGGATCAAAAAGGGCTTGGATACTTCTACAATGACTTATTGACTGGGAAGGCTGCTCTCTGGAATGCTTCTCTAGTAGATCGTGATTGCTTCCTAGCCGCGAACTTAGCACATTTGGATAGAGCTGACATGGAATGAGTCCTGGCAGGTTATTCAGGAGGCTGGTAGTGTTAGCTGTTTATACTCGCGGTAGCGTCTAATGCGGGCATCAGCTGTGGCAACGATGGTAAACAAACTGATGCGAACCAATCCGTGGTGTACCTTTAAAACATGTTCGCATCTCTGAGGTAACGTCTGATGTGTAATGAAACCCACATCAGGTTAGTACTCATATCAGTGGCACAGTCTCCCGCGACAAAACTAGCTGCAGAATGTTGTGCACTGTTCACCCTTCTGAATGCCTGTCTTGATGTGATTCGCAATTAGTAGGTTCAAGCGTCGGTCGGACGAGTACCTCCTATGCTGTTTTCACACTTAAGGTGGCGCTGCATGCAGTGCTTCCTTGATTAATCATAATGTATTCTAGCTCACTTCTGTACCTCGGTTAAATATGGGGGGGGGGGTGCGTCGTATGGTACTCATTGTTTTGTGTTAATCTACTATCAGAGACAAAACGGACAAGTGCTTGCGTAAGCGATGACTCCCTCGTTAAAAGAGCTCACCTGTATAAGTGTTCTACTAGAATCTGACAGTTCCTCTACAATCGAACTCGTCTCACATCAATTCGGTCCGTTACCAACTCGTTAAACGGCTAGAAATCACGCCTGACATCACGACTGACGGACGTGCGTACGTATCCACGAAAGCATGTGTGCACGTGTGCACGTGTGCACGTGTGCACGTGTGCACGTATGTATGTATGTATGTATGTATGTATGTATGTACGTAGGTATGTATGTATGTATGTATGTATGTAGGTATGCATGCATGCATGCATGCATGTATGTAACTATGTATGTATGTAAGTATGTACGTGTGTATGTATGTAGGTAGGTAGGTAGGTACGTAAGTACGTATGTATCATATACATAAATATAACATAGCTCCTTACTCTGCAGGTAAATTATTAATGACATTACTCTGTCGTATGTATGTATGTGTGTATGTATTTTTATGTATGTATGCATGCATGCATGCATGAACACATACATATATGTATGTACGTATGTTCGTGCGTATGCAAGTATGTACGCATGTACGTACGTTTGTATGTATGTACGTAAGTACATACGTACGTACGTACGTACGTATGTATGTATGTATGTATGTATGTATGTATGTATGTATGCATGTATGCATGTATGTATGTATGTATGTATGTATGTATGTATGTATGAATATATGTAACTATGTATGTATGCATGTATGTATGTAACTATGTATGTGTGTATGTATGCACGTATGTATGTGTGTGTGTGTGTGTGTGTGTGTGTGTGTGTGTGTGTGTGTGTGTGTGTGTGTGTGTGTGTGTGTGTGTGTGTGCGTGCGTGCGTGCGTGCGTGCGTGCGTGCGTGCGTGCGTGCGTGCGAGCGTGCGTGCGTGCGTGCGTGCGTGCGTGCGTGCGTGCGTGCGTGCGTGCGTGTGTGTGTCGTAAACTGTCCTAATCTGCAACTTTATTTTACGATTAGCATAGTATAATTCGACTGTGTACCGTTGAGCTCGCGTTGCGCACATTAAGTGGATCTTGATCTTCAACTTCAAGACAGGTCGCTTGCCTTCAGCCTTAGTGCACACATAGACTCCATCTTTCAAGTGTGCAGCGCGAGCGTGACAACAACGTGACAACAACGTGACAACAACGCTTTTTGACGAATCCGGCTTGTTTCTCATTTCAAAGGAAATTTCATGTATGTTTTTTTTCCAAAAATGTGCACAACGCTAGCCATATGACGTGACTAGAGCTTAGGGAAGCTTCCCGCTGTGTTGTTTGGTTTTTAGTCCGTAACATCAGTGGAAGAAATGAAGTCAGCTTTTGTAAGTAACGAATTTATTCTATCGTTTCACCGAGCTGTGCATTAGTACGCGATGTGCTCGTAGCACCAAATCCACTTATACTGCGCCCTCTTTCACACGTTATGAATTATAAATGGGCACGTGTTCGTCGATTTGGTGTGAACATTTAGCTATCGTGTAAAATTCACTACACTCGTTTAGAGTCGTATTTAAGTTAACATTTCACAATTGTTTTAGCAAAGGTACAACGTCAGACATTCGCGCTATGCCATCAATACGTTTTACATCAATAACACATTACTGGTGGCCACACTAACATTAAGAGTTAACAAGATCCATTGATAGGTATGCTTTTAGTTGCTCCGTTCTGCTTGTGCTGTTGTTGATTAGTTCTGTAGTTTACATGTGATTGCTATTCGCCTGTGTGCAAAGGAAGAGTGTTTATGTCCCAGTTTACCGGGTTTCTCGTCCTGCTGGTGATCGTCGACGTTATACACGCATCATCCGGACGAAAAACATACTACGAATGCCTGGACATGTGCTGCGACAAATACGAACTTTGCAAGTCAAACTGTGAAGGACAGAAGCTCGTGAAAAACGTGTGCGAATCATCGTTCCTTTCGTGTGTTCGTGTGTGCTTCCAATTGTTTGAGTAATAAGACGACTATTGCTATGTCAATGAATACCTTCTAGGACATTAATTCTGGTATGACATCATTGCAGACAAGAATAGAAATTCGGCAGAAACGGCAAAAAGTAACAATCTTAAAGTCACCACCAATGATTTTGTCGGCGAAATTCTAAAACATAACAGTTACAACAAACTGATACCAATGGTCATAAGTTTAGTTAGTAATGAATGTTAGGAAAATGAGACAAATGATATCACGTAACAGTTATTACACTAGAAAAACATGTATTTGATTAAAAACCACACCAACAGCCTCGTTCACTGGTTTAGAATATTGCTATATTATTGGTTCTGCGCCTGGAGAGTCAGTGGTTGGTGATACAGCGCCTGCTGTGACTGCGCAGACCAATTCTGGAGTGACAGTCCTTTTCACATATTTGGCAGATGTAGACCGATGGCAGACCTGGTGCGCTGTTTCCACGATCCTTTCGTTGTTGTGTCCTCTCCATCCAAGTTGTGTTTCGCATCTCCTCGCTGGCCTTCACTCTCTCATGCACTCTCACGCGCCATATCCCGCGTTCTACGGTAGTTGTATCCCATGATGTTGATATTACAGGCCTTCATATTACATCTGCACACATCCTTAAAGCGAAGCATCCAACGGCCTGTTAGTCTGGAGCCTATTTTAATCTCACTGTAGAGGATGTTTTTGGGGATTCGGCCATCCTCCATGCGACACACGTGGCCATCGTAAGCGAGGCTCGCTGAGGAGAGCTCATGTTGAGAGTGTTTGCCAACTTGAACACTTCTGTGTTGGGGATGCTATCCTGCCATTTGATGCCAATGGTGCGACTTAGGCAACGTAGATGAAATGTGTTGGCATATGTCGTCCATGTCTCACTGCCGTACAGCAGGATGCTGAGGACACAGGCCTTGTACACTTGAACCCTAGTGTGAGAGCGCCGTTTTCCCACACCCTATTGGTCAGTCTGGACATGGCGGAAGAAGCTTTGCCCATGCTTTTGTTGATTTCGACATCAGTGGACAGGTCACTGGTGATGGTTGAGCCCAAGTAGATGAAGTCTTGGACAACTTCTAGGGTGTGTACACACACACACACACACACACACACACATATATATATATATATATATATATATATATATATATATATATATATATATATATATATATATATATATATATATATATATATATATATATATATATATATATATATATATATATATATATATATGGTAAAACAATATGATAATGTTGCCTTTAATAGCAGCGTCGCCCCAGTGTGTGAACTAGGCTACAGTAGTAGGGGATATATAGGTTTGTGAAGTAGACTACTCTGATGCACGCACGCACGCACGCACGCACGCACGCACGCTCACACACACACACACACACACACACACACACACACACACACACACACACACACACACACACACACACACACACACACACATACACATATTGTGTTATCGAGGAATATTTAGATGTCCTTATTGGTGTAGCGTTTAAAAAAGGTGTCTTTACTTCAGGAAAATACATCTCACATTAATAAATGTAATGAAACAATAATAAAATTGGTCTTTCGATAATTAGTTTATTTATTGAACATAAGTCACTGTCGGACTTTCTCTGCATTATATACATTCTCTTTATAGTTTGCTTCTTCTTCATCATCAGTTACACGTATACCCCGTTTACACGTGCGGCACTAACGAATCGCGATCCATCACTGATCAATACTATTGGAAACAGTAGAACAAATTAGTATACCACTTGCAAGAGTGTTCCTGTTGAATAGAAAGAAGCAAACATCATACTATTATTTAAAATGAGTTCGAGAAATAAGTCAGAGAATTACAGACCAGTGAATTTAACATCAGTGATTTGTAAATTATTAGAAAGGTTTATCATATATGGTGGACTTTCTTGTTAGGCATAAATTATTAAATCAATCTCAAACTGGATTCCTAAAAGCGAGGTCATGCTTAACAAATATGTTATGTTGTTTTGAAGAAATTACTAAGTGGCTAGACGAGGGATCACTGGTAGATATTATATACTTTGATTTTCAGAAAGCTTTTGACAAAGTGCCACATCAAAGATTACTGCTTAAATTAAAAGCCCATAACATCGGGGATGACATAATCGACTTGATAGAACAATGGCTGACTGACAGAAGGCAGCGTGTCGTAGTAGATACGGAGGTTTCAAACTGGAAATCAGTTTTTAGTGGGGTACCACTAGGATCAGTATTAGGACCTTTATTATTCTTAATACATATCAATGACTTGGACGACAATATAACAAGCAACGTTTTGAAATTTGCGGATGACACAAAAGTTTTTAGAAGGGTTAACACATATATTAACAAACAACATTTACAAAACGATCTAAACAAATTAGGTAAATGGTCCGAGAAATGGCAGACGTTGTTCAATTTTAGGAAATGTAAATGCCGACATACAGGCCATGGGAGCTTGGATGTAAATTATAAACTGGGAAATACTGTTCTGGGCACTACTGTAAAAGAAAAGGACTTAGGAGTTACAATAAGCGCTGATATGAAAGTTTCAGAGCAGTGTGGTATTGCAGCTTCAAAGGGTAATCAAATTCTTGGGTTGATTATGAGAAATATAACATACAAGGAGAAAAGGCTAATTATACCTCTGTATAAAGCAATAGTTAGACCTCCTTTAGAGTACTGTATACAAGCTTGGAGACCATATCGTAAGAAGGATATAGATACGCTTGAAAGGATACAGAGGAGAGCAACTAAAATTATTCCAGAACTGAGAGACTTTAGTTATGAAGAACGACTGAAAGAATTTTTAAGATATTGAATGGGTATGAAATAGAAATATTTTTTTCTCACTCAGGAAAGAAAATATAACTAGGGCACATAAGGTAACATTAGTAAAAGATCGGTGTAGATTGCATATCAGGAAGAACTCGTTCACACACAGGACAACCAATGAATGGAACAAATTATCTACAGATTGTGTAACTGCTAGCAGTGTGAAAATGTTTAAAAACAATGTTGACACATATCTCAGGAGGGCAGATTACACATAGATTACAAATGTTGGACTCTCGATAAGCCAAGCCAAGGCTTCCTTGTCCACTTGCCATCTGGGCCTTTGCTTTGGATGGCAATCTTGTTAAATCTTAAATCAAGAAGAAAAGAAGAAATATCAATGACAACCTGTAGTAATTCTCTACCCGAGGCTGTATAGCCATCTACAAACTACATAAAATGAAATATGATATTTGTAAATTTGACATCTTCAGTGATCTAGATATGTTGTATAATATTCAACTGTAACTATGCATTGAAGTTTATGCTGAAAATATATTGTAGTACATTATGTATTACATAATTACGACAAAAATATCACAATAAATAAGTGTTGACCTGAAATACAAGATAAGTATTATATTAATAATGGTATTTTATGCAGCAAGGTTAATGAAATATAAAAAACAAATGGAAGGATATACAGTTGACATTAATACTACGGTGTACGGTGCTGGGGTACAACATTACCCCAGGTACACGTATGAGGGTTAAAACGTTCTTGTCAGCTTTTCTTCAGGCTTTACTCGTTTTTCTTTCTCTATATGGATTCTTCATAGTTGCTGCTCTTGGTAGTGTTTCTGTATGTACTCTTATGGCCGAAGTATGTCCATCTCTTCTGTCAGATTGTTGATAAAATATAAACTCCCGTTTACATTCTTATTCGTCCTCTTCCTCTTAATAATTCACTGAACACAACGGAGTGTGTTTTTCAAACTCCGGTTTACAATGCTTATTGAATATTACCTACCTATCACGTATAATTGAAGTATGATGTCTTAATGACCAACATCGGAAATTTTTTATTGTGTTGCAAATTCAACATTATGTGGATGCCTATGTAATTGCATGTGGATGCTTCTGCACGTGCACGTGGATGTTTCTGCACGTGTACGTGGACGCTTCTGCACTTGCACGTGCATGCGTCGGTAAATGCACGTGGATGCTTCTGCCACAGCACGTATGTGCATCTGCAACTGCACGTGGATTCCTCTACACCTACAGGCGGATGCCTTTGCACCTGCATATGGATGCTATTGCACCTGCAGGTGGACGCCTCTGTAAATTCACGTTAATGATTCTGCACTCGCACGAAGATCCTCCCTTTATAGGGCTTGACATGTTTTCGCAGGTTAATACGTGGATGTGTAGAACATACGTAATCCAGAATACAACTATCAATGTTTTGCATATTCCACAAAATGTTGTTAGTGAGGAATAGCATATACATAGCGAGGGAACAACGTGCAAAATATGACCACCACCCATTTGGTGTTATTATATTATATATAGTGGCATTGATGGTGTCACTGCTAAGTAACTCACCAGAGGTCACTACTGAATGTTGATCAGAAGCGTGAAACGCAAATTTAAACAGGTGAGCTCAAAAGATTGTTTTTCAAAGTTTTCTTTAAATATTAGCACCGTTTTCCAAACGTCACATTCCCATTTGAGCGCGTTGAAAAAACTTTTTGTATAGTAAATTGCTGGCATAATTTGTTAGCTGAATTAACTAAATTAAGTTAATTTAATTTAATTAATTAACTTTTCCAGAAAGGCTAATTTAATTAATTAACTTTATCAAAAGGGGTTAATTTAATTTAATTTAATTGACAAATTCCCAAATAACTCTAAATTAAGTGCTTATCTAACAGTTGATTTTTCTGGATAGTTCATGGTCATGTTACCATGTGTTTTCGGAAGGCCTGCAGACACAATTCCAGTCATTAGTCTAAGAAGGATCAGGTTCAGGCTTGTGTGAATTTGATGGATAACATCACAGAGCACATGGACACTGTACCAACTGGGGTTGGCTGGTCATTCAGGCACCTTTGAATTGGAATGAAGGCCTAGAATGTCCTCTGGTAGGGTGATACGTTGATGGCTAAATGTGGCTTCAACAAATCTTTGTCTAAAGTAAACATTTGGGGCTGGCAACTTGCAGCCAAATGGACCTATAGGGCCATTATACCTATGCATCTATATTTTTTTCCATGTGTACATATAAAAAGGTAAACATAAAAGTACATTCTTACACACCGCGGTATCCAGTCTCTGGGACTGCTCAAAGCGCTTCACCCCTTGCAGAGCTGTTCATTCATGTGGGGAGCGGTGGTGTAATGGTTAGAGCACCCGCCTGTCGATCGAGAGGACGGTGGTTCGATTCCACCTCCGCCGTTTCGAAGCTTGGGCCACTTCGTTCACCCCACTTTGCCTGTGTCTTTCGGAAGAGACATTAAGCCGTTGATCCAAACTCCTGCGTTAGGTCAAGATTGGGCTGTTTGGAGTATAACTACTTGAGACTTTAGATTCCAACGCAATTTCAACCTCTCTGGGAAGCATTCAGCCACGTTGCAATGACTGCGCGAAGAATATTTATTCAGATATCTGTCTGTAGCCATGTACTCAATGTAGTTTCAGTTTGGAATATTTTACAGTGCCAACTTAAATCAAAAGCATGTCAAATCTAGTAATGCATAAAATAGTAGTGTCTACATATTTAAATGTTAGTGTATAAAGGTGACACCTAATGATTTAGTACAAAATACTGCATAAATAACAACTTGGTGCATATAAATGATATATGTAGTTGCCAGTTGTTTTGTTAATTTGGTGGTTGAATGTTGGAGGAAACCCCACCCCTACAAATCTTCAGCCACAACTTTTCAACCCTTTCAGAGCAAACTTATTAATTGTATCTACAACTTTTAAAATGTTATCAAATGCCCCTTGAAGGAATGTCTTGGTATGTAAATATTGTGTGAGCAAATTTCTTTCCAACAAAGTTAAAAACGCATTTCTGTTACAAGTCTTGTAATTGTAAACATTTCTACCAACACATGATTTAATTGTTAATTGAATTAAAATTGATTGTTAATTTAATTTAATTGAAGAATTCTGGAGGTTAATTTCATTTAATTGACCTGAGAAATGTGTGAGGTTAATTTAATTTAATTTGAGAATTTCTGAGTTAATTATAATTTAATTAATTAACTTTTCAAGTTAATTGCCCCATGCCTGGCCAGTTGTGCATGCTCTGATATGTGCATGTTATTCAAAAAAGGAGCTGCGATGTGCTGCCGAAACGGTCCTTTGGCAACACGGTCCCGTTTTGGTCGGCAGAGTGATTGTGTACGTCAGAGTGATACTGATAATGATTCGATATTACAAGATTTAACAAGATTGCCATCCAGGCAAAGGCTCAGATGGCAAGTGGACAAGGAAGAGTCCAACATTTTTAATCTATGTGTAATCCGCCCTCCTGATTATATGTGTCAACCTTTTCTAAACATGTCCACGCTGTTAGCACTTACACAATCTGTAGATAATTTTTTCTATTCATTAGTTGTCCTCTGTTAGAACGAGTACTTCCTGATATCCAATCTACACTGATCCTTTACTAATATTACCTCATGTCCTCTTGTTCTAGTATTGTTCTTGAGTTAAAAAAACAATTTTCTATCAATATTTCCATACCCCATCAATATCTTAAAAACTTCAATTTCTCCTCTTAACCGCCTTGTCTCTAAGGTTGTTAAACCACATTCTTTCAGTCGTTCTTAATAATTAAGGTCTCTCAGTTCTGGAATCATTTTAGTTGCTCTCCTCTATATTCTTTCAAGCGTATCTATATCCTTCTTGCAATATAATAATATAATAATAATAATAATAATAAAATAATAATAGAAAAACATATAAAACAAGCGAAAAACTTAATACAGAAAACGATAATACACCATGTTAGTACTGTTGCGAACTGTTTTCGGACAGTAATGAAGGGAAGTAATGGGTGAAATATGTACAATGTACGGCGTGGACTCACCAGTTCTTTGCATGGTACGAGTGTGGACTCACCAGTACTTTACATGGTACGAGTGTGGACTCACCAGTACTTTACATGGTACGGGTGTGGACTCACCAGTACTTTGCATGGTACGAGTGTGGACACACCAGTACTTTGCATGATACGAGTGTGGACTCACCAGTACTTTGCATGGTACGAGTGTGGACTCACCAGTACTTTACATGGTACGGGTGTGGACTCACCAGTACTTTGCATGGTACGAGTGTGGACTCACCAGTACTTGGCATGGTACGAGTGTGGACTCACCAGTACTTTACATGGTACGAGTGTGGACTCACCAGTACTTTGCATGGTACGAGTGTGGACTCACCAGTACTTTGCATGGTACGAGCGTGGACTCACCAGTACTTTGCATGGTACGAGTGTGGACTCACCAGTACTTTGCATGGTACGAGTGTGCACTCACCAGTACTTTACATGGTACGAGTGTGGACTCACCAGTACTTTGCATGGTACGAATGTGGACTCACCAGTACTTGGCATGGTACGAGTGTGGACTCACCAGTACTTGGCATGGTACGAGCGTGGACTCACCAGTATTTGGCATGGTACGAGCGTGGACTCACCAGTACTTTGCATGGTACGAGCGTGGACTCACCAGTACTTGGCATGGTACGAGCGTGGACTCACCAGTACTTGGCATGGTACGAGCGTGGACTCACCAGTACTTGGCATGGTACGAGTGTGGACTCACCAGTACTTGGCATGGTACGAGCGTGGACTCACCAGTACTTGGCATGGTACGAGCGTGGACTCACCAGTACTTGGCATGGTACGAGTGTGGACTCACCAGTACTTTGCATGGTACGAGCGTGTGGACTCACCAGTACTTTGCATGGTACGAGTGTGGACTCACCAGTACTTTGCATGGTACGAGTGTGGACTCACCAGTACTTGGCATGGTACGAGTGTGGACTCACCAGTACTTGGCATGGTACGAGTGTGGACTCACCAGTACTTTACATGGTACGAGTGTGGACTCACCAGTACTTGGCATGGTACGAGCGTGGACTCACCAGTACTTGGCATGGTACGAGTGTGGACTCACCAGTACTTGGCATGGTACGAGTGTGGACTCACCAGTACTTTACATGGTACGAGTGTGGACTCACCAGTACTTGGCATGGTACGAGCGTGGACTCACCAGTACTTGGCATGGTACGAGTGTGGACTCACCAGTACTTGGCATGGTACGAGTGTGGACTCACCAGTACTTTACATGGTACGAGTGTGGACTCACCAGTACTTGGCATGGTAGGAGTGTGGACTCACCAGTACTTGGCATGGTACGAGTGTGGACTCACCAGTACTTTACATGGTACGAGCGAGGACTCACCAGTACTTTGCATGGTACGAGTGTGGACTCACCAGTACTTGGCATGGTACGAGTGTGGACTCACCAGTACTTGGCATGGTACGAGTGTGGACTCACCAGTACTTTGCATGGTACGAGCGTGGACACTTTATTTGCGAAATGTGTGATGTTGGCTTTGTAGTAAAAGTTGATGTGAAGGCCCGTTTTGCATGCAAAAATCTTTTTCAATGTTTTGAAACCCCATTAAGACAATAAGGCGCCACATATAAGTACAGACATAGTGAGATAATTGAGAAGATGATTCTGTAGACCACGCATTTTTAATAAAAAGAAATAATAAGTCTTGCTTAACGGACCCGTTTTGCTAGTTGTTCACCTAAAAAATTCGAAGAATATAATTGTTATGTTATATTATCATAGACCACGGCAAAGTTGGTGACATTTCACACGTTTTAATTTGCATATGTATATTACATATTGATATCTATAAAAATAGTTATTCATATATGCATTACATTTTTTTATTTTATTTTATATTGCTTCTGTCTCCACAATACAGTATACGTGGTGCTATTGACACAGGAGGGCGGGTTACATATAAACACAAATATGTTGAACTCTCGATAAGCCAATGGCTTCCTTGTCCACTTGCCATCTGGGCCTTTGTCTTGGATGGAATCTTATTAAATCTTGTTGAATCGTGTTAAACATTCACAATACCACGTCAAAATAGCACAATGTTTAAATTAGTTTCGGGAAAAATAATCTATTCATCTCAATGATTGTTATTATCCATGGTTTTGTATTAAAAAAACAATATATATATATTCTTACTGCTATGGCGTTATGATTATATCAGAACGCAACTGCAGTCGCAAAGCAAAAGACGATCGTATATGCATAATCATTACACTAGCTCGTACATTGGGGGCCTACATAATTGTACGTACATACATAATCATTATACTAGCTCGTACATTGGGGGCCTACATAATTGTACGTACATACATAATCATTATACTAGCTCGTACATTGGGGGCCTACATAATTGTACGTACATACATAATCATTATACTAGCTCGTACATTGGGGGCCTACATAATTGTACGTACATTGCCCATATCATTTCGATGTCAATCTTGTTAAATCTTGTGAAATGCTTGATCTCGCTGAGCGCGTGTTAAGTGGCTCTTGGAAGATTATAATAAACTGCGTGCCTTCGTATATAAATACAGTCAAGTGTGAACGACGGTGATCATTGCGTTTTAGGACGAATCTGGTTTGTTTCTACGTCTTGAGGTATTGCATGTAACATGTATTTGGCCTTGAGACGAGACTCCGAAAGAGCTGCGTGTCTCCGTGTGTCTTGTTTGGTTTGAATTGATAACTTCAATGGAAGAAATGAAGTCAGTTATTGTAAGTAATTTGTTTCTATCATTTCATCGTGTGCGCCAGGCAAGGGGCGATTAATCTACTATATTAACAAGTTAAGTTAATATTGGATGATTTTCAATTAAGTTTAAGTTAAGTTAACTTGTATTTTGAAAGTTAACTAGTCAAGTTACTGATTAAGCTGAAGCAACACATATATTACTCATCTCGTGTCAAGTAAGGATGTACAGCCGGCCTATTTTACAGGCTATAAAAGACTACGTGTTGCCACGTAAATACTCTGCAGTATCACTCATTGGCTTCCAAGCCCCTTTCTACCTCTATCGTGGATACATTTTATGGTTGTGCCTTTCCGCTTGGTGTTCAGTTTCCGAGATTCACAAGCATAATAGAACAGCTAGAAAGCGTTGTTTTCTTCCGCAGTTCACCGGGTTTCTCGTCCTGCTGGTGATCGTTGACGTTGTGCACGGATCATCCGAACCGACATCCTACCGCGGATGCATTGACATGTGCAGCGACAGATACGACATTTGCAGGTCGACGTGTGTGGGAAAGAAGCTCGTGAAAGAATTGTGCGAAACATCATTCCGGACTTGTCTTCGTGCGTGCTTTAAAATGTTAGCCCGTCTTTTATAAGACGACTGTTGCTACTTCAGAGAATAATTGCGTGTGCGTGTGCGTGTGCGTGTGCGTGTGCGTGTGCATGTGCGTGTGCATGTGTTACATCGTTCATGACATAAATTCTAGTGCGGACAAGAGAACCAATCTTAAAATAACAAGAAATGTGTCGGCGAAAAGACGTATGTCAGACGATATTTCAGCGAAGTGAAATGATTTCGCATTTCAGCTTCAACAACCTTATTTCCATTGGCACAAGTGTTTTCCTAAATTTAATTAGTAATGGCAATTGGAAAACGATGGTAAATTATATTACGTAAATGTACGAGAAAATTAATTTATGTTTAA
>OY759267.1:47161155-47173655 GCA_963662155.1 Lamellibrachia columna
CCTCTACTGCGTACAACCATAACACATGAGCACATAACACATGAGTACATAACACATGAGCACATAACACATGAGCACATAACACTTGAGCACATAACACATGAGCACATAACACATGAGCACACAAAATAACGTCAACGTTACTTTTCGTGGGCAGCGATTCCAAATAGTTAATGTCAGTGCCGGATTAACCTTGGTGCAAGTGATCCACTCGTACCACGCCCCCACAAAAAGGGACCCTACAAAAAGGGATCCCACAAAAAGGGGCCCCACAAATCAATCATAATCCATCCTATTAGCCGCTTAAGGTCTTTCTTCGTTTTCTTGATTCGGACTCCGATCTCTGTACAACTTCTGTGCTATACTCGTGAATGTGACATCACCTTAAAGTATTGCAGCGCGAACAAGAGTGATGAGAACGTAAGTAAATACGGACGTGACGTCAGAACTCTATTAGTAACGCCATCGAGCGTATTAGTTCTGTGTTAATATTGACACTTCTGGGGCAGTGGCGTCCCATACACTTAGCCCGCCTTACAATGTGCCTTCGCATATATATGACTTTGATGATTACTAACTGTAGATGGAGAGAGAGTTCTTTTTTTTCCAGTTAAAGCTGATCAAGGATGAGCACCGATCCACAATGAGCCAGAATCGACTGGATCATCTGACTACGCACAATTCGGAATAGGAGATCATGCGTTGTATTAATCTTGATTAATCAAGATTTTTATGATGTCAGTGCTGCAAAAACGCTCAGTGTTTGGGAAAGTTCAACAGATGTAAAATCAGATCTGACTATTCACATGATCACATCTGTAGACTTTGTATATATCTAACTTTGATGGTTAGTAACTGTAGAGAGAGGGGGGTCTTTTTTCCATTTTTTCCAAGTTGAAACTGATCAAGGACGTGCACCGGTCCACGGTGCGCCCGAACCAACTCGTTCACATGATTATGTTCAGTTCAGAATAAGACATCATGCGTCGGATTAATATTGACAAGATTGTATTGACTTCGGTGCTTCAAAAACGCTCAAACAGCGTTTAAGAAATTTCTAACTCATTTTGGTGGAAAACATTTGAATGTCATCCAGGAGAACTTGCACCGTCTCTATTTACGCTGTATTGTCTTGTATTATTTTCTGGTATGTCATTGTACGCTGTATTGTCTTGTATATGTATTATCTTATATATGTAATATCTTGTATATGTGTTTATGCTGTCGTCGACAACAATCTGGGATTGCCTATGTTTAAACATAGTGGAATAAACGTTAATGTATGTTATTTCGTCCATGGTCAATACAACGCGTTTTGATCATTGTATTTCACGCACTCGGTAAGGGCCCCACAACAAATTTGTTCCAGGCCCCTACATTGTTAATCCGGCACTGGTTAACAACGATGACGGATATGGTTTTAACTCATTATGCGTTCATCCTACATTACGATCGAGCATAAAACGCAAAGCAAGGACAATGTCAACAGTTGACGCAACAGTGTTTGCAGAACGTTCATTCGTCTCGATATCTTGGAATCAGTGCCGAAGCCACATATGATACGGAAGAAATGTGGGCGAGACAACTGACGACACTGCAGGGTAGTGCCGGACATGAGGACAGCAATGACTGTCGCGATCTCGGTCGACTCGGGGCGTCGCCTCTTGGCGGGAAGGACAGGATAGATCAACACATACGTACTGCAACTAGGTGGCGCTCTGTTTGCTAAGTGACTATTTGCCGTGCATGCGCAAATGACCAAGTGTTGTAATTTTCACATAATCCCATCACCAACTAAATCTATGCAGGTCCACCCCCACAAACCCACTACCGTCCTCCGTACTTAAGGAGACAACTTCCCGTTTCGGACAGAGAAAAACTCGGGCGCTGTTTTGATTCACAACTGCGAACTCTAGAAATGAAGTCGGTATTCGTAAGTAGCAACACTGTATGCAACAAACTACAGAGGTCTTACCTTGACAGAATCACGGATAACAGAATCATCCGAATGATAGAATCAAATATATTGGCTGGGACACCCAAAGCGATTATTTTATGAGTCTATTGTATCTTGAATGAACAATCACGATAGTGTATGCAAGAGGAGTGTGCGTGATTTCAATTAAAGTGTAATTCGATGTTACATTTCTCATAAAAATTAACGAAATGTTGCAAATGTTGCCCATCGACATATGAAACCAAACGAATCGTTCGCTGTAGGTGAAATAACACACCGTGACGCCGAGAAAATAATTGCAATCAATTGTTCCGTTGTTGAATCAACGTTTTTTGCTGGGTCAGTATATTTTCGTCTGTGTTGATGGTCATATACGTGATACATTTCATAAGAAAATATGTAAAATAATAATAATTTGTCGCAGTGACGATTATGCGAGAAAATAAGCTAAATATGCGAGAAAATAAGCTAAATATACTATATGACAGTGAAGAGATGCCGTCGAACATAAATGTCCAGGATAGCAACCATCTCGCATATAATATAGCAAGAGATGTAGAATGCCACAACATTTGTTACAGACCCGATCATTTGTTACAGACCCGATCATTTGTTACAGACCCGATCATTGAAGACTAAGTTGATCACGTGTAGTATTTTCTGTTTTTTGTATGATACGTATCACGATACGCATTCGACGTACCGGTATATACTATTATTATAATTGGTACATTGTCATAAGTGAACTAAATGGGAAATTATGAATTTGGACTGAACCAGATCAATTCACTAATATTTAGGATTATTAATTGTTCGTGGTTCAGGTTTGAGTAATTTATTATCAGAGTTTACGTTCATGTATACCGGACAGGATAGCTTTGTTTGTTTGTTTGTGTAATTATTTACTTAATGTAATTCATATAAAAACATACTTCTACATTTAGTTTTTAATATAAATATCCGTCAGGCATGTCAAAAACAATATAATACAACAGGTTAAACCATCGTATATCTTAACCAAAACAATCACAATATATTGCGATACGTATCGCGACACTTATCGTAAACCAGTTCTCTATAGCGACATATGTCGCGATACAAAAAGTTTGGCAATACTCAACCTTATTCATTTTAACGTTATTTATTTCTCTCCTGATAGGGCATCGTTCTCGCTCTTCTCGTTATCATCGGCCTTGTGCACGGAATACCGGCCGAGTTGAAGGCCTACAAAGAATGTTTGGCTCATTGCTCTCGAGAATACAACGGATGCACCGTCGACTGCAACGCAAACTCGATGAGAATGGCCAACATAGGCATGGGGAGTGTGTGCCGGAAATTGTACCAGGCGTGCACGCGTTCGTGTAACAAACTCCACTTCAACTAATAACCAACACGTTGGATCGATAACGTACACACATTTACGTTTACCCGCCCTATTAACTACAAATGTGTCGCTGTCCAGAGGAGAAGGCTAGTCAAACAATTATCGACTTATTTATGTGTGTCGTTAATGTGATCGTCATTATATACACCATATATATATATATATATATATATATATATATATATATATATATATATATATATATATATATATATATATATATATATATATATATATATATATATATATATATATATGGCTTTTGATGTGCATAAATTTTATTTTTAAAATAGGCCACGTGAGTTATCTAAGCAACACCCAAAGTAAAATGGCCACCCTGGGGCAAGTAGTTACTTGCTGTAACAACTTATCCCGATCATAATTTGACGTTGTAGCAATTAACTTGGACCGTTCACATGAATGTAATGTTATTGTACATCCGTGTGTAAATGTTTTCCGTGGCTTTAATTATAATCCTAAAGTTATGCACGTGATACGCACGTGATACGCGGTGGGACAGTACCGATTTAATCACGGTACAAGTGATACACGATGGGACAATGCCGATTTAACCACGGTACAAGTGATACACGATGGGACAGTGCCGATTTAGCCACGGTACAAGTGATACACTCATACCAGGTCCTCTACAAAAAGGGTCCCCACAAAATCGATTATGATCCACCTGATTAGACGCTTAGGGTTTATCTTTGCTTCCATTGAATCGTGTTCCACTATCACATTGGGATGTCACGCTTTGTTTGCTCACGAAAACTTGTACTGTCTCTATTTTACGCAATCATTTCTTGTATTGTTTTCTGGTATGTCATTATATACTATAATTCTTACTTGTCATTGAAGGCCTACGCTGTATATAGGCAGGATGTAGTATTTTTTAAGACACATTTTCAAGATGCTTGTGTTGCATATGTTATCAAGATATGCAACGGCGATGAAGCAGGGTTTTGTCGTTTCTGTTGGCCAGTTGGTGAATGTTTGTCTTTATTAGGGTTATTGCAGATAAATCACCTGTTGTATATTGTCTTGATTACTGAATAGATACAGTTTAACAGTAAGCTCCACAACGTGTAACAACATTAAATTTGCTCTTCTTTCAAAATGAGATAATTTGTGAAGACGTTGCCTGTATTTTCCATAATAGACGTAATAAAATATTTAAATACAGCATATCGTCTCTTTATGGCTAACAGTTTTTAGTGGCAAACAAGTTTGAAAAAAAAATAGCTAGCCTCGGTCTCCCCAAAGGCTGTTGAAAGAAGGCGGTGAATAATATACCGTAAATGTTAGTGAACGGGTGAATTGTATTTAATTCAAAATAACCTCAATAGCCGCGTTTACTGGACTTTGTTATATTCTCCTACGTCATTGATAAACAATTCACACGTGTGATAATGTTCGTGTTGTCTTTGAGAGCGGCACCGAAGTAGTCTGTGAACTAGGATACTCTAGTGTCCAGCCTTATATTCCATATGTTGTTGTTAAGCAACATTAAGGTGTAATTATTTTTGTAGCATCTATTTTCTGAAGTTGTTTTTAAATGCTATGTCATTTTTGAGCAACACAGATCTTACTGCATTTCTTATCATAAAACAGTATGTAAACAAATGTAAAATAATTCGTTTGTTTCCGTGTCGTTCGTTTACATATTGAAAATAAGTTATTGTCAACATTTCCTGACTGATACATAGTAAAGTATTACGCTTGCGATGCGTGTGAATAATGCTTATCGCATAATTATGATTGAAGTCTGACGTTTTAAAGACGAACATCAGGATATTGGAAATACGAGAATGTCACACACGCACGCGCACACACACGCGCGCACACACGCGCGCACAATAGGAGCAACATATTTACTAAAACTAAATGAATGTCGATGATATTATATCTAAAGGTTAATGTACGTTCATATATAGCGCGGTATCCAGTCGCTGGGACCGTCCAAAGCTCTTAGACTTTAAACTTCACTCCCTTGGCAGACCTGTCCATTCCAAAACCAATTCGACTCTGGGAAGCATACAACCACGCTCCACTGCCTACTCGTTCACATATCCACCACTGTATATGATAATGGCAAGGTACTCATTTATACAGATGAGTGAACTTGAGAAACGTGGGGGTGAACGAAACTGCGCATCCTTCGAAACGGCAGCAAGAGGATTCGAGCCCGGATTCTACGCATTGAGAGTTTTAATTATGCTACTTCCAATGGGTGCAATTCTCAAATTGCCTATTGATGTTACGACATTGGAGGGCACATCTATTGCTATCCCATCGGCGTGAACACTGGCACGAAGCAGCACTTCAATTCACGCAGTACGCAAACAGAAACACCCCTTCTGGAGTGGTTTGAAATGGATTCGCAAACAATGCACTCGACACTGACCTTGGCTGTTTAACACTCAAAGATGAGTGAGTGACAGCCTCCGGTGTGAATATACGCCTAATGGGCGGTGCGTTTGATTTTAACGATCAGTAAAATTATTGTATACTACAGTTCAGAGTTTAATGTCTTATGCTCGTTGACTTGCACAAGCAGAGGAAACACTGGAAATGAAGGTAAATATCGTAAGGTAAATATCGTAAGTCACTGACATGCCTTATCTCTTATTGCATTTTATTTGTATTACTTGATTGATTTTAAGGCAGTTTTTGTCTTCATATGACCAGTTTTAAATATCTCTTTTATTCAGTAGTTTTTTCTTAGTGTATTTAGCTGCTACTTTATTTTAGATAGATAGGTTTTTTCCTTACACATTTACATTTAAATTTGGTATTGTAATTTCTTATAATATGTAGTAACGTGGGTAATATAATTTACACATATAAATCTTACTTACGTGTAAGCATCACTATTGTATTTATTTATGAATTTTATAATAATAATGATAATAATTTGATCAATATTGTATTTTAAGCGCCTCTGAATATATTTTATTTCATGATATACGGCACTACGTAAATAAAGGTTATTATTATTATTATCGTTATCATGATCATTTTAATCATCATCATCATCATCATTATTATTATTATTATTACATATGGTCTACGCAGTCAGACATTGTCAGACACGTTAGGACGGTTCGGTGTTGCAACCCGTACCGTAGTTAATAGTGCTGCCATCTAGCGTTGTTTCTCTTTTCAGTTATTCGCACTGTTTCTGCTGTTGGTCACTCCAGTCGGTTTTCCACTAGTGTCATCTCTCAACCTGGCCCTATACAAAGAATGTTACTCCGGATGCAGGCAAAAATATGACCACTGCAAATCAGGGTGTAAAGCCAAATCGATGAATCTGGTGAAGATAAGATGAATCTGGTGAAGATAAGCATGGAAGGTTTCTGTAAGACGTTCTTCATGGCGTGCGTGCGCGAGTGCGTCAATGAACACGCTACGTAGACATTGCAGTGCCGAATGTCAACGCAGCGATGCACACCGGTGCACCATTTCGTCGACTAATTTATGTATGACTCCAAACGATTTCTCGAGAATGGTGTTGGAAGCGGGATCGAAAGTTCTTGCAAACTGATTGTTTCGCTGTTTTGGATGTACTGACTATATCTGATGAATTACACATACGTTGGAAGTTTCCGTAACAATATACCACAATAATGCCGATATATGTAGCATGGTGCTATGTTTCCGTAACAATATACCACAATAATGCCGATATATGTAGCATGGTGCTATGTTTCGTACTGAACTTGTATTGAACTTAAATCACATTTTATTTATTAATTAACATTCTTATGTCATTGTTGTCATTTCAAGTGAATTTGTTTTGTCTACTTTCCTACGAGTATAGCTTGAATTGGTACTGGCTCAGTTATGGCTACGACGGGCGATACATTCAACGAAATGTCAGTTGTATCAAAACAATAGGTATAGGGAAGCTGAGACAGTTACTGAAACCAGCAGAAACTAGATCGTCTTGACGCACGCACGCACGCACGCACGCACGCACGCACGCACGCACGCACGCACAAACAGGAGGGCGGGTTACACGTAGATGAAAAATGTTGGACTCTCGATAAGCTAATATTCTTATTGTCCACTTGCCATCTCGGCCTTTTCTCTGGATGGCAGTCTCATTGAATCGTGTTACATTGCCCTACAAAAACTTGACTGGGTAGCGCAAGGAGTTTATAAACTGTTGTAGTGGCTACCAACGCCGTGCAACTCGACTAATGTATATAAAGTAATTTTCGCAGCTTCGTTTTGACACTGGATCTCTCCACCGGAAATACTGACGCAGCGAGTTTGTCTGTGGCGTGCACAACAAACGAGGCTGGAGACCTCTCTAGAAATACACGTAGCGCCCTCCGTAGCATAACTCCACGAATGACGTCAAGTGAGGGCTCGCCGAGTTCAAGTACTAGTTAATACGTATTAGTTGGTTCAGGTTCAGATTCATAAGTCATTTATTCAGATCCATAGCAAACAAAACATACAATACAAACTCAACATACATTAACATAATATAACAATATATAAGAAACATGGAATAAGACAATAAAGTATTTAGTATCAAAGTAAAGTATGAATAAAAGTAAAAGTATAAATTACTATTTTGTAAATAAAAATTATTTAATACAAAATATACATGTTGTTCAGACAGTAATAACAACAATGGACTATAATAATATGCTAAATTATATAAATTTTCCCGTAATTGGTGTAAAAAGCATTGTTTTTGACAATTACTTAAGTAATAAACCTTTACATAATGGATAAAGCCATATACACTATGTGTATCTATCTTGCTTTTTATAGGATCAGAAAATATATTTACTAAATTTTTTATACTATGCCTCAAGCATCTTTTTATAAAATCATGTTGGATTGTGTTTAAAAGAATGTCACTATATATTCGTGTTTTATAATTGTGAATGGTGTGATTGGGCTGTAGTGGTAGTTGTAAATAAGCAGGTAATTTGTTATGTGTAAATTTATGATAAAATTGTTATTGTTGAATTCGGAAGATATTTTGAGCCTATAGTATGTTTAATTTCTTAAAAACTGGGTCTGTATGAGCATTATATTTTCTTAGATTAACAATTCTTATTGCTCTCTTTTGTAGCTTGAAAATTCTGTCACATTTAACCCCCCAAATCGTGATGCCATAATTTATGTATGGTTGAACTAATTCATTATTTATTAGAGTATCTACGTGGACGTCTTAAATGACTGAAAGATACTAAAGATTTTGGTGTCATCGGCATACATAATAACATTAAATTGTGTAGTTGCTTGTGGAATGTCAGTTATGTAAATGAACTGGAGAAGAGGGCCAAGGATTGAACCTTGAGGTACACCAGTGGAAATGTGTGATGTGCTCGATAAGACGCCACTGAATTCAACGAATTGAGTCCGATTTGTAGTTTTGTTCAACTATATTTGATGATCTATATTATCAAAGGGTTTTGATAAATCAGGGAATATACTAAATGGTGTATAATTTTTTTCTTTTCTAAAGCGGTTATAGTTCTGTCTACGAGTTCCAAAGCAGCCAGTTTAGTTGAAGTTCAGTTCTAAAGCCATATTGACTATCATACAAAATATTTTGTTGTTTGAAGTGTGCATAACATTGATTATTTTTCGATTATTTTGGAAATTACTGCAGGAGTGATATAGGTATATAATTAGTAAAAAGTTATTTTTCACCACTTTTGAAAATAGGAATTACTTTAGCAATTTTTTATTTGTCTGGGAAAATTCCTGTATTTAATGTTTGTTTTGTTATTGGAGTAATTGGTCTGATCAAAGCTAATACGATATATTTTAACTGTTTAAAAGATATTTTGTCAACTCCACTACTAGTTTTCAGGGGGAAACCATCTATTATTTCTAGTATTGTCTCTTCATCAATTTCCGCAAATTTGAACGCGATAGCTAAGTACCTTTTCAAGTAATGATACCAAAAATGTTATCACTATAATTTCAAATTTTGCATGCTGCAAATGATGGGCCTATATTTGTGAAAAATATGTTGAAATAATTTGCTATTTCCATTTTATCAGTCATAACTGTTTCACCTTTTCTACGAGTTTTTGGAAATTTTCTTTTGAGTTTTAGATCAGATTTCCTGTATTGTTGTCCATGGTTTCCCCGTATCGTTTTTGAATTCAATAAAGATATGTGTATAATGTATCTGCTTTGCTGATCGGATACAACTTTTCAAAATGTTGTTGTAAGATGTTAAGTTAATTTTGAGGGTAACGTATTCTGGCAAGTTACGGTCTTCCATTTTTAGTTTTTTGTATAGCCTATCCCTGGTTTTAATAGATCTAACAATACCTTGAGTTATCCATGTAGACTTTTTATGTTCGTATTTATTGTATATAACTAGTTTACAAGGAAAGTGTTTTTCATGTGCATTTCCTGTTTCAGCTATTAGTACCTCATAGTTAGTATTCGGGTTAGAATTAATATTTTGATCTAATTTATAAATTATGTTTACGGACAATAATTCATGTTTAAGTTTGTAAGCGATCTTTCATTCTCCATATATATTTGAATTGTTTTTGGGGGCGGTTTTTAATTAAAACAGTGTTTATTAGGGTAAAGTATGGTTGATGATCTGAACATTTCTTAGTAAGGATTCCTGACGTTGAATCAATAATTGACTTAGTAAGTTTGCAGACGGTGCTTGTATACAATTTGATGCGTCTTTCATGGAAATGTTCCCCATTTAAAAGGTGTATACATGGTTAGATTGTGGGGGGCGGTAGCGTAGCGGTTAGAACGCCGGGCTCTCAATCGAGAGAACCCGGGTTCGAATCTTCTTGTTTCCGTTTCGAGGCTTTGGCAAGTTCGTTCATCCTACGTTGCCACAGTTCACTCAGCTGTATAAATGAGTACCTGGCTACAGACATAGGTGGATATCTGAACAAATAGTCTTCGCGCAGTAATTGCAGCGTGGCTGAATGCTTCCCAGAGAAGTTGAGATAGCGCTGAAATGAACAGGTGAAGTGTAAAGCGCTTTGAGCAGTCGCAACAATTGGATACCGCGCTATATAAGAACGTACATTTACCTTTCGATGAGATATATTAAGATAGGTCAGTGTCCTGACTTTAAAGAAATGAACAACTGGCAGTTGTATTTAGAAATGCATATAACACCTTTTGCCAAGAGGCTCTTGGTTATAAGTAGGTACGCCAACAAACCATCCACTTCACGCCGAAGTTACACACAAGTATAATAATATCCCTCTCTCCTCTTCGTATAACTGTCGCGGATCTCCACTTCTAATGTATTGACACAGTCACATAAACCAATGACAGTTTCCCGATAATGATCGTGAAGTCGTTTCCACCAGGGAAACGTAGTTATATAAGGTGTTTGCCAGAATACGTGACCAGTGGCGTATGTGGGGGGGGGCATTGAGTCATGCCCCTTTGGTTTAATTTTGTCCCCGTATTTTTCCGTTGCGCCACAACATGGTAGCATGATAAACTAATGGGTAACTAAGCCTGACCCACCCCCACCCCCGCGCCCATTTGGCTTCCCATTTGCGTGATTCCAGATACGCTACTGCACGTAACACAAACACGGATATGACGTCTCGCTAAGTGGTATTTGGACTTCTAAGAGCAAACATGTCATTTAGCGTTCACGTTCGACTGCATTCCTGTCCTCTGTGATCGCGCCCGTTGGAAATGTTCTAATGCATTCTGTGTGATCCGTTCGGCGTTATCTATATGGTGATCAGTTCAAATGCAATACTGTTTCGTTGGACTGCACATCACTGTGCTCTGCAAGACCGCCACTTGAGGGATATTGTTTTGTCTTAGAGCTGGCTTCAATGGAAATGAACCTTGTCGTTGTAAGCACGTTTTTATTATTTGGACTTGTACAAATGCAGCAGTCACATTCTAGCTCCAATTCGACTGCGACGCGACAAGTTATGTTCTAACATTGCCACGCACAACGGTAGATTATTTTTAATACAAACACGATTTGATAGTCACTAACGTAAGATTCTGTAATGGACTCGAGATGTTGTTAAATTGTGTAAAATAATTACAAATTGTGTACAATATTTGCGTACAGCGCGAGAACCATACTCTGGCAGTAGAATTGTCTTTCGTTCAGTTCACTCCGATGTTCCATTGAGGTCGAGTGCTGCTCACAGCAATTGAATAGGTTTGAAGTAAACATAACGAACCAAGAGCTTGGTCCTAAAGGGGAACATTAACAAAGTCTAATACCCTGTTTCTATCCTTACAACAATCCATACATGTATGTATGTGCGTACACACATACGCACGCACGTGCGCACGTCCGCGCGTGCGTGCTTGCGTACGTGCGTGTATGTGGGTGTGCGGGCGTATAGTATTCTTGATTTTAATTGCAAAGTGTTGTTTCATGAACTCCTATAGGTGCACAAGCCCAAAACCACGACTTTTGTTTCCCCTTAATGCCTCCGCGGGAGTTGTAGGCCTATATTCGACATTGCTACCTATGTGCCATCGTCAGCTACGCTCTCGCTATAACTGTCGTTGTTTTCTCTTAATGCCTCCCCGGGAGTTGTAGGCCTATATTCGACATTGCTACCTATGTGCCATCGTCAGCTACACTCTCGCTATAACTGTCGTTGTTTCCCCTTAATGCCTCCCCGGGAGTTGTAGGCCTATATTCGACATTGCTACCTAGGTGCCATCGTCAGCTACGCTCTCGCTATAACTGTCGTTGTTTCCCTTCGTAGCTAAACGTGTTGCTGTTGCTGACTATCGTCGGTCTTTCCCATGATGCTCACCTCGACCCAGAAAACTACGCCAAATGCTTCCTGCGGTGCAAGGAAAATTACAACGGTTGCAAATCTGGGTGCAAAACCATGACGAGTTTGAAAGGCTTCTGCAAGGGGTTTTTCCTGACGTGCGTACGTGCATGTCACAAAGGTCACCTTATGTAAGAGCAGAGAAGACCATGGAATGATCAAACGTTTTTCATCGATAGCTATAGTTGTGTGTCAGATGAACTCTCGACCGCCACTTGAATGGACAAGTGAAATTAACCTTTCGGGAGTTTCAGCTGAATTTTTAAATAATGTGTCGTGGCGAACAGTATTATATTGACGTATAGCCTCATAGTTCCTAACCAGTAATATCACAACGCATTGCCTGTGTGTATTAGCA